>CM053624.1:361105820-361125320 GCA_028646595.1 Phalanger gymnotis
GTGTAAAACTTCAGGATGTGCTGCTTGTTCAACTTATCAAAAATTTAACCAACTTTCCTTCACAACGTCACTCTTCACCTTACACACCATGTGAACATCTGTACATTTATTTCATATGTAGGCCTAAGTTTGGTCACCTTTAAAGCTTTTTCTAGAACTTAAAGGCAAGATGTACTCTGAAGCTCCCTTAAAGTGGCCAGATGTATGTCCCCTCTTTTCATTCCATCTGCATGGCAGACCAAAGGGGGGGTTGTATGTCTAAATACTAAAACCTATGATACATTTATTTAGATACACTTTATAACATATGCACATGTGATGAATTTATTGCCTTCAACAACTATATGGAAGTTTATCTGTTAATAAATACTGTCATGTCCTTGAACTACCATAATTTGCAGCAACTTAATAATTATGAATTTAATACTCTTGATGATTATTGGTATATGAACACAATAATTATATCTTGACCTAAGATATGATTAATGGAGTTTCGCTACTTAAGGTGAAATCTTGTGGAACATAAATACAGTCCTGGTTTATTTTTTTATTTTTGGGTATAATTGTAAGATTGCAAAGCTAATAATCCACTATTAAATGGAATTCCTTGTGGTCTAAGGAGTAATGCAGGTAAATGTTTGCCCCTGTGAGAAATTGAGGGGAGAGCCTTGTGAAGGTGACAATAGTATCCCATTGACTTGGTTTCCCACTAAGCTAAAAATATTCCCATCTTGATAATTTTGAACCTGGCTTTTGATAGCTTATCAATAATGTAGATCTGTGACATGATTGGCTATTGCCTGGAATCACAAAGATCTAACAGAGTTTGTCCTCTTGTTATAGCTAGTGTCAGGTCAGTCTGCACCCCTGTGCAGACCATCTTGACATTATCATTATCATATACGCCATTTTCCCTTTCATAGCAAATTTCAATAATCGGGGCAGGTGAACCATGAAATTTTTATTGTTGCAATACTACATCTATTAAATGACAGATTAATAATCTAGTTGAGAATTTTCAAATCTTTTTTTATGTTAGGACTCAGGTGTGCGGATCTTACTGTTTTCAATCTGAATTTATGAAATACCTAAATGAATGGATTCTTTGGCTACTCTTCTAATAGTTATATATTCCTAATCATATGTTCATCCATTCTCCAAAATGATATGGGAATAATATCCTCCTAAGAAGGGAATTAAAATTTAAATTGGGATGTGAAATTTGCCATCTTCAATTGCATTAAGTCTTTCTACATGCTCTTGGACCTGAGAAGCAGATCTGGAAGGGGAAGGCCTCTCAGAACTGTCCTGAGACTGTGGCTTGTTTCAGAAATGTACACCTGTTGCTTCCTATATCCAAGAATTACAAAGCAGGAAATAATTCTACAGTTTGGGGACTATAGTACAGACTGGACCTTTGGACTTTTTCATCTACAAAAATAATTTCCAGCACAACAATGGAACTCAACAAAAGACTTTGTCAGCACTCTCACTTCTTTTCCTTCCATGCACCATTGCCTCTGTACCAAAGGGGACTGCCCCCTGAAAATATTTGTCAATGCACTGGCTAGATGTAGTAGGCTTTAATCTTTAAAACAGACTGCTCACTAAAGAAATTGTGCCAAAACTCCATCAGTGTCATCAATCCTATCACTACTGCCTATAGCCTTCTCTTATGACAACTGTGTAATGAACAGTGCTATTAGACTTCATAGTCAGGTACAACATAATCTTCTCATTGGGCCCCATTGGTTGTGGACCTGTCGCCAGCTCTGCCAAAGGACCCTTAAATCATAGGTGCCTATCCCTATCCAGCTACCACGACAGAGAGTCATGAAGAACTTATTACCTTTTGCTGGGCCATTTGTGAGCTTTAAGGATAGGATCCCCTCATTCCCACTCACTGCTAATTCCCCATTGGACCCTTATTATTAGCTTTTGTAGATATTTTCCTGATTGGAAAATAGAGACATACTAACCCTGGCCTCATAGTTTTATTTTGGCATTCTGTAAAATGTTGTACTGCCTATACTACTAGTGTGTCCTCACAGGCTGGCTTTGCAAAGGCAACGTTAACACAGTATTTTTTCCTCTTGCAATTATAGCTTTCTTCATTTCACAATGTTTACATGGATATCCCTTCTTAGCCTTACTTCATATACTTAGATAGTCTCCCCATTGCTAATTTAATTCTAATGGCTGCTCATCATACCTGATTATATTAATTTGGTCTATAGATAATGATTCATGGGAGACCTATCCTTCCAAGAATCAAAGGGGAGAATTGTGGATTTGAAAATTGATATCCCACTTTATTTTGTAATATTTATTGTCTTAATCAATTTACTGTGTGTTGATAATCAAGTTGCTCTGTATTAGTTACTATGTGAACTGGAACTCTCTCTCTGAACATTTAAAGGTTGCAGCTGCAAGCTCCCTATTTAGATATCTGCCACTTACTAAGTTTCCCTTTTTTTTGGAGTTTCTGGTCACAAAAATATTAATTTATATTCAAACCTATTAGAAGTTGCTAGCACATATACCACAAGTGTCCTGTTCTCCCTCAGAAATTGCCAACATTGGACTTTATAAAGGAAGTTTATCTATCTGGTAATAAGCTGACGTGACTTGTGGTTAGTGACCTTAGCACTGACTAATAAGAAGTGAGACATACCTTTGTTATGCCAGAGTGATGACACTGTCTATTTTTTGGTTCCTCTGTATGGCATTAAAAGACCTTCCCTGACATCAGAGGCTACTTGGCTACTGAGGAGCCTTGGACCGATTTATTGGCAGTTGCTAGTTTTGCTAATAAATTGTTCATGCTCGGAACTCTGTATCTGTTTCTCTTTATTCCTTTTTTTACTTGCAACAAGTGATATGCTTCACGGTGATTTTGATCTCTAGTATTTAACTTGAAGAGCATAGTTGAGAGCCTTGGAAATATTAGTTTTTAAAGATCTTAGGAAAGAACATGACAAAAATAGTTAAATGTGCCAATATTCTTGGTCCTACGAGCCATTCTAATCAACAAAATAGTTTTCAAAAATCCAGCAATCTCAAGGCCCTTTATCAACGTGAATGTGTATTTGACAAGTATTTTTCCTATTTTTGAAGCAAAGGGGAAAAATAAATGGAGTGCAGAATATTTCACTTGACCTGTTAAAGGAGGTAATAGGGAGATGAGGAATGCTAATGGTGATGATGGTGATGATGAGATGATGATGATGATGATGACGATGATGAAATTATGATGATAACTGCATAGTGCTTTAAGGTTTGCAATGTACTTTACTTCCATTATCTAATTTTGTCAGCACAATAACTCGGAGATAGGTGCTATAATTTCTTCTATGTTAAAGATAAAGAAACTAAGGCTGAGAGGTTATAGGATTTTCCTAGGGTTAACTAGCTATCATATGGCATAAAAGGGATTCAAATCCAGATATTTGTGGCTCAAAATCCTCCATTCTATTCATTACAATATATTGCCTCTTTAATGATCACAGATTATAGGTATGCTTTGGATCGAAGTCTTTCAATATCTTTAACTATGTAGCATTTCTATCTAACATGCCTCTAGCATGAGTTTGGGATCTAGGCAAAGAATATTCAAATATGTGACTCTGAAGGGAGAAATAGCATTTCAGAAACCCTATTCTCTTTTTTCTCAGCACTTCACCTGTGGCACCTAGGACAGAGACCCACTGGCTTCCATCCATTGAACTTCCATTTGCCACTTGACTAAAAGCCTCAAAAGGGTCACTTGTTTTATTTATTACTTATTTCTATCATATCTATCTCTGGACTCATCTACTAGCCCACATTCACTTTGACTCGTGATCTGAATTCTTCACCATTTTGAAATGTGTCTCTAAGTGAATTAGCGAGCAGATAATAAGACTAAAAAAACTCAAAACAGAAATTCTCAGGAAATTATTAAAGAGAATTGATCTAAATCTTTAGTGACTGAGTAATTTTATTGTGATCTGATCACAATGCATTCTGACCCTCAGAGTAATAAACTAAAAGTCCCATCATTTTTGTACTGTGCTATGTGACAGATGGCAAAGAGTTTTGATTGTTTTTCTAATATTTGATGAGCAGTGAATGAGCTTGTGTCTGCTGTTTCATGCTCTTTCATTGTCATCTCTGGGGTGCTGATGGCACACTGATTTTTGCCACTCTCTTCTGTTCTCTGGATGACTTTATTTTCAATACCTACTTAAGCAAAAACAAAATATGGGGTCTCTTAGGCAAACTAATTAAGGGTCAAAAAGTGTCAAAATCTAAAAGCCAAGGGAGCCAGATTAGGCCATCCAGAAAAGAACCACACAAATCTCCCAACTAATGTGTTGCCATGGCATCAAGAGAATCAATATCCTTCAAATGCTTTGAGAGTTGACAGTAATTTTTGCTGGGTCAGAGAATTGGGTAGAGAGAAAAACCACCCACTTCCATGCAAAAAACTCCCACAATAACAACAACAACAAAGCCTTTCTACTTTTAAAGCCAAACCCTTCTATGTGATATGTAGAAAACATATGGTATGGTATGTAAAGCCTCTGTAAAAATGCCAGCTAGGTCAAATTGTTGCCCAATTCTAATAAGAAGGTTATTTCAACTCCTGGAGTGACTCCTAAAGTTATGAAAAAAAAGGTAAAACTGAATGTCTTCCTCTGAATTAGCCTTTGATTCATGTACTAAAGTTTTGGAAAATCAAATCATGTTAGCTTGGCTACATCTTTGAACTAAACTGGTTTAGCTTTCTTTTTTTCCTACTCTTTTTAATTAATTAATTAGTTGTTGCTACCATTTGTAATTAATTACCAAATATATCTTTCATGTGAAACAAATAAGTTTAACTATCGTTTATTTAGCACCTTCTATATGCTAATTACTATACCAAGTGCTAATAAACAACAAAAAGGAAACAGTCTCTACATAATCTTATATCACTTTGATGGCCATCAGAGCTCCATGGACACAGTATAGGCCCTCGAACTCTAGAGACTTGAAAATAGCAAACCCCCAGGACTGCTTCCAGCCCAGACTCCACGACCGGGCTAGAAAGGAGAAATAATTGTGGAGAAGGTACCTATGTTCCTTACTACCACCAGCAATAACTGTTGACCAATGGCCACCTATAGGCAGGGAAGAACAAGAGCCTTGGGAGTGTTAGCACCACTTGCATCACTGGTTCTTCTTCCAGCCCAGCCTTCATAGTCCTCATCTGAGAAGTTTGGGGTAAGCCAGCTACTTACAGGGCAGGCAAGCTGCTGAAGGAAATTAAACCATTCCTGTCACCTTGACCATGAGCATGATCCTGATGAAGAAATCCCAGGACTCTGAACACAAGGGCTTTTGAAATAGCAATGTTGCTAGCCTAGTGCCCACAACCACCATCTTGGGAAGCAGCTCCTATGGAGATGCTGCCTGGCAACTGCTCCCGAAGGTATTACAGCCACAGCTACAGAATAGCCAGAAAAGAAAGTTCTGGCCACGAAAGGCCTTGGAAATATCAAATGGTTCGATGTCAGAGAGCAATATGTTTTCTTCAGTGTAAATGGTATTGAAAAAGAGACATTACAATCTCTTTTGCTCCTAAGACCAAAGGACCATGGCACCTTTCCATCTGACTTTCAGCTGATATCTCCCATATGTGTTGTCTCCCCAATTAAAATGTGAACTCCATCAGACAAGGGGCTGTCTCTGGCACTTAGCACAGTGCTCTGGACATAGGAGCTACTTAATAAATCCATTTTTTCATTCGTTTTTCTACAGTGAAGGGAAGTGTCGGAGGTGAGGCATGTCAACTTTACACAGATACACTTGTTGGATATACCGGATATATGCAGTAAAGCTTACACAACACAAAGTACATACAAAGTAAATGTCAATTAATTTCTGGAAGGAAATAGAACGCTAACCACTGAGGGTATTGGGTAAAGCCTCATGGAGGAGATGGTGCCTGATTTGTGCTTAGAAGGACAAACCAGAGGTTCTGAGACACAGAGGTGAGGACAGTGCATTCAGGATACTAGGCAGAGAACTAAAGGGTGGAATGTTGTATAAAAGGTACAGCTACTGGGGTAGTTTGACTGACGTTGAAATTCGCAAAGATGAGTAACCAGAAATAAAACTGGAAAGTGTTATTTCCATTTTCTGAAGAGCTGGAAAAGAACTGAATAGTTTCTACAAATGAACCACATGACTGCCTCGTCATGGGTGAAATCAGTGTTTTCTTGGATGAAATGTCAAGGATGTCCTGCCACAGAAGCCTAGTTGGTGGAATGAATGTTGTAAACTTGACCCAGTGGCTTCAGGAGGTCTTTCATCTATAAAAGAGAACACTGATGTGAAATTCTATTTCTCCAAGCATGATTCTGACTGTAGCAGGCTGCTGGGCTGGTAGAGGAGGCATAATATTGGAGAATAATAGTGTCTGACCCTGTAGAACAAGAGATTTTATATCAAGCCCATTTAAAGAAAAATGACAATCCATGCAGTGCATAATGGAATGGATGATAAATCACAAAATGGAGGGGAAATATTGTGTTACTCTTTCTGGTATGAGTTTCTAGTCTACAAGTCCATATGTTACATTTTGGGGTGACATAAATTTAATGAAACCATTTTGAAATACTGACCAGAAGTCAATAAACAACCCAGCCAAACAAAGCTGGGTTGCAAAATCTTTTGCGTAATAGCTCTCGATGTCTCGCTCTTATTAAGTGCCACAGTGTGATACAAAGGCAAAATTAAAATATAGAAGTGTGGCTTTCATACAAGGGCATTAACAGAAATGTCATCCCTAACAAATTAGGCATGGTGAACGTTTTCCCTGTAGCCAGAGAACCCTGCTCCTTCTGCCTCTTGATATAACTTATGAAAACAAACCTCATGATTTCAGTGCCCCTGGGTTAGCTTTCCAGTTGAGAATCAGGAGACACATTTCAGCAGGGAAATGGGGAGAGGAGGATTTGGGGCTGGTGCTGGTTTGTTTGAGACGAAGGATATTTGGCCTAGGGCATTCCAGCTGTAGCTGCTGTAGATATCAAGAAGAAGGGAGTATATTTCTAACAAGATCAAAAATAAGAAATTCTGACTGTGATTCACAGGAAAGGAAGTGAAAGTAAGGGAAGGGAAGAGAAGGCAAAGGAAGAGAAGGGAAGAGAAAGCAAGGCTATTATTAATTCATGTGCAAATTAGTTTCTGGAGCTGCCACTTTTGAGTTAGAGAAAGAGATTATATCAGACTCTATTTGGAAGATGAGACCATGGAAGAAAGGGTAAAGCAGTGAAATTCTCTGTGGCAGAAGTGGGAGGAGATGTGTGGGATGTTTCTTGCTGAGAAAAACCTGCAAATCCCAAAGTCAGACTGAGTCAAGACGAGTTCTGGTAAAGTTTAGACATACTTCATAATTTCATATTTCTACTCCTCCATGTCCTATATGCGAGACCATTGTTTTGGTAGTCAAGTATTGTAGGACTGACTAAAGTTTCTTATGCTGATGAAATATATGTCCTTGTTGGCATGGTGCAGCACAGTCCATGCCAATGGACTGAGCCTATGTTGGCACTGGGAGTTAGGTTAGAAGCCATCCCAACCTCTGCCTATGGCTTCTTTGGGTAGTGCACCTTGACGTTGTTGTTCTCACTCTGTTCAGTCCAGTAGACTTGAAAACACATAATTCTATCACAGAGTTCTAATCTAGATTCCTTTTTGTTTCCTTTTAAAGTTCTCTGGAACTCGGAAGACTTGAGGTGCCTCAGTCTGCTTAAATGGCAAAATCATACCAGAACATTAAGCAATGAAATCAATGATTACAAGTTGAATGAGAACAGGATGTAGTTCTGGGTTGTGATATTTATGTACGAATGTATCCTAATAAGCTCTCTCCAGCATGCATTTTTGGGCATTTTTTTTAGCACTTGTCACTGTCTTCTGTGTATAGAGATCTCATAGCCTAATGATCGGGCAAGAATAAAAATCATTGCTACTTTTATTAGAACCTTATAACTAACATAGTAAGAATTGAATAAATGGGTATTGACTAATTTCTGGACAGTAGAACTTGAGTTTTGCCTACTACTTTTCTCATGACCACTCTGTGAGGTTGGTAGTGTTATGATTCCTATTGTACAAAGGAGAGCACTGAGGCTCTGAGACGTTTCTACTTTTTCATGGTCACAGACCTTTTAAGGATCTCTTGTTGGATTCAAGTCGAGGTCTCCTTACAACAGTCTTTTAAATTTCTATTGTAGGAAGGATCTAGGGCATGCTTCATCATCTCCTTCATCACCCTTTTCTCATTATCCTTTTTCCTTCTCTTCATGTGCTGTCTCCCTCCATTAAAATGCAAGATAAGTGCTGGGGAAACAAATATAAGAAACAAGCATCATCCTTACCGTGCTTGTTTCTTATATTTATTTTCCCAGCACTTATCCCAAGTCTCTGTCTCTGTCAGTCTATCTCTGTCTGTCCGTATGTCTTTCTCTCTCTCTCCTTCTTTCTCTCTCCCTCTGTCTCTCTCCCTCTCCCTCCCCCCCCTCTGTTATCCTCCCCTATCTGTCCTACCCCCTTGATTTCTCTGTTTGAGACTCTAGTTTCTCCCACCATTCTATGTCTCATGAACTCTAGGTTAAAGAAGGAGTAGCGAGACATACAGGTTAAGTAGACATAAGAAAGCTCAAGGAAATACTGACATCTATTCATCCACCATCTTCACGTACTTGCGTGTGTGTCTATATCTTTAGTCAGTCAACAAGCAGCTCCTTATATATGAGTGCCAAGCACTGCTAAGCGTTGAGGAAACAAAGGCAAAGGTTAAAAAAAACCTGCCCTCAAGGAGTTTACAGTTTTGTTGAGAGAGACAACAGCACGGTATACAAGACAGCCATGATTTGGGGAGGAAGGCCTCATTTGTAACCCTGGGGTCTTATGCTGAAGGAACATAAGTTGTGGTAGACTCAAAGATGCTGAAAAGGCTTCCAGTAGAGGGCCACTGAACACCCCAAGTTCATGACCAAAGCCTTTGCTCAAAAGCTACAAAGCCAGATAAACGAAGGTTGGAGAGGTTGTAATGAACAAGAAGGTTTGCTACCAGGTAATTACATACATACATACACCCATGCACACATATAAATATATGTTTATGTAAATGTGTAAATATATGCTTATATAAATCTGTGTGTATTTGATGTCGTCATTCAAATGAAGATTCTACTTGATAGGTTGCAACATACGTTGGTAGTGGCAGGAATATTCAAAGCCGTGAAAACTTGGATCTTCCATAATATTGAATCAACCATCTGTTTGCATATCTTTAGCTACGTCGGCATGTGTTTTGGAGACCTGGCACTCTACATTCAACTGCAACTTGCTCACTCCCATGAGTCATATCTCCTTGGAACTAATGCCATACATTTTGGGGTACAGAGATCCTTCTATTTGCATCTCAGTTGTTAGCCTATAACTTTCTAGCATTGGTGGTGGGGGAGGAGATACACTACAGTGGAAAAACAACCGGATCTGGAGTCAGAGGACTCAGCTTTCAATACTAATTCTACTCCATGACCCTGGGAAAGTTACTGAATTTACCCCTTTAGAGTGGTCATTGAGGTGAAGGTGGCAGCTTATCCTGTCACTATTGCAGGCAGTCTGTGATGTAATGTCTGGGTATCTACCCTTGGAGTTAAGAACACCTAAGCTTTAATCTGGTATCGTATATTTACAAGGTGTGTGACCCTGGGTAAATTACTTCATCTTTCTGGGGCTCGGTTTCCTCATCTGTAAAAGAAGTGGTTGTACTAGATGATTTATGTGGTCCCTTTGAATTCTGAATCTATCATCACTTATTCTATTTAGTGTTTAAGGAATGGATCTTAGTGATGAGAAAAACATTTATGTAACACTTTGAGGTTTGCAAATTGATTTACTCACTTCATCCTGCTTGATCCTCATAATAATGCTGACAGGTAGATGTTATTAGTGTCACTCTTGTTTTACACATGAGAATACTGAGGGAGAAATAGGTTAAGTGACTTATCCAGGGTGCCTCAGTCAAGGGCAATATGCAAACTCAGGTTCTGCCACTCAGTCCAGCACATTAGGTACTCCTCTCCTCTCCTCTAGTCGCTACCTTCACCTCAATGACTATTTGGCATAGAGCAGTGGGGTCATGATTGGTGATCCCCCTTCATCTGCAGTTCAAATTACCAAGAAGTCTTTTGTGATATTGTAGTTGGGTGAGAGAAAAGGCTGTTACTCATGTTACAAGCTAAGGGCAATTTGTTCGTTTCATAATCTGGACCTGTTCTTTCATTAGTATAGTCAAGTCCTGGTGAGGAAACTCCTACTAGAGAGCATCAGCAAATATTTTGCCAATTCTGAACTTAATCAGTCAAGAAAAGGTTGTTTCTTATCCTTCATTCAAAGAGGATCGATGACATCATGGAGTGATGACTTGTGCATGAATTGGATTTAAATGAGGCAGAGTTGCACAAACTTGTTAGTCTCTCTGTTTCAGAATCAGCAAAGTCCAGTGGCAAGAGAAAAGTCAAGGTGACTGGCAATGGCCCCGGATGCAGGGGATGACCTTTCCTATTCACTTTACAGAAACATAAGTGACCTAGATTGGCTAACTATAATTCATATATTCAGCAGTTTATGTCCTTCGAATATGTTGGGGAGATATCCTCACTCACACTTACTCTTCTGGCCCTATCACAGTTGAAAGTTTGATTGGTATAGCACTGAAGAAATAAATTAATTTAGGTAGGATTCTCATTTTTATAATATTGACTCAGCCTACCCATGAACACTTAGTATGTCTGCAATTGTTTAGATCTCTTTATTTGTATGAAAAAATGTTTTTAACTTGTCTTCCATAGTTCCTAGATTTGTCTTGATAGATAAACTCAAGTATTTCATGTTGAATGTATTTATTGTAAATGGAATTTCTCTTTCTATCTCTTCCTGTTGGACTTTGTTGGTAGTGTGTGGAAATGCTGATGATTTATTGGAGTTTCTTTTATATACTACAGCTTTGCTAAAGTTGTTAATTGTTTTCATGAGTTTTTTAGTTGGTTCTATGGGTATTTTTAAGTATATCATCATATTGTCTTCAAAGAGTGATAATTTTGTTTTCTCATTGCTTATTATTATTCCTTTAATTTCATTTTCTTGTCATAACTATGGCTAGCATTTCTAGTATAATATTGCATAGTAGTAGTGATGATGGAAAATCCTTGCTTCACCTGTGATCTTACTGGCAAAGTTTGTTACTATAGATAATGCTTACTCTTGGTTTTATATACATTCTACTCATCATTTTAAGAAAACCTCCATTTATTTATATATTTTCTAGTGTTTTTAATAGGAATAGGTGTTTTCTTATGTCCAAAGCTTTTTCTGCATCTAAAAATAAAATAACATGATTTTTGTTGCTTTTGTTACTGATATGGCCAATTATGCTTGTGCTTTTCTTAATGTTTAACCAGCCCTGAATTCCTGGTAAGAATTCTGCCTGGTCATAGTGTATGATCTTTGTGATATATTGCTGTGATCTCTTTGCTAGTATTTTATTCAAAGTGTTTACATCAATATTCATTAGACCAATGGGTCTAATATAGTTTTCTTTCTCTATTTTGGCTTTTCTTGGTTTAGGTGCCAAAACCATATTTGTGTCAAAGAATAAATTTGGTAGGACTCCTTAAAAAAACAAACCTGTTTTCCAAAAACATATTTGTAGAGTATTGGAATTAGTTGTTCTTTAAAAGTTTTATAAAATTCACTTGTAAATCCACCTAGTCTTAGGAATTTTTTCTTAGGCATTTCATTGATAGCTTGTTCAATTTTTTTTCAATATTAGGGTTGAGTATTCTGTTTATTCTTCTGTTGATCTGGATAATTTATACTTTTGCAAATATTCATCCATTTTACTAAGATCATCAGATTTGTTGGCATATAATTGGGCAGAATAGCTTCTACTCATTGTGTTAATTTCCTCTTCATTTGTGGCACATTCCCTTTTTTCATTTTTGATATTAGTAATTTGGTTTATTCTTTACTTTTTTAATTTAATATTTTCTTTTCCCTCAATTACATGTAAAAATAATTTTAACATTCTTTCTTCAAACTTTGAGTTCTAAATTCCCTCCCTCCTTCCTCTCTCCCCTTCATTGAGAAAGCAAACAATTTGACATGGGCTACACATGTGTAGTCCTGCAAAACATATTTCCATCTAAGTCATGCTGTGAAAAAAAAAACAGACCAAAAAACCTCAAGAAAAAATGAATAAAGAAATAAAAAAGTATCTTTGATCTTCATTCAGGTTTTACCAGTTCTTTCTCTGGAAAAGAACAGTTCCTTTCATAATAAGTTCTTCAGAATTGTCTTGGATCATTGTATTGCTGAGAATAGCCATATTATTCACAGTAGATCATTATACAATATTGCTACTATTGTGTACAGTGTTTTCCTGGTTCTGCTCATTTCACTTTGTGTCACTTCATGTAAATATTCAGGTTTTTTCTGAGAGTATCCTACTTGTCATTTCTTATAGTACAATTGGATTCCATCACAATCACATACAACTGTGTAGCCATTCCCCAATTGATGGACATCTTCTCAATTTCCAATTCTTTGTTGCTACTAAAAGAGCTGCTACACATATTTTTGTACATATGGAACTTTTTTCCTTTTTTCAATCTCTTTGGGATACAGACCTTTTCTTTCCTTTTTTTCTAATGAATTTATAGAAAATGAGAACTGTCTTAACTGAGACTGGCTGAATAGTTTTTTTCCTTGGTTGTAATACTCATTCCTTTGCCTTCTGGAATATCATATTCCAAACCTTCTCCTCTTTTATTGTGGAAGCTGATAAATCTTGTGTGATCCTGATTGTGGCTCAATGATATTTGAATAGCCACTTTATGACTCTTAGAATATTATCTCCTTAGCTTGGGAGTTCTGGAATTTGCCTATACTATTCCTGGGAGATTTTTATATTTTGGGATCTCTTTCAGGAGGTGATTGGTGGAGTCTCTCAATTTCTATTTTACACTCTGGATCTAAGATATTGGGGTAGTTTTCTTTGATAATTTCTTGAAATATGATGTCTAAGCTCTTTTTTATCCTGGCTTTTGGATAATTCAATACTTCTTAAATCATCTCTCCTTGACCTATTTTGCAGGTCAGTTTTTTTTAATGAAATATTTCCTATTTTCTTCTATATTTAATTCTTTTGGCCATTTTATTGTTTCTTCATATCTCATGTAATCATTAGCTTCCACATGCCCAATTCTATTTTTCAAAGAATTATCTTCTTCAGTGAGCTTTTGTACCTCTTTTTCAATTTGACTAGTTCTGCTTTTTAAAGGGGTTCCTCTCTTCAGTGAATTTTGTGCTTCTTTTTATATTTAGCCAGTTCTGTTGTTTAGAGTGTTATTTTTCCAGTATTTTTTGTGCCTCTTTTACCAAACTGTTAACTATTTTTTCATAATTTTCTTGTATCACTCTCAGTTTTTTGCGCTTTTCTCTCCACCACCAGAAATAAGAGTTTATTTCTTTCTTTAGTACTTCCGGGTATTCTTATTGGGTTTGTGTCCAATTTGCATTTTTTCTTTCAGGTTTTGCTTGTAGTTATGTTCACATTGTTATCTTTTTTGGATTTGTGCCTTGAACTCCTCTGTCAACATCATAACTTTTTATGATCGGGTTCTTTTTTTATTGTTTGCTCATTTTCGCATCCTATTTCTTGACTTTTATCTTTATGTTAAAATTCGTCTCTGTTTCTGTGATGGGAGTGGGGGAGCACTGTCCCAAACTTTAGGCTTTTTCACACTACTGTTTTGAGAGCTAGTTCTGAGGGTCTGTAATTTTTTGGTGCTTCCAAGGTGGTATGGTTCAAGGAGAGGTTTGGTAACTACTTTCCTGGTCTGTACCCTGATCTTTATCCAGGAAGGGCTCCTGCTTCCCTGTAGCTACAAGTGCTAATTCTCCTCTTGTCCCCGGCACTGTGACCGATGCTCCTGCTCCCCTGAGGCTGCAAGCACTAGTGCTCTTCTCTGCCCTGGAACTGCAACTTGGAACTGTGTATGAACAATATAACAGGGTTCTTTGCCCAGTGCTAATCTGAAATCTGGCTAGTTTCCCATTGCTCTTACCTTTACTCTCTGGTCTGAGAGCTCCAGAAGCCACTGCTCCCCCTTTTCTAGCCAACTCTAAGGTCCACTGTTGGTATTGCTGCACCTTTCTGAGCTGGTGTGTTCCTGGGGTCACAGACCTCTCCTTGCCAACTTTCTACATTGCCTTGGGCTAGAAAAAATGTCTCACCTTGACCTTTTCTTTGCTCCGTCACCTCAGAATTCAATTTGACATGTTATTTTAAAAATGTTTTGAGGGAAATATTGGGACAGTTAGGTTGGGTTGCTACCTCTAATGTACTATGTTGGCTCCAATCATGGTATATCTAATACTTCATAACAGACCATAAAAATTCCAAATTCAGATTGCGATAAATGAAAATAGGTTTGTTTGTTGGTTGTGGTGAGGGTGCTGCTGGTGCCTGGGGAAATCACTTGGTGATGAGTTATTGAGTCATAGAAACAGGCACATAAAAATATCACAATGTAGGAGATCACACAATGAAAGAGCCACATCTGTGAGGAAATGTGAGGTCTTCAAATGTGAAAAAAAACTTGATATGCAAATGATACTGCCAAAGAGAAAGGAAGGAAACCTAGTAGTCATAGTAGAAGTAGTACTAGTAGTGGCAGTAGTAGTAGTAGTAATAGTAGTAGTAGTAGCAGTAGCAGTAGTAGTAGTAGTAGTAGTAGTACTCTAGCACTTTATAAATATTATCTTATTTTGTCCTCCCAACCTTGGGAGATAGGTGCTATTATCTCTGTTTTACAGATGAGGAAACTGAAGCCAGAAGTTATACAGTAGTTTGCCCAGGATCACATAGCTAATAATTGTCTGAGGACAAATTTGAACTCAGGTCTTCCTCACTCCAGGTTAACTGCTCTACCCACTGAGGCCCCTAACTAACTCTAAGAAACCTTGTGAAAAATTATTATCGCCAGTGACCCCTTCTGCTTCTAAAAGGTATGTTGACAGTGAGCCATTTTGAAACCTGGGCCAGACAGCAATGTGGAGAAAGGAGGAGGGAACTGGAAGAGTATGGGTAGGTTAAGGGAGAGTCAGTGTGCCTTGGGAAAATTCAGGCATTTAATGCTGCTGAAGGACTGGAAGCTGCCACAGAAGGGCCAGCACATAGAACACATCTATAATGCAAGGGACAAAGCCACCCTGGCATCAATGGATCATTGGATATTTTGCTCCCTAGATGTTAAGAGTTAGAGCCAGAAATGGTCTCAGAGCTCATGTAGTCCAATGACCTCATTTTACAGATGAAGAAGCTGAAGCTCAACCAAGTGTAATGACTTGGACGTGAGGCCAATACTCTCTGAGGCGGCTGAGTAGGGCGACAGTTTGGGGGAAGTCCTCCCAGATGATGCTATCACAGCCTCTAAATTTTCCAACCTGGGGCAAAGCCCAGATGGCCTCACTTTCACAATAGCTCTGGTTATGCTTTGAATCACACTACTAAGTAGCCAGCGCAGCTAGGTGGCACTTAAGTGGACAAAGTGACAGTCCTGGAGTCAGGAAGATTCATCTTCTTGAGATCAATCTGTCCTCAGGCACTTACTAACTCCGTGACCCTGATAAAGTCACTTAACTCTGTTTGCCTCAGTTTCCTCATCTATAAAATGAACTGGAGAAGAAAATGGCAGCTATGCCAGCATCTCTGCCAAGGAAACCCTAACTGGGGTCACAGAGAGTCACACATAACTGAAATGCCTGAACAACAATAACATTAAACAGAAATTAGAAGAGGAAGGACCATTTAGTCTTTGTGGAAATAGTGCTTTATATAATAGCGTAGAAATAGTTGACCCTTAATGATCATTTGAATTGATAACTGAAGTAAATTGAATTCCTGTTTATAGCATCATTGCCTGGAATTTGAGGTCTCATATTTTTGCTTCCTTTTAAAATAGTGGGGTTGATAGATTTGATTTTTGTTATGTCTCATTGAGGAGAGAAAGCGAGGGATGGTGGGCATAGCCAATCAAATGCATCAGAATACTTTTTTTATTCTGTTACTCCTTTAGTGGAAAAAAAAATAAATTTGAAGTCATGCGTATGAGGGAGGAAGGCTCTGAAAAAGATTGATATTCATTTCCTAAGAACAGGCCAGTAGGACCGAGCCCTTGGGTACTGAAATAGATGGTGTCTGCATGTCAGCTGGTGTTATGTCTGCATGACCTCAAAACAACAGGTAGAAAAGCAAAATGTTCATTCAGTGGTTTTGCTTATGGAAGGCAAAATTCTAGCTTCCCCTTTTTCTTTCCTTTCAGCTTTTTTTAAGCAATGGATTGAATGAATGGATAGTTGATGGTTTAACTAGTGTTGTATCAGCCTGAAACAATATTCCTCATTAACTATAATGTGACATATTTAGGCAAAAGCTACATATACACTGGTGGACTTAGTTGTCAGTAAGGTTCTCCTAGCTCCAACTCTATAATATCTCTATTTGGGGGTATATGAAACAGTGTTTCTTGGAAGTAATTAATGGAGAAAATTGAGCATACTTTTGTTTTTGTTTTTCTTTTTTTTGAGGGGGGAAGGCGTGGCAATTGTGGTTAAGTGACTTGCCCAAGGTCACACAGCTAGTGTGTCAAGTGTCTGAGGTTGGATTTGAACTCAGGTCTTCTGGACTCCAGGGCCCATGCTCTACTCACTGCACCACCTAGCTGCCCCTTGTTTTACTTTTATATAGATAAATCATTAGTCAAATGGAATATCAAACTAGACTTTGGTACAGGCAAATTGTTCCCATCACCCTATCCTAATTCATTCAGGGAAAGTTTATGCTCCAAATAAATAGATTTGTGTATATTCTACCACTTAGGAGCTTTGTGACCATGGTCAAATCATTTTTCTCTGTGTCCCTGTTTCCTAACCTGTAAAATGAAGTCCCTAGACTCAAAGGTGTCCAAGGTCCTTTCCAACTCCAACATGCGACTCTTTAGAAATGTGCACTTTAATAATGACAACGGTGATTCCAATAAAGGTGTTGTGAGTTTCAAAGGAATTTGAGTAATCAACCCCTGGGAAAATGAACATTTAATGAAGAGGCTTCCCTAGTTCAATAGCTAGTAATGCAACTAAAATTGTAAATGGTTTTATATTTTCTATGTGTTTAATTAATAAACTATGCATAATGATTTTAGCTTAGATTCCTCACAAAATTCTAGAATATATTATTAAAGGAAAGGTTAGAGAATATTTGAAGGGGAAACAGTGGTTACAAAAAGTCAGGCTGGCATCAGCAAGAATAGATCTTTTCAGAGAGGTTTAGGAACTGATAGATCAGGAGAATTTATAAACGAGTGTGTGTGAGCACATGTGTGTGCCCATGTAATTTACCTAGATTTTAGCCAAATGTTTGATAGTATTCCCACTATTCTTGTTGAAAATATCAAGATATTTGAGCTAGATGAGGGGTCCCAGGCCTGGGATATGCATAGCTTTTTTTTCCAGGGATACCGAAAGTTTGTGAAAATATTATCAGGAATGTTTGATAAATACCTATATGATGCCATGAAATACATTACTCTATTTTATTTCTTATGTACATACCGATGGTAAATCCTAAACTTTATTTCCTTTCACATTGATTAAGGGAAAGTTTACTGAAAGCTAATAAGGAATAGATTGAACATGGTTGGGAGCCCCTGAGCTAGTTGATAATTAAAATTCAGTAGATTTATACAAACAATAATGCTTATCACAGTGTTGTGAAGTTTATAATGTACTTTCCCCAAGTTATCTCATCTGATCAGAGCTCGTTGATTACCTGGACCAAGGAATGGTTATTAAAATAGTTCCAAATTTGCTGGTATGGAGGTCTCCAGTAGAGTGCCTCAGACATCTATACTTGACCTTGAGATGTTTACCATTTTTGCAATTGTCTTAGATAAATAAACTGTATTTTTATCACATCTACAGGTGAAACAAAATTGGGAAGGTTAAATGTTGTATGGCCTCATTAGGATTTAAATAAATCTTGCCAGACTAGAACATAGAAATCCCAAGAACGTAAATTTACAATTAATAAAACACAACTGTTAGGAGCTATTCCAAAGTAGAATGGACTGGGGGGAGGAGGGAAAGAGTGGGTTCCCCCAACTAGAATAGTTTGGATGACTACTTTTGAAGTTTTAAGTGGGATTCTTCTTTAGGCCCAGGTTGGAATACATGGCTTCTAGGGTCCTTTTCAAATCTGAAATTTTGAGATTTTGTGAAGTATACTTTGCCTTTTCTTGATCTTAAAAAGCAATTCTACTATAGATATTTGAGATATAACAGGCATTTGAGAACCTGATATCTTTGGATCATAGAATAATAAATTTAGCTCTTGAATAGGGCTTAGAGGCTGTCAAATTCAACCTGCCAGTTTCACGAGGATGAAATCAAGGAGTTTTGAAATGGGCCTATGTGGAAAGACATTTGGTACATGTGAACAAGTACTAGGTTTGGAGTCAGAGAACGATGGGGCCTTGGTGAATCACAACCACTCTTAACCTCAGTTTCCTCATTTGTAAAGTGGCTTCAGAGGACATACTAAATGATCCCTAAGGTCCCTTTTAGCTCTAGATCTGTGAGCTATAAATCTGTTTATTTTCTTCTCTTCTCTTTGATCTCAGTTCCAAGTTTATCTGGATTTTCATCCAACCAATGAAGTTCTATGCCTTATACTCACTCCACTTCTCATTAAAATACTTTAGGGTGTTTTTTTTTTGATAGCCACAGAAAATAGGCCTAAGACAAAGGATAGCCTTATCATTCAACCTTTTTGTTTTAAAAAAAAATTCTAGTTGACTTTATTGTAAGTAGCATTAGTTGACCTTCATACAAACAATTGGAGAAAGAAATCCATTGCATTTTCTAGCATTAGGGACAAAAAAAGTGAAATAATTGGTATGGCAATGGAGATAAGCCATTTAGCTGCTTGATTTTATAAGACCAGAAATGAATGCTCACCAAAAACTCAGTGCCAGCAGGATTTGACTATTTACCAACAAAATCATAAAAAACAGAGTTATTAAAGGCTTCGGAATCACCGGGTAATTCAGCCCTTGACTTTGATGGATGGAACTTGGCTGTTCTTTCTGCCAAAGCTGCTGACTGGATAGATGTTTTATTCATGAGGCCCAGGGCAGGATGGAATGCCAAAGGTTTGAGAATATTTTACAAAATTCTTTGAGATGTCAAGTGAGTTACCAGGAGATGATAAGCCAAGCCAGTGGCTCCATTGGAGCACAGGTGGGTGATAAATACAGCACCATAGATGGCAACCAGTTGTCTTAGTGCTTGCTTTGCTGAGGAGGAATGACTTTGGGATCACATGGACTTGTATTT
>CM053624.1:361125820-361151627 GCA_028646595.1 Phalanger gymnotis
GATCAGTAGAGGAAAATTAGCAATTTTTTTTACACATTGAGTGGGAGAGGTCACAGTTCCTCAAACTGCAGTACATCAAAATTTCATCAAAAGCTGTTGGCAGAGCTGATGAGATCTTATGACCTCACCATTTGAATAGTAAGTTGTTATTAGTACTCAATTTAGATGAAAATATAACCCATTGAATATTCAAGTTTTATACAATTTTCACTATCTTTTAGCAGTCCAGTCAATCAGATACGAAACTTATTTTAACCAAATGATATTAGTTTAGTCAAATGCAAAGTAATCATTCTTTGTTTTCGATTTTAACAGCATAAGTTCTTTCACAAGGTTCATAAGACAGTATAACTTTCCCTAAGCACAGTTACAAATTTAGATCACAAATTAAGATGATTCCTCAAATCTCTCATTAAATCATGAGAATTCTATATTTTCAAGCAAGCATTTCCTCATTATAAAAATTATCAAAATGCTTTTACCACATTCTTCTTAAGAGCACAATAGAAAAGTGGCTTCTCTGACAGGATTTTGTAATATTTTAGAAAAAAATTCACAGAATATCATTATTTAAAGGCATAGTCACCTAATTAAAGGGAATTCACCTTTTAATTATATTTTTGATTATGATACAAGAAAAATTAGAAGTCTAAACAATATCACGAATTTCTAGAAACCCATGCTACCTGAAACAAATTCCATCTATATAGTTGGATAAAATTTTAACTTATCCTTCTTAGAAAATCATTTGTGTTATTTTGTTTGATATTTCATTTAGTCTAAAACTTGATAACAACATCAACATTTATACAGTAGCCATCATGCTAAGTAGTTTATAATCATGTTATTCTCCCAACAATACTGGGAGGTAGGTGCTATTGTCTATTATCTCCTTTACATATCAAGTGCTTTTTGTATTAAATTCTCTGATATACTACAACTATAATTTCATTTCAGAATGAAATTTCAAACAGATCAAACCTAGACATACAATCCCAAATGACGATATTGAATGCTTACTTTCCTAAGAGCCCACTGTTTTCAGCTAGCTCCCCTCGACAGATACTTAGATTCAATGGTGACAGGGACAGTTAATTTTAATAAACTTCCACCTCTGAGGCTGAAGTGGCCAACAGAGAAATAGGTATACTGAATGGGATGGCAGAACTGTTTGATGAGGTCTTTGGGAAATTAGAATTGGAACTGGTAGAGAAGGAAGGAAGTCCTCTTTGTTAATAATATGGGACTTCTCCTCAAAATCGTACTTCGTTTGGACATCTATCTAGATGGTAAAGGCTCTTTCAGAAGAGTCAATAGGTGGTTCAGATTTTAAACTGTAAATTACAAATTTCACTTTGACTACAAAAGGTAAGCGAAAGTCTAGCCAAATTTGCCCACATCTTCTTGTGCAAGTCAGTGAAATCGCCTTAATCTTTTTATGCTAATTAATCTTAAAGGAATTTTTTTACCTGCAAAGACTTTATTTTCTCCTCTTTCTATTTGCTTAAAGTTTCCATCTTTATTGAATGCATTAATCTTCCATTTTGTTCCTTTACTACTTTCTTAAATCTGTCTTATCTTTTACCATCCTCTTTACCTTCTCAAACTACTACCCCTCCTACTTTCAAAATCTTTCATTTCTCTGAGTTAGTGCAAATATCTCTATCTCCACAAAAAAACCAGAGAATATAAAAGTGTTCAGACATAATAATTATCAGTTAACATTTATATAGTGCTTGGCATTGTGCTAGGCACTTCATAATCATGTGTACAATATTTTACTTAAGCATTTTGAACAATAGTTACATTTCATTATTCAGTTGAATGGACTTCTAAATTATCTTACATAGATGCTGTTATTATCTGTTTAACTGATTTTCCCAGAACACTTGGGAATAAAGATTCCCCACCCCACCCCACCCCTTTTTTTTCTTTTCATTGTGTCTGTTGTCAACCTTTCCAAGTTGGCCAGAATTCAAATTGCAGAGTTCATCTTTCTAAACCTTTTAAAGTTTATTTTTCCTTTGGTAGATCAAGCCAAAGGAAAAGGTAAATTTTATACAAACATGATAAAACTTAATAAGACCAGTACATAAAATCAAAAGCCAGACACTTAGAGCAAAATATATCTAAAAGTTCCATTTCTTGACAGGCAAATCTCTGACAAGGTGGCCCTTTCCACTTCTGTAAGAGCGTATTCATGTCTCCTGGTTTCTTACTGCTGGAAAGGGAGTTGGGGTTTTCAAAGTCATAGCCTTGTTAGAAATGTTGGTGCTGCCTCTACACCTCCCTCCCCCACAAGTCCTAGATGACTTTATAGAGCAAAGCCGTAGCTTGAATGAGGGACTGGATCTGCCTAAGTAGGGGAGAAGATTATCAGGTATTCACTAAGAATTGAGGTTTGCTGACCTAGATGGAAGTTTATTCAAAGTTTCAGGGTGTGCAACCCACGTCTTCATGCCTTCAACAAAGGCGACTCTAGCTTGTAACAGCTTGGGGATCTTGTAAGATCTCCTTAAGCCTATTAAAGTGGAACCCATTGGGGCATGTAAATCTCCCTCCATAGTGGAAGGAGAATAAGTTGGAGGAGCAGAAGGAAAAGGGTGAGAAGAAATTCCTCATATCAGCAGGAGGAGGAGAAATAAAGGTAGAGAGGAAAAAGAATAGGGGGACTATTAAGGAATAGAGGGCATAACTCTGAACAGGACATCCTCATAAGGCCAATAATCCATCTCTAATTTAATTTTAATATTTATGAGGTCCCAGTCCTTCAAATGTCAGTGTCTGTTCCTTTAAGATTCAAAGTAGCAGTTGTTAAGTGGTGGACCAATGTAATTGTTTCCATTGTAAAATGCTACTGATATCATTATTCCCCCTTTTTCCCTAGCTGAAGCGCCTTAAAACTACAGCCTGAAAATTCACAGCAGAGGAATAGAAGCATAAGTTTTTCCTACATTTTTATTATTGTTGTTCAGTTATCTTCAGTTGTGTCTGACTCTTCCTGATCCCACTTGGGATTTTCTTGGCAAAGATACTGAAGTGGTTTGCCATTTCCTTCTCCAGCTCATTTTACAGATGAGGAAACTGAGGCAAACAGAGTGAAGTGACTTGCCAAGAGTCACATAGTAATAAGTGTCTAAGATGAGAATTGAACTCAGGAAGCTGAGTCTTCCTGACTCTACATCTGGCACTATCCACTGCACAACCTAAATACACCTTTTCCTCCCTAGCTCTCAATGAAAGTTCAATTTTTTGAAAGTGAGTCCCTGAGAGTTGTTTTAAGATTCTATCCTTAAAAGTATCTTAATTTGCAGTTAAAAGTCCTTTCCTTTAGGTCAAATTTGGAGCTTATTGAGACCGATTTGCAGAGTTCTGTTCTTAATTATTCCTTTCTAAATAGGAAGTTGTGGTTTGAGACCAAATTTCACGCAACTTAATAGAGTTTTAGGCCAGATTAATTTATCAGCTGAATCTTTAGTAGTTTCAAATTCACTCATTTTAGTTCTCTTATTCTTGTGCAGGCCCCTAACTTGAGCATACTTCTGCTTTCCCAATATAGCATTTTTCTTAATGCTATTATTAAACCTCATAATTTTCCTGAGGCATCCCAAAGGAGAGTGGCTTATTTCCACTAAATCTCTAAAAATCTCTAAAAAAAATCTAACAAGAGAATCCTCATGGGGGGATATCTCTCGAGAGAATTAGATAATGTCCTAGAAGGGCACTCCAGAGATTAACTAATATTAGGGTTTTCCAGGTGCACTACTGCCAGACCCCAAAGAGCTCTGATCCCTTTACAGTTGAAACAGATGCCAAACACTATGGGGAACACATTCTCTTGGGCTTTTGGATCCATGAATTCAGATTCAGTGAGATTTGATCCTACCTTAACTTGAAAGAATTGGGTTTTAGCTGAGGGGGAATCCAACCTCTGGGGTGGTCCCTCACAGAGAACTTCCTTGGAAGAAGTTCCTGCAAAGGGCAATCCCATTGGTTGGGATCTCTTATTCAGATCCCTTCATGCTCACTAAATGTATTGAATGAAAATATGTGATAGAAAGAAACAGACACAGAGTTCTGAGTCTGTTTTTTTCTCTTCTTTCCAAGGAGAGAGTCAGTTTTTATCTATTATCCCTATCTCTATTCATATATCTGCCTTAGAAAGGAAAAAAAAACAACCAAGAAAGGTGGGGCAGGGGGGCATTTATCTATTATCATCCCTATCCCTGTCTTTATCCACATGCCAGGAGATGGTAAACATTTAGCCAACACATTCAAATTCTTATTAGAATCATTCAATTTCCAAGTTAGAAGGGTTTCTTGGACCATAGTCCATCCTAATGCTCCAAATAGAACCCTCCTTCAAAATAATGGGCAAGTTGTCATTAACTCTTTATGTGAAGTCCTTTTGTGATGAGAAACTATTCTCTGCCAAGGCAGTTCATTCCAATTTTTGTCTAGCTCTTATTGTTAGGGAGTTTTTTCCTTCAGTCAAGTCTAAATTTGTCTTTTTATAAATTCAACTCTTTTCTCTTAGTTCAGCTTTCTGGGACCAAATGGAACAGGTCATTACATGGAAGTATTCCAAATAGTCAAAGATAGTTATCACAACCTGCCTTGACCCATCTCTTCTTTAGGCTAAGCATACTCATTTTCTTCAAATGATCCTTATGTGGCATGGACATGAAGCATTTTGCCACCCTGGTTGTCTTCATCTTGGATGCCATATCAAGATGTCTATGTCCTTTTGGTCCCTGGACTTTTTCACAGCCTCCTGTTTATTAGAAATAAGCAAAAATGACAATTCATTGTGATAACACTAGGTAACCCCTTTGCAAGCCAAATATGACCAAGAAAGACCCATAAACATTAATTCTTTAGCAGTTGGTTCCATCCAAGTCTCCTTATGTTAATCTGCATCAGAAATATATGAATGAGAAGCAGTATCCCATAGTTAGCAGATCAAGGGCTGACCTGAAAGGAAGGGAAGGAGCATGGAAGGGAGTGGAAGGGAAAAGAAGGAAGAAGGGGAAAAGAAATGATTGAATGTGGTCAGCAATTGTGTTATTAGTCATAATTAACCCATTCTAACCCATGTATTTTGTCCATCATTAACCCTTCCTCTTCATCTTCCATGAGTAAGTTTTTCCAATATTTAGAGTTAAATGGCTATGCAGTATTTCAAAGAGACAATTACTCTTATCCACCAACTAGACAATAGGATCTTCCAAGCCTAAGATGAAAATTAAAAGTGAATTACACTTAATTTATATTTCTTGACATTTCTCCTTAATTCCTTTTCACTTCATATTGCCTTCAGTCCTGTAAAGTTATTACTCCTTGAAAATAAAATCCCTTATGGATTCTTCCCCTCTCTGCTTTCTCACTTCAGTACTTAATATATGCAAGCAACTTTATTATCAGGGAATGGAATACAATTATGCCTCTCAACTTATAGAAAGGACAGTTGTTATGTGCTTGCCACAGGGAAATTTCATCATATCCTAGATTTGCATTCAAGTGGCTTTTTAATGATGTTGTAAGTGAATATGCTTCATGAGGAGACAAAAACCTAAAGATGAAAATGGGTCAGGGCAAAAGCATACTTGTGCTGGTGTTTATTTAAAAAGATCAAAGCCCAGTGATTCAACCACATTTTCTGGGCAGGACCACTGTTTATCTCTGCAATTATTTAAGGTAAGAAAGAGAAATAGTATGGTACAGGGGATAGAGGAATGGCCCAGAAGTCAGGAAGACCTGGGTGTAACTCCTGGTCTATTTGGTATTCTCTGCTCTTGACATTCCATGTCCATGACTAGAATGGCCTCCCTCCTCACTCCTGTCTTTTAGAATCTCTAGCTTCTTTTAGAGCTCAGCTCACATCCTAGCTCCTCTTTGAAGCCTTCTTGAGAGGCTCCCCTTCTCCACAACCCTTCGTATATGTCTCATCTATCATTTTCATTTATTGGTATGTGTCTCATTTGCCCCAATAGAATGTAAGCTCCTTGATGACAGCTCCTTTGGATCTGCCTCTGTACCCCAGCACAAAGCACACATTGTTCTGTTTTTGAGTGCATCTATCATCTCATTGGTGTAAGGAACTCCAAAGAAGGAAACCCCCCTTTTTTTTGTAAAATGCAGATCTCCAGCTACTTTATAACTTGGGGTCTTCGAGAGTTTCCTAGGGCACTGAGAGCTTAAAGTCACTTGCCTGGCATCATACATGCAATATATGTCAGAGGATTTGAATTGAGGTTTTCTAGGCTCTAAGGCCAATGTTACGCTATTTTGTCTCTGTGCCTGGCATATAGTAGTAATAGTAATACCACCACCACCACCAACAACAGCACTACTACTACTACTATTACTGCCACTACTACTACTACAATTACTATTACTACTATTACCAATAATGATAGCAACGATAATAATAGCTAAAAGTTATACAATGCTTATTATATGCCAGGCACCATGCTAAGCACTTAAAAGGTAGTAACTCACTTGCTACTCACCTACCTGGGAGTTAGGTGTTATCTATCTCTATTTTATAGATGAGAAGACTGAGGCAAACAGTCTAAGTGACCTGCCAAGGGTTACACAGCTAAAAAGTATCTTCAGGTCTTCCTGACTTCAGACTTGGAGCTCTATACTCTGCCTCACCAGTAATAAATGCTTGTTATTGCTTATATTTTGTTCCATAAAGTTTACAATGCGGACATAGGCAAATCCCAGACAACTCCCTAAAACTATCTATTGCTGATCTGACTGGGAGGGAGTCCAGAGGCTATCTAGTCCAATCCATATCTGAAAAAGAATGACTTCTGCAGGAGGGAAATGTCATGGTCCAACAGAAAGAGCATCATCTCTAGTCAGGAGACTCAAGTTCATATACCATTTTTACCATTAATTTATGGGATCTTGGCCAAGTCTATGGCTTCTTTGGGTCTTAGTTTCCTCATCTTGTAAAATCAGACCATTGGACTGATTGGCCACCAAGGTCCCTAAGAGCTCTAGAGATAGCTCTAGATAAGATCTCTGATCTCAGCTTTCACCAAGCCTAAATCTTTGTTTGTAAATATCCCCTAAGGAATGCCGTAACTACATCCTCAGGGAGAACATTCCACTTCGGGTACTTGTAATGGATAGAGACTGACCAATGATTAGGAATCAGGTCTGAATCCTAACCCACCCCTTAAAAAAGTCAGGCAAGATTCTCTGGACTGAAATCAAACTCCCTTTAGCTGTTTCCTTCTCACTTAACCACAATTACATGTTTATTTGAGTGCTTCAAATTATAATTCACCTTCTAGACCAAATGTGTTCACAAATCTTACCATACTGTCCTCTCATCTCAGATTTCCTCATCCAGAAAATGGGATGACGCCCTACAGGGTCCCTGCAAGGAGAATATTTTGTAAATAACAGCATATTCTAACTTTTTGATAATCATTCATCTGCTTTGGTCTTAAATTTTCTCTTTGCTAATTTGTTCTTGGCAAGGTGGCCTTTGGGTGGGGGACATGGGGAGTTCTTAAAAGACTGATAATCCCTTCTGGTTTTGTAGTAGGTTATTGGAAAAGAAGTCTAAACTAACTGTGTTGGAGCTTGTTCAAACTGAGTTGTGAGAGTCAATGATTAAGTTTTCAGTGTGAGAATTTACACCTCCAAAATTAGCAAATGCTATAAATAAGGGTTTGGTATATTGTTTTGTTCATTGTCTAGACTTAAGAAAGTGATGGAAAAATGTTAATAATGCAAATTAAACTTCAAAGTGTGTCTTGCTTTTCTGGAGAGCCTGTTGTTAAGCATTTACTAGCACACTCCTGACTATATCCCATGGAACTTGGTGCTGTTTTGCAGAAGTGACTTTGTAATCCTGGTCTTCTGGGCCTTGATGGGTATTGACCCTCTGTCACAAAGACAGTGGAGCAGAGATTTTGGATGATTGGAACAATGCGTATCCATCCCATATCTCCTGGAAAAATAACCCCCACAGGCCCTATTGAAGGGTTCGGGTCGTCTAAACAGCATATGATGCCTATCCAATGCTATTGCACCATATCCAAACTATTTCTCGGACAGCATTCCTCAGAAGACAAAAAGACACGTTTGCCCACAAGCAATGGGCAGATCAGCTTTTCATTCTGTACGTGGCTGGCTGGGCCCATTTTCAGAAACAATTCCTTATTTGTAGAAAACTCCCTTGGCCAAGAGGCCTGGCAATTCCAGTGAAGTACTGGTCAGAGAAATGACAGAAAGGGGACTGCTACCATGAGTTAGGCCCATGGTGGTAGGGCTCACCTTCTTCTTGAGTTGCCTGGATTCAGGGCTCCCTTGCTGGACCTTTAACCAGGTTAAACTCCCTTGAATCCTTATTCTGGAATCCCCAAAGCCTCTGTCCTGGGCCCTCTTCTCTTCTTCTTCCATGCTTCATTGCTCAGAAATCTCATCAGCTCCTGCGGGTTTATTATCATCTCAATGGTAAGATTGCCCAGATTTCTTTATCCAATCCTAGTCTTTTCCCAAACTATAGTGATACGTCACTAATTGCTTTGGACATCATGAACTGTATATCTTGTAGGCATCTCATTCAACAGGTCTGGAATGGAATTTATCTCCCTCCCCCCTGCCAAGCAACAGTAATGACTACCAACTCCGTCCCATATTACCTCCTCCTGTTGAAGACTAGGAGCATCTTCCTACTCAACCAGGCTTATGACCTCAGGTCACCCTGCACTCTCACTCCCATATATAGCCAGTCTCCTACCACATCTCTCTCTATGTCACCTTCTCTGTGCTCACATGACCACCACCACAGCACAGGCCCTCATCACCTCTTTCCTGGACTATGAAGACAGCCTTCTAATTGGGCTGCCTGCCTCAATTTTCTCCCCACTCCAATCCATTTTCTACTCAGCTGCCAAAGGAATTTTCCTTAAGCTCAGGTCTAACCATATCAATGCCCAACTCAATAAACATCATTGTTTCCCTTTTACCTCTAGATCGGACATAAAGGTCTCTGTTTTGCATTTAAAAGCCTTCACAACTTGGACCATTCCTACTTTTCCATCCATCTTATTTGTCTCTTCCCAACACACAGACTATGATCTTGTTATAAATTCCTACCTACTCTCTCTCCCATTGGGTTCTTCTCCCAATCCAATGCATTTGCACTGAGTATTCCCTGGTTCTGAAATGCTCTTCCTCCTCACCTCTGCCTCCTGGCTTCCCTGGTTCTTTTCAAGATTCATCCCCAAAACCACCTTCCATAGAAAGATTCTCTCTCAAGTCTCCACTGAGATTGTCTTCCAACTCTCTCTGTCTCTCTCTGTCTCTCTCTGTCTCTCTCTGTCTCTGTCTCTCTCTCTCTCTCTCTCTCTCTCTCTCACACACACACACATATATATATATACAACGTATAAAACATATACATATACACATAAATATATATACACATATATGTCAGTTAATGAACTACCATTCATTAAGCACCTGTTATGTGTCAGGTAGTATGCTAAGCTATATACACACAGTTTAGTCTAGGGACCATATTTTTGCCTTGCCACAATGTCTAGCGCAGAGAACATTTAATATGCGTATGTTGCTTACTTTCTTGATTAAAGTTGAATTTCTTAACTCATCTGAAGGAATTTAGTCATCTTTTTTTTTGGATGGGGTGAAGACTCTGACATGTGATGTTTTGTCAATGTGGGAAATACACTGCATGAAAATTCCTTCCGCTGCTCAGCAATTCAGCTGTACTGAGCAGTCTTGAGGCTTTTCAGTGTACTTTGAGGTTAAGTGACTTGTCCAGGGTCAAACAGCTAGTAATATTTTAAAATCAGGACTTGAACCAAGATCTTGCTTTGGCCCACCCAACCTGCCCTTCACATTTGCACACCACCAGGAACTGCTTGTCGTTTTCCTTTGTTCTCAGACTTATTTTGGTGATATCCAGAACAATCCAACATGGCACCATGGAATAGTCACTGACTTCAGAACCAGAGATTCTGAGTTCAATTCTACCTCTGATATTTACTACTCGAGCGACCTTGGACCTCTCATTTGTGCTCCTTGGGGCTCAGTTTCTACATCTTAAAACGATGGAGTTGTACTAGAAGGCCTTTTAGGTCCCTTTTAGGTTTAGCTATCTAGTCTTAGCATATGCTCACAACTAGCCACTCTAGTAAGACATAAGCCTGCTTCTGTCCTGCCTCTCCTTCCTACTCATCCCACTTCCCTATAGGTTATGTTTCCTAGGCCTTTGTCGCCCAACACCAAGGCAAAGCATGGTGAGTTTGGATTGGCCTCTGATTTTATACCTGACGGCATCCACTTCTGAGATGTGACCATTCTTTCTCACGTACATATATACCACCTCACAATCTATATCTCTATGACTTTGGGCAATGAAAGTGATTGTGGGAATCTAAAGGAAGTCAGCCTGTGCTTAGCCTCGTAGTTCATCGTAGATGACACACAGAGATGGAAAAGTAAGGTGGAAGGGACACACTGAGAAGGAAAGAGAGTGAGACAGGGACACGTTGAGACACACACACATTGAGACAGGCAGATGGACAAGCACACACATTAAAGCAGTGTGGGTTAGAAGAAAAAAAGAAGGGAAGGGAGAAGAGAGAAAAGAAAGAGCTTTAGAGAGTCCTGGAATATTCACAAACTGCTCTTGTAACACCCTGCTATTTACTTGGGCTCTGGGCTTCCCAGTGTTATCACCTCCTGTCTCTCCCAGATTGGAATCAAGGCAAGGTCTGGATTCAGCCTGAGCTGAAATCGCCCTTGAGACTCTGCCAGGGCATCAAGTATCTACACAGAAACCGCCAAGGTCACATGACTCTTTATCTCTTTATATCTATCTTTTATCTGTATTTCTTTCTATCATCTGCCTCTCTATCATCTATCTGTAATACATCTAAAATTGACCTCTTTACATATCTCTCATCTACCTATCAATCTATCTACTTATGTGTTTATTATTTATCTATTCCATTTATTTAGCCCAGCCTTCTAATTTAATTTGGTTTCCAAATTATCTTTATTAACCATTTCCTACCTCCAGAACCCTATCTCCATCAGGAATTTCACTCCTTCAAAAGGCCAGTGATCTCACTGAAGTGGACACTCCATCCAACAGTGCAGATCACACCCCATCCACGCTTCCTCACCCAGTGTAACTCTGGTCCATGGCCTCCTATACTCTCTCTATGGAGGATCTACCCATATGCATCATCCATACAGGTAGACAGGTGGGGCAGTGGGTAAAGTGATGAACCTGGAGTCAAGGATACCTGAATTCAAATTCAGTCTCATACACTTACAAGGTGTGATCTAGGGCAAGTCACCTAACTTCTGTCTGCCTTGATTTACTCATTTATAAAATGGGCATAATAACATCTCCTTCCCAGGATTGTAGTGATGATCAAATGAGATAATGCCCTGTAAAACACTTCCTCAAAGCCTTAAAGAGCTATATAAACACTATCATTATTACTGAACATCCTAGACTCCTCCATAGCACTGCCTATGAACTAATTTTCTATGTTTTGAAATAATTGATTTCCTTTGTAATCCCATATATTTTACTTTATACTTTTACATTGTTCTCTGAAAGTCTCCATAGCCTTAATCAGACTCCCAGATGGGCCCACGGCACAAGGAAGGTAAAGAATACCTGCTCTAGAGCTCTGAATGGCCCATGGGTTCTACTGGCACTATCCCTGTTATGTAAAGCAGGTAAAAGGAGAGGTTTTCTAGATGGTATCTTTTATGTCTCTTAGTGCATGTTAAGTCATATAGGGACAACTGCCTGGGTCCCCAAGTAAATCCTTTTTGTCTTCTCATCACTCTAAGGTCATCTAAGTGACAATTATACTCTACAATCTCCATGGCTCTCATCTATTCTAGACCAGGCAAATATCATGTAACAGCTTGCCTCTCTCATCAACTCTATCTCCAGGAAACAGCCACAGTGATCTCTACCAGAGACATGTCCAAGAACGCCACTCGCCTGCTCAAACATTTCCATGACTTCCCATTGATTACAGGAGACATACAAATTCGTTAACCTGGAATCTAAGCACCATGCCACCCAGCCCCAACACTTGATCGAGCTTCCACCTACGAACCTAGCTTTATTTCATACTACTCCCTTAATGAACTCAACATCCAAGTCAACCCGGCCTATGCCATTCCCCAAACTCCAACTCCTGACTCTGTGGACTCAACCAATCCTCCTCCCATTCCCGGAATCTCTTTCTGCTTATCTCTGCTTTTCCAAATGTGTCTCTTCCTTCAGATCTCAGCACAGGGAACACCATTTTCCTATGACTCCGCAACTGGTCTCCAGACTATTTTATAAGCAAAGTGTATGCATTTATTTCTATCTATGTTGTCTCCCCCATAAGAATATTAGTTCCTTGAGGGCAGGGACCTTTTCCATCATTTTATTTATATCTCCAAGGTAATTCAGGCCCACTCCTAGCGAAAGTAAGCACTTAAAATGCTTATTGATTCCTTAATCGGGTGCCTGGCAAATAGTTAGAACTTAATATTTGTGGAATTGAATTGAATTCTTTCCCAAGCTGCTGCAGCAGTTAGTGTCCATCCCACTCATTTGGCACTTAATGAGTCAAAGTAAAAATAAGAGACTGTAGGCTATTGTACTTGGCTTCTCTCCTAGCTAGATTGTAAAGTCCTAGGAGACAAAGACTACAAACCTTCCTCATTTTATAACCTCCCTACAACCTCTTCCACAGTAGCTCCCTTAGAGTAGGCACTGCATAAATAGGTAATGATTGATTGAAAAAGGCAGTTCTCATTTATGACTTGCATAAGAGCCTTAAGGTTTACTGAAAACTTTTCAAATTCTTGAAAGTAAAGACAAAGCTCAGAGGATGAATTTTCCAATATTTGAGCCCTGAGTTGGGCACTTTGTGTTTTTCTCTTCCCACTCCATCTGTTATTGCTCAGTCCATTCTGACTCTTTGTGACCCCATTATGGGGGTGTCTTGGCAAAGATACTGCAGTGATTCGACATTCCCTTCTCTAATAGATTAAGTCAAACAGATATTAAGTGACTTGTCCAGGGTTATACAGCTAGTAAATGTCTGAGACCAGATTTGAATTCAGGAAGAAAAGTCTTCCTGATTCCAGGCCCAGCATTCTATCCACTGAGTCACCCAGCTGTCTCCATGGCAGGTGACTAATTAATACTTCTGAGTTAAATTAAATTGAATTGGATAGAATTGAAAACAGCAAATATGAACTCCTTCTTGCGAGCAGTGATATTTGCTTCCATTCTGTCGTTCGGCAATCGCACCTAGCTGCTCAAATCTTTGCTTTGCCCCTGCCTACCAGGAAAGTTGGTATTGTATGGTCAAAAGTACTTCGAATTTGGATCTCTTTTCAAATCCTGCTATCAAATTCCACCTGACAACTCATTTACACTAAATGACAAATGACTGAGAAGCCTTCATGTGTTGGAAGACTTTATCTGAAGAGTCAACAGTGCATACTGGGAAGAAAGCCTGACCTCCAGTCAGGAGAGACTTGTGGTCTAACTCCACCTTTAACGTGGGATAGGATCATGGGATTGCAAACACAGAACGGGAAAGGACTCTACATTGATCTACAATCATACATTCTCATTAGAGGCCAGATAGATCTTTTCATTTTGGTCAAATACTAAAATAGATTGGTTGTCATCAATATGGAAGTTGCCTCCAACAATGCAGGCAGAAACTCATGCACACCTGACCATTTTATGCAACTCAAGTCTATGTCCTTCCATATATTAACCACATGGATCCCCACAACATGTCGGGAGCCATGCTTATTTTCTCCTGACATCACAAGGATATCAATGGAGCAATCTAGCTGTACTCCTGTTTGTCACACCTCACCCTTGCCACATGATCAGCTCATCTTTGCTTTCTACCATGCCTTCCCATGACATCTTTAATCCTCTTTCTTCCAAGAATTGCACATTGGTTTTCTGTTATAGCCCGCTCACACCTACCACTTGTCTCTCCATAGCCCTCTGTATTATTTGATTCTTCAGAAACTGTTGTGCTACATTTTCACTGCTGTGCAGCAATGCCAACAGAATGTTGATGTTAAAAGGAAAAGTCTTTGCTTTCATGGGGAGCTAGGGGTGATTAAAGGAACTTTGTAATTTCCTCAAAGCAATCTACCTGCTCTTCTTCTCTTACTCCATTGTGGGCTTTCATCTTACCAATGAGGAAACTGAGACCCAGGGAGGGTATGAGACTTGTTCAAGGTCACACAAATAGTATCAGAAGTAAAATATGGGCACAGGTCCTATGGCTTTAGAACCCTCAGGACCATGGACAAGTCAATCACTCAAGTAGCATTTCTCAAACAACTCTTATATCTCTGTCCCTATACCCTTAACTCAGGGCTCCTTAATCTTTTTTGTGTCCTGGACCCTTTGGGCAGTCTGGTGAAGCCCATGCACCTCTACTAGCCTTAGACTCAGAAAGTTGACTGACTCTCAAGCCAGCTCTCTAACTATTATTATTAATCTCACTTATACAAGTAAAGAATCCTAAACCAAGAGCTGGAAGGGACTTCAAATGCCATTCAGCCCAATCATTTCATTTTACACATGGGGAAACTGAGGCTCAAGAAGGCCACACTTATTCTCCTAGATCTGGAAGGGACCTCAGAAGGCATCTAGTCAAATCAATTTATTGTCCTCAAGTGGGAACAGATGTCCAATTAGGTGACTTGCCTAAGGTCCCACAGGTTGTAAGTAATAGAGGCAATATTCACACTCTGCCGCTCTGACTCCCAGTCAAGTCCATTTATCCCACTGTCCTGCTGCTTCTCCACTTTCTGCAACAGGCCATCATTATAGCAGAGATTTAGAGCTGTAAGGAATTTTAGAAATGCTCTGTATTTTTTAAAATAAATAGTATTAACATTTGTGACTTTCCTGTGATCACAAAACCCTCTCCCCCAAATCCAGTGGTCAGGAAACAATGGATGAGTAACTCCAATATTTTGGTATGAAGACCTCTAACAGATTATCCAGCACCATCACTGGCTAAGTGTTATGCCCAGAATAGACATTCCCTACTAGGGGTTTATAGGGAAGGAATTTCTTCTCTTAGTATTATAAATATGCAAGTAGTCTTCTCCCCTAATATCAAACCACCTTTTTTTTTCCTCAGTATGTATATCTACTTATATCTTCTCCTTCCAGCAAGCTCACTGGAGCTTCAAATTTCCCCAGGATATATTTAATGCATTTCTTCTAACCTGCAGACAGATTTTCCCATCTAAGCAATAAATACTTTCAGCTATTTTGTTAATATGCTATTTTTCTTATGTATGAAGAAATTAAGTGGGAGGCCATGGAAACCATTTCATCTCAAGGGTTTCTTTGAACCTCCATTATAATTCAAGGAAGAGTGTAAGGGACAGACATGAGGCCATCAGAGGCAAAGAAAGAAATTCTGTTCTTTCCTTCAGTGGAAATGTTGAAGACACTGTAACACATATTCAGTTTTTTTTTTAAAAAAAATAAACATCAGTAGTTTAGGAAGAATGATTTATTATTTAAAAACTAGAATCTGACTACCAAACTGCCATTGGAGCTTTCCCAACAGATTCTCATCCTCCCTGCCCAATTGTAGCTGTTTCCCTTATGTGGAAGTTCAATATGTGTGCAATGGGCCCCCTGCAGAACCACATTGCCACCTTCTAATGCTGGTCATAGATTATGTTACTGAGAAGGGCCAGTACCTCAGTCTCCAAATTAGTCTCCTCAAAATTCATCCTTCCTCAGACAAATCTGACACTTAAACAATATACTTAATACCAGCTTATGTTCTGTCCCATTACTATGTATCTCTTTGATTTGATGAACAGACTTCCAAAGGAGTAGATTTCTAATGAGAACATCCATGCCATCCATTATAACCTTTCTCTTGGTTCAGAAGGAAAGCCATCACCAATGCCAATATATCCATTTGGGAGACCTTTGTGCATGGGCCGCAAGGGCTGCTGTTTTCTTTGGCTAGAGCTCCAAGCAATTAATTGATAGAACCTGAAAGTTGGACAATATCATTTGCCACTGTTGGTTGACACAAAGAACTATACCTGTCCGGAACAACCAATTCACAATGGGAATACTGAATAAAAATCAATTTTCTTGGGGCTAATTTGTCTTTTCTAAAATAAATGCATTCTGAGAAATGGTCTAGGCTTTCTTTGCAAAGGATTCAAATGTTAAGTCACAGACCTGTGCTAGGCATAATTCCCAGGACAAAATGCTGGCTGCCAAGTTGTTTTTGTTTTTGTTTTTTTTTTTTCTGAGGCTGGCTGGGTAAATTCAGTGCTCCAAGATTATTGGAGGAGTATGTATGCATATGTATATACTTGTATGTGTATGCTCACACACACACACACATATATATATATATATACATACCCATATGTGTATCTAAATGTATGTTTATACCCATATATGCATATATGTTTCTAGTCTTTTTTGTAACATGTAATGTATCACTCATAAGAAACCTCATCTAAACCTCACCAAGCAAGAGCCATTTAGCCTCCAAAAATTTTCTGGCATTCAAAACAAATGAATTCATTTATCTGGCCTTCAAAAAAGAGAGAAAAACTTACTTTCTTAAATGCTCAGCAGCCTATTGAAAAGAGAACTATGGTCCTTTATCTGGCACAATGACTTGTGCTTCGCTTACTTGTTGTTGTCTGCCCTTCTTGAAGAGGACCATGTCATCAGGAAGATGATGTCATGACATGCAAGTGAATTGGATTTAAGTGAGGCAGAGCTGTGCAAAGTTACCTGCCTCACTTTCTCCTCTGGAGCCATCTGGGCCCAGTGGCCAGACATAGATCAGAGTAACTGCAAATGGCCCCGACTTAGCTTAGTAGGGCCTCCATCAATATCCATGGTTGCAAAGTGATTAAAAACCCCACACTCTTAGACTCAGAAATCTCTCTGCTGGGAATTTAATCCAAGGATATCAAAGAGGGGAAAGAGACTTCCCATCTACTCCAAAATATTTATAGTAGTACTTTCTGTGATAGAAGAACAAATAAACCTGGAAACAAAATAGCCGTCTATTGATCGGGGAATGGCTAAAAAAACTGTGGTACACAAATGGAATGAAATGCTGCTCTGCTATAAGACAAGGTGACTGAATAATCTGGAACAACATGGGAAGATGAATGTCAAGTGACTTAAGCAGACACAACCACACAAGTATAAATGCACACATATACATGCAATGACAATAACAAGGGAAACAGAAAGAAGAGCAAAAGCAAGAATCACATGCAAACATTGTTATTAGCAGACGTGGGGGCTATGGGAGTGGAACATAGCACTCTCTGACATAATTCATGTGGTGGTTAGTTTTAAAGAACTGTTTTTTTTTCCTTTTTTATTTCATATTATTTGTTAAAAACAGGGATAGGTCTCTTGGCAGGGAAAAGAGGAGGCATATCCTAGGAGATGAATGTAATGTAAAAACCAAAGATATCAATAAGGCAATCTACGTAGAAGGATTAGGTTTGCTCCCAGTATTTCATTTGGGGCCCAAGGAGTTATTTAAAATTGCTAATACTGCTGCAGTTGAAGTGTTCCTTTTGTTTTTGTTTGTTTTCTTTGTTGGAAGAGGGAAGGCAAGGCAACTGGGATTAAGTGACTTGCCCAAGATCACACAGCTAGTAAGCGCGTCAAGTATCTGAAGTTGGATTTGAACTCAGGTCCTCCTGACTCCAGGGCTGGTGCTCTACTCACTGTGCCATCTAGCTGCCCCTGAAGTGCTCCTAACATGCCGTCTTTGATGTAACTGAGCTTTCCATGGGAGCTGGTATGATGGTAGAGAGCTTGCAGCTATGAATTACAAAGTATGTTCATTTCAAAGCTACCCATTTTTCCGATTTCTATTTTTATTTTCTATTATTAACCCCAAGACAGAAGGTCTGTGCCATTGACATGAGAGTCTAAAGTCAAACTGCTTTGGAGACACAGGTCCCCTAAAAAGGAAGAAAAAAATTAACTAAAAAGTTTTTTTTTAAAACAGAAAAGGTTAGGAACATTCGAAGAGGCCGTCTGGAAGCCTCTACAATAACGGCAGACAGGAAGAAGGGGGAAGCTCTACGTACAAAGGACATCAATGAGGAAGGGGCAAACTGAGTCAGTTTAGGATCACTAGTAGGGCAAACAACTGGAGGGCTTGAATTCTGAAGGAGAAAAGCTGGTATTTGGTGGGAAGAACAGGGGTCAGCTAGTAGGAAAGTAACAGAAGTCTCAGGAAAGACAGCATGCCATAGTGGATGGAGTGCTAGGCATAGAATTTAAAGTGTCTAACTAACTGCTTGTGTAACCATAAACAAATTGCTTAAAGTCTCTGAGCCTCAGTTTCCTTATGTGTAAAACGGGGATAATAATAATGCTTGCAGTAAAGAATTGTGAAACTCAAGGACAAAATGGCAAGAAAGCATTTGGCAAACTCTGAAATGCTCTCAGAAGGTCAGTTATTAGTATTCCACACTTCCTTCCATCCCTTCTTGGTTCTTCTTGGCATGGGAAAATAAAGAAGACTGAGAGTACTTCATATCTTGCTGGTCTCCTTATAGCTAATTGACAGGCTGAAATTATTTTAGAAAAAATAATCAAGTGAACTTTGCATTTTACAAAGTCATTTAAAATCCTCATTTGGTAAACGAAATGATAAATTCCCAAGCATGTGTTGGTTGGTGATAATTCAGGTCATGGAATACCAGAGGCCCATGATCTCTGAGCAAATGCAGCCCATATAAGCCGGGAGAACTGTGATTACTTCCTGGGAGTGCTGCAGCCCAGAATGCAGTGGTATTCAACGTACCCCCATTACTAAGGTCAGAGTAAGGAGGGACATCCACCCCCAACCCCAGAATCCAAGAAATCACAATAACAAAGGAATGAGGATGGAAAGGGATAGGACAAAGGTTTCTCTGTGACCACAGCTTTCCCTCAGTCACATGGTCAAAGCAGACAGTACCTAGATTCTAGATTTTTTTCTCCAATCAAAGCCTTGCATTGCATTTGCATGTCAAAACCTACGTCCGTGTTAGGATACATATCTTTGAGATGCATCTTGGTGCATAAATTGTAATGACAAGATTTTATTAATTTTGACAAGAGGACTTCCAAAAATTCCCAAGGGTCTTCTGCTTTTCCCCAGAAATTTCTCGATCATATGATTCGTATTTACACAGACCTTCACTGGCAATGTGGGCAAGCACCATTTTTAAAATCATATTGACTGTTCATAATGCATGAAAAATAGAGCATGTCTGCTTGCTGATACAATTTCCTGGTTACTGGAAGTAGTCACAGGACCTGGTTTAGGGTCCAACTTTGTCTGCATTATAATCATCATTGTCCTTTTAAAAGCCCCAAGTTCTTTCTTCAGAACCACTTTCAAAACAGGCAGTACAGTGATTATGTACATTTCATAAATAAGAAAACAAAGGCTCAGAGAGTTGAAATAATTTGCCCATGATGCCTCAGTTTGGAAACATTGGAGATGGAAGTTTAATCCTCTGAACCACCTTGTAAGCATGTCCCTCTAGCTTTCTGTTGTTGATAAGACTTACTTGTGATAAAACTGGAAAAAATGCAGGACCCAGGAACTCCAGGGACATTGACAAATAAAGCTATAGGAAGAAAGTTCAAGACGAACACTCTCTTCCCAGTGTCCTAATAATCACCAAGAGCAACAAAGGATTGCCTCTTCGTCTGAATTGTAGCTGCCAGAAGGCAGTGCTCCTCCATCCCCACCAGATTTTCAAAGAAACATCCTAAGGTAACTTGCATAAGTGTGGTCCTTTTCCCCCTACCCCTCAAAAAAGCAGACAAAAGGGGTCTTCTCTGAAAAAAAAAACTGTGCATTCTTTATTCCTGGCCTGATTGGGTACCCAGCAAGGGGGGAGGTGAGGCTCACTCCACTACAAGGGTTTTCTGTCACTTTGGCTCTTTCATTGGCAAGTTTCCCCAAAGCCCAGCTCCTCCATTCTACTGCTGCTATCCTCTTTTCCCAGCAGGATGCAAGAGTCCTTTTTATCATGGTCATAGTCACTTTTGCCTCAGTCTTCCATGCTCTTGCAGTCAATCACTCAATCAATAAGCATTTATTAAGTTCCTAGGGCAGCTGGGCAACACAGTAGTGTAGCTAGGTGGTACAGCTATATAGGACACTGAGACTGGAGGCAAGAAAACTCATCTTTGTGAGTTCAAATCTAGCCTCAGACACTTACTAGCTACATGACCCTGGGCAAGTCACTTAACTCTGCCTCAGTTTCCTCATCTTTAAAATGAACTAGGAAAAGAAATGGCAAACCCATCCAATATCTTTGCTAAGAAAACTCCCAAAAAGGAGTCATGAAAAGTTGAAAATGACTGAACAACATTTTCCTACCTTATATATAATATGTATTACATACATATGTATGCTATGTATCATATGCATACGTATACTATGTATTATATGCATATGTATAAGTACTGAATTTATTTGTGCAGTGTATATTATATTAAATATATAACATATACATGTAGATTACACGTATATGTATTACATTGCATTATGTGTATTATATAGATATATGTATGCATATATTTGTATATGCATATGTACTTGTCTCCTTCATTAGAATGCAAGTTCATTATGAGAAGGGATTGTGTCATTCTTGTATCCCAGTGCCTAAGAAAGTGAATGGTACATAGTAGGCACTTCATAAATGCTTTTTGATTGAGTTATTGGAAGTAATGTTAGAAGTTATCCGCTTCAATCCTATCACTTTACAGATGAGGCCTAACCAGGGCCAACCAGCTTCTACTGGTTGATCACAGTAAACCCTAAGCCCCCCAAGTCCTACCCTATGAGCCCAGTGAGTTCTACTGTGAGAACCCAGTGAGAACCCAGATGTAAAGTCATATTCTTTTCACTCTTCCCATTTGTCTTCTCCACCATGTCAGTCACACAAATTAAAAAGGAGGGGAGAGAGAAACAATAAAGTACCTAATGTCCCATGTTCCTCTGTTTATCTGAAGGCGTTGATTACCTCATGGTAATTTTTTTTCTTGTAAAGTAATTTATTTTAAATAAAAAAAGGTCAGGCAGCTATTTCATTTATCACTATTACAAAGGACTCTCACCCAGTGATGAAAGCAAAGGAGAAATTAATTACAAGTCAGAGGCTGCAATAACACTCCTGGTAATTGTGACAAAAATTTTAAATTAACATTTCTGTCACCAAGAGGAGTTTGATTAATTCTACAATGGGAGATGTGATCACTGGAATATCGGGGGATACAACAATGTGACAATTCGCTATTTGAGATGGGCATCATTTTCTTTAAGGCTTGGAATGGGCCCGCAAGGCACCTTCACACTTTATTAACAGCTCAATCAGTGCTGGTGCTAGAAAGAATTAGCCAGCAAACCATGTAGTAAATAGATCTTGACTAGCAAATCATGTGAAAAAAAGAAATCAGGCAAGGAGGAAGCTTGGTGGCTGTAATAGGAACAGACCTTGTTTTTGATTTTACAAAATATCCTGGGAAGCTCAACTGTTGGTGCTGTGATTTTCCCTTAGGGAAGTAAAACAAATATCACATGCTTCAATTCTTCTTCTTCCTGTTCTTCTTCTTCCTGTTCTTCTTCTTCTTCTTCTTCCTGTTCTTCTTCTTCTTCCTGTTCTTCTTCTTCTTCCTGTTTTCTTCTTCTTCCTGTTCTTCTTCTTCTTCTTCCTGTTCTTCTTCTTCTTCCTGTTCTTCTTCTTCTTCTTTCTGTTCTTCTTCTTCTTCCTGTTCTTCTTCTTCCTGTTCTTCTTCTTCTTCTTCCTGTTCTTCTTCTTCTTCCCGTTTTCTTCTTCTTCCTCTTCTTCTTCCAATTTTTCTTCTTCCTCTTCTTCTTCCAATTCTTCTTCTTCCTCTTCTTCTTCCAATTCTTCTTCTTCTTCCTCTTCTTCTTCCAATTCTTCTTCTTCCCCCTCTTCTTCTTCCAATTCTTCTTCTTCTTCCTCTTCTTCCTGTTCTTCTTCTTCTTCCTGTTTTCTTCTTCTTCCAATTCTTCTTCTTCTACCTCTTCTTCTTCTTCCAATTCTTCTTCTTCTTCCTCTTCTTCTTCTTCCAATTCTTCTTATTCTGCTTCTGCTTCTGCTTCTTCTGCTTCTTCTTCTTCACTCCTCCTCCTTCTCTTCCTTCTTCTCCTCCTTCTCCTTCTCCTCCTAAATGGATATCTTTGAAATCTTAGAAGAGTCTGTCCTTCAATGGAAATAAGCCACATTAAAGATTGAGAGAATGAAGCAGGTAGATACCAGTGCATAGTTCTTTTACGAGGACAAATCCCTCTTGCAAATGGACTAGATGACTTCCATTTAATGCTGGACATAGAACTGTCCTGATCACACACACTCCACAATGGCAACAGTGATACACTCATACCCTAGGCTTCTCAGGAAGGAAAGCATGCTATCAACAAGCAAGATGGATGCTTTAGTATGGGAATTTTAGACATCCAGTGCTCCTAGTCTCTTAAAGACTAAAATTAATTAGCTTTTCCTTCTCCCTCTTGGATATTGGATTGGGATGCGATAAATGCCACTCATCTTCTAAAAGGAGGAAGAAGGAAAATGTACTCAGATCCCCATAGTCACCAAAGTTGATGATTTCATGCATGGATCAGTGAACCATTCGTTAGAGGAAGTGAACCTGAGAGAAAAACGTTCATTTTCCTCCACCAAGATCAAATAGAATGGCATGGTATGTTGCAGTCTGAGGTTACTGCTTGTTTGGGAAGTCTTACAAGTCTTTCAAGAAAGTCTGAAAGCTTGGAGGTAGTTTTCAAGGCAGCAATGCCTGCTGGGAACACATATACACATGCGTATATGTGTGTGTGTGTTTAAAGTTTCCCAGGGATCCAAGTAATTTAACTATACAGGATGAGATGTCCTCTCTAACATACCAGAGAAATGTTCAGAGAAAGAGGGAAAAGAGAAAGTAATAGAGCAAAAAGAGAGACAACATGGCCTGGGAGTGGGGAGAGCCAAAGTCAAAAGTGACAATGTAAGCTCCTTCCAAATAGAAATGGCTGCATCTATTGTATCCATCTCCTTAGTGCCTAGCACAGCGCCTGACATATAGGTGCTTAATAAATGCATGCTGATTGATTGATAGGAAGACACACTGTAGGACGTGGAAGACCAAACCCTCCCCTATTCTTAGTTCTCCCATTATAGTTGAGAGTACCCCTCTAACTCCCAGTCACCCAGGTGTCATCTTCAACTCCTTCCTTTCTCTCCCTCCTACATCAAATCAGTTGCAAGTCCTGGCATCTCTACCTTTGTAGCATCATTTGCATATGCCCCCTTCTCTCTTCGTCCACTACCACCATCTTGGTGCAAGACTATCACCTCGGGCCTTGACTATTTCAAAACCATCTCAAAAGGCCAACTAAAGACAAGACTAAGAATTGAGAACCTATTCTTGCATAAAACATTTGGCCCAAAGAAAGAGAGATGGTATCTTGGGAGACATTCTCTGGTTAGAGAGACTGTCAAGTGCAGAGCAAGAGGACTGCATGTGGTATCAGAAAACCTGGCTGCAAAAGCTACATGTAAAACTTACCAGCTGTACAACCTTGGGCAAGGTACTTACCTCGCTGAGTCTGTTTCTCCACCTGTAAGGTAAGATGAACCTACACCACAGGGCTACTGAAACAATCAAATGAGAAGGAATATAGTGTGTAGGAAACTGGACTTGCAGTCAGGAAAACTTGGACTCAAATCCTACCCTTAGAAACTTACTACATGATCCTGATCATGACCCTTAACTTCTCTCAGCCTCGGTTTCCTCACCTATAACATGATCATTGAACCTAAATCAAAGGGTTTGTAAGGATCAAATAACACAATATATGTAAAGTACTTTGCAAACTTTAAAGCTCTATGTGAGCATTATCAACGACAACAACAACATGTTCCACGTAGTCCCTCATTTGAAACACTGGACATTCTTATGAAGTAAATTGTACCATTGTCCCCATTTTGGAGATGAAGAAACTGAGCTGTTATCATTCCATCACCATATATGATTTGTAAATTCCAGTACCCTAAACAGTTATCATCATGTCACTATTTGTGATAAGCAAATTCCAATACCTCAAGTTTTCCATCTAGACTTAAAAGCAGAAATAGATAGCAAGACTCAGTGAAGAAATTCATAGAGAGATCATCAATCTAGAGCTGGAAGAAACCTTTAGAGGTCACTTAGTCCAACTCCTTCCTTTTATAGATGAAGAAACCAAAGTGCAGAGAGATGAAATAGTAGAACCAGGATTTGAACCGAGGTCCTGTGCTTCCAAGCTTAGCTCTCTTACATCATACCAGATTGCTTCTGAATTGTAAAGAATACATTTCATTTTTTCTCAGTGTGGAACTCACTCTTCAGAGACAGAAGCAACTCTTTGCCCCAGGTGAGAAATACACAACAATCTGAATTGAGAGCTCCACAACTATGCTTTTTTAATGTATCTTTATGTTCTCAGAGAGTGGAAAGAAAACTGGATTCAGTGACAAGGTTTCTCTCTGCAGTATTTGCCTTCAATGAGATCTAAAAGAAACCTCATTCTACCTAAGCCTTATGAAATGCTTTTTACCTAACATTGTCAGTTTCCTTTTCTTGAAGTCCCACCAAGCATGCCTGGTCCATAATCTGTGCATGCCTACTACCCACAGGCAAAGATTAACCAATGGAAATATGATCACAGGGACCCCAAGACTATCTATTTTGTATGTCCTCTGCTTGTCAACTTAGAACATTCAGGTTTTTGTTCATTTTTAGCAAAAAATCTTATTGTCTGTCAAGAATCTGTAAAACTCAGTTAGACAATGTGTCTGCTCTTTGTCAAGACCTGTGTTATTCTGGGAATACAGAGACAGAATCAAAATAACCACTGCCCTCAAAGAGCTTCCATTCTTTTAGTGTTCAGTCTTTTAAAAAATATTTATTTATTTTGATTCTTCCTTTCTTTTTAAATTTTGAGATCTAAATTCTCTCTCTCTCTCTCTCTCTCTCTCTCTCTCTCTCTCTCTCTCTCTGTCCCTTTCCCAAACTACTGAGAAGGCAAGCAAAATTATATCAATTACACATGTAAAATCATGCAAAATGTATTTCATATTGTCCATATTGCAGACACAAACAAAAATAAAGCAAGAAAATTTTATTGGGGGCGGAGCCAAGATGGCGGCTGGGAAGCAGTGACTAGAGTGAGCTCCCCACCAAGTCCCTCCAAAAACCTATAAAAAATGGTTCTGAACCAATTCTAGAGCTGCAGAACCCACAAAGTGGCAAAGGGAAGCAGGGCTCCAGCCCAGGACAGCCTGGATGGTCTCTGGGTAAGGTCTGTCCCGCATGGAGCTCCCAGTTCCCAGATGAGGGGAGCGGAGCCGAGCCCAGCAGAGCCCAGTGCACATGGCCAGCAGCCGAGCGGAGAGTGCCCTACAGGCATGAATTACTGAGCTGTGGCATCTACCAGACCTCTCAACCCACAAAAAACAAAGATAACAGAGAAGGTTAGTGGCAAAAGCTGCCGGACTGAGTCTGCACTTCGGCCATTGCCCCTGGGGCAGCAGAGGTGGGGCAGCTTTAGAACTATGGCTACAGTTGCTTCTGGCCCCAGGCCCACCTGGTGGGAGGAATTAAGTGGCTGATCAGAGCAGGAGTGAAGAGCCTGCTGAAGAT
>CM053624.1:361152127-361170981 GCA_028646595.1 Phalanger gymnotis
TACTATGAACAGAGACCCCACAATGTCTTTGAGAATCCAGCAGATGAACTAGCCTGGAACTGGAGCATCATTACAATCAGGACTGTTGCCAAAACCCATAAAAAATTAAGAAAGATTTATTTTACTGCTGTTGCCATATCTCTTACTTTTCATCTCAAAGCCTTCAAAATATAGTCCTTGCCAAAAAATTTGAACGAGTACATATGGGAACAAGATGACGTACTTATCAATCATGTTGTCTTGTCTGTTTCCAGATTTGTCTGAAAGGTGTTTGCAGTGAGCCTTCAGAAGATAAGTTTATGTCCCAATACTTTCATTCAACAACAAAAGTCATTTAGTTCATCCATCCATGCATACAGTATATTAACTTTATAGGAATAGGAGGAGGAGGCAGAAGGAAGAGAAGAAGAAAGAGAAGGAGAAGAAGGAGGAGGAGACAGAGAAGGAGCAAGCGAAGAAGATTACCATCAACACCACCATCACCACTACCATCACCACCACCACCACCACCACCACCACCACCACCACAAGAACAACAACAATAACAACAACCTCTCATTACAAAATCATGATGTGCCATTCCCGGCTGCTCCCTTCATGTTCCTTAACTTCAGTCAGTCAATCAGCAAACAGTTATTAATTTACTTATTAGATGCTAGGTACTCTGCTAGGTTCCAGGGCTACAAAGACAAAAAATGTTAGTCTTTTTCCTCAAAGAGCTTACATTTTATTGGAGATGCCAGTATGTATATAAATATATACAGGATAAATAGAAAGTAATTTTTGTTTGTTTGCCTTGTTTTTTGAGGGTGGGGAAATCAAGATTGGTTGGTGGTTGTCCTTCATTCTTGAAGAGGACCAAAATGACATCACTATGCTAGGGACAAGTTTCAATGTGTCTGACTGTGGCTGATCAGACCAATATGAACTGTGAATGCTCTACCACAGGTCGGGCACAAATAGTCTGCATGAACATTTGGGGTGGATACTCCAAATTTGCTCATCTTGCATTTCCTTTGAGCTGTTTCAATTCTTCTTTGCTCACAGAGCACAGCACCTTCTCTTATGCAGGCATGCCAGTCTGAGCAATCCTGTGCCAGTGCGTCCCATATTCAATTCCAAAGTTCTTAAGAGAGACCTTGAGAGTGTCCCTGCATTGCTTCTTTTGGCCACCACGTTAACTCTTGCCCTGTGTGAGTTCTCTATAAAACAGGTTTTTTTTGGCAAATAAATGTTTTGCATTTGAAGAACATGGCCAGCCCATCGGAGTTATTCTCTCTGGAGCAGAGTTTGAATGCTTGGCAATTTAGTTCGAGAAAGGACCTCAATGTATGGTACCTTATCCTGCCAGGTGACTTTCAGAATCTTCGTAAGACCAGTCAAATGGAAGCAATTCAGTTTCCTAGCATGGTGCTAGTATACTATCCAGGTTTCACAGGCATACAACAATGAGGTCAGCACAACGCCTCTGTAGACCTTCAGTTTGGTAGTCAGTCACCTCTTCTCTTCCATAGTTTCCTTTGGAGCCTCCCAAACACCGAGCTAGCTCTGGTAATGCATGCATCAACCTCATTAATAATGTGTACGCCCCTGGAAAGTACACTATCTAGGTAAGTGAGCTTATCCACAGCATTCAAAACTTCTCCATTTGCTGCAACTGATGGTCCCATGTATGGATAATGAGGTGGTGGCTGATGGAGCACCTGTGCTTTCTTGGTGTTAATTGTTAGGCCAAAATCAACACAAGCAGCAGAGAATCAATCTATACTTTGTTGTACCTCAGCTTCAGAGGCTGGAGAAATCAAGAAATGCTTCATGGAGTAGGTGATATTTTAGTTTAGTCTTTTCAGGACTCTTTGGATATCATATTCCTTGGCTACTCATGATTAGCCATGATCCTCCCTCAGTAAATTGGGTTAGCTGTTGGGGCAGGCGCTTGCTGAAGTTAGTAAGTGGTTATGATTCTTGAATAACAACTCAGATGTCAGCTCATCTTGAGGCTTTCACAGGAAAGGATCAATCCAGCATAGAAAAGCAGGCAAAGATAAATTGCTAAACAGGCTAGTACAATGACAGCATACATCTCTGAAATGAGCATCTTGGAAATCAATGAGAATTGAAATTGAAAAAGGAAGAATTGTACTTGCCAAGATGCAGACTGTCAATAGGATATTCAAGCAGGGCTGTCTTGGGGCTGCTTTGATTCTGGGAGTGATTTTCACTTAAGAAACACAAACCCTACAGTGACCTTTTGAATGACTCTCTTAAAAAACTATGTGTCTTATTATACAGGTATTGGACTCTGGTCCATAATCTTAAATGTCTTTACATATAATTTCATTGTTAATGTAAAGGGGAAAGACTTCCTTTAGTAAGTCAAGTCCACAAGCAAAGATTAAGCACTTAACATATGTAAAGCTCTGTGCTAATAGAGCAGAAGGAAAGGTGAGCAAAATCTTCGTTCTGTTTGTATATCACCACTTCAATATTAAAGTTTCAACTCATCTCTGGTCTAGTAAAGTTAGGCACATCCGAAAGGAAAGGAGTTGCTATTGTGAAAATGCCGCAGGTGGAACTGATGCAGATCTGTAAGTAGGCTGGGAAGCCTGTGACTTTTAACCAGGTCACTGAAATTGAAAGAGAACAAGAATTTTAACTTTAACGCGTGCCATCTTTCGGTAGTACAGTTTCCTTTACAGTGTGCATAATAAACACACAAAAAAATCTGTTGCCGAATCTTTTTGTCATCCATGATGAAAAAAATGTAATATAAGAAGCAGATATATTCTGAAAGTCAGAAGGGGAATTAGTTACTCTGGTACTATAGAGTGTATGTATGTTTCTCAGTGTGTATATACACACATGTATGTGTGTGTATATGTATACACACATGAATGTGTCTATATATATACACACATATGTGTACATATATGTAAGCAATTACTATATCACTATAGTATATATGTGTGTTTGTATGTATGGCATGTATATGACTACATATGTATATTTATATGGGGCATCTAGGTAACATAGTGGATTCAAGAAGACTCATATTCATGAATCTGAATCTGGCCTCAGACATTTACTTGCTGTGTGACCTTGGGCAAGTCACTTAACCCTGCTTGCCTCAGTTCCTCATTTGTAAAATGAGTTGGAGAAGGAAATGGCATGTCACTGCATTTGCCAAGAAAACTCTAAATTGGGCCATGAAGAATTGGACATGACTGAATCAACAACATGTGTGTACATGTATGCATGTATGCATACATTTATATATAATTAGTTCCTATAGTGTATATGTACACATACATATTTGTGTGTATATGTATAAATACTTACTGAAGTATGTATATATACACACATGTATATGTGTGTAATAATCACTGTAGCATGTATATATGTATATGTGTATAATAGTTAATTGCTATCGTATGTATATGTACACAAATGTATATGTATATAATAGTTAATTACTATAGTATATATATACACATGTATATGTGTATACATGTATGTGCGTGCATATACAGTTACTATAGTACTATATTTTGTGCATATATACATATATACACACAGCCATATGGAATGTGTATACACACACACACTTGTACACGCGCACACACACACACACACACACAATGATATTCCGGTGATCATCAGATTGCATTTCCTTTTATGATTTTTTCATCATGCATGACAAAGAAGGATTTGATACCAGATTTTTGCTACTTGCTCCAAAATCTCAAATTGCTAGCTATGTCTCTGCCTGAGGTCATTGTAAGCTTGAAAACCAGCTCTAAGAAAGATACACAGGCCATAGCTACAGGAACATATAGCAGGCCCAGTTGGTTTCAATATAGAACATGTGAAGGGGAGTAGTGTGAAACAAGGCTGGCCAGGTAGAGGGAAGCCTCCTCAAGCAACCATACTTCAGGTTCTCACTGGAGTGCCCACAGTTTCATTGATGTCATCCTGTGCTGCTGCCCAATCATAAAGTTGTATGGCTATGTTGACTAAATCCATAATAATAATAATATTGGCTTATGTTGCACAGCTTCAAAAACCACTCTGTGAGACAAATGCTACAGATTTTTTGTCCCTCCTCCCTCTCTTACCCGACTCCCCAACCCCCGCCAATACTTTAGAGATGAAGAGGCTGAGGTACAGAGAGGCTGAGTCCTTTGCCCAGGGTCACCCGGCTGGTATAATGGCTAGAGTTTGAATACAGATCTTCCTTAGGCGGAGCATGACACTCTCTTACATCATGCTGCTTTAATTCTAGAAGAACTGTCTCCTTCTTAGTTCTATATTAAAAAGATAGTATGCCAGGAGCATTCTTTTATTAAGAGGCAGAGAATCTAATGTTATAGCTCTACAATCAGGAGTTTTTATAGGGGTGCTATTAATGGGAACCTGGTTTTACTAATGGAAACTAGGATCTGCAGGAAGGAAGTCAATGGAGAGAAAGCACTATAGTAGCTGGAATGTTAGCATGGCATTGCCTCACCCTGATTCAGATGCCATCTCAGGCATTTAGTAGGTTTGTGATGATGAAGAAGGCCTTACCACCCTCTATGATTTATTCCTCAACTCTCATTTGAATGGGGAAGTTGAGTCCTTTGAGGCTGATCAACTACTTCTTTCCTCAGAGCTCAAAAGTATAGCTTGAAAGGGATGGAGTTTCTGGTACTTGCCCTTGTAAGCCCCCACCGGTATACTTTCTATTGATTAATCATTAATGGAAAGACTTTGTTAGCTTTTACAAAAGAGTATTTTCTAATATGATGTAGTAAAGACAGTTGGTACAAAAGACACCCCCCAAATAATCTAGGAAGAAAAATAATACAAGAGTTCAGTAATACTAACCAATATGTAAGTTGTCTGATAGAATATGTAATATTCCATACTCATAGTTTCCCACCTCTCCCAAGGAAGGAGAGAAGTACATTTTCCCAATTCTTTGGAAGCTGGCTAAGTCATTATCATCATATAGCATTCAATTTTGTTTTTGTTTTTGTTGTTTTTCTTGGGAAGGATATTTGGAAATAATGAGATGTTAATGTTCCTATCAACCAGTTAGTTTCAGCAGTAAAATAATTTAACTACAGAAGTATATGTTTACTTGTAACCAAATCAAGATCGTATCTGTAAACATCAGGGGGTACAGAAGCCTGGATGGTGATCATAATAAACAATTATATTTATAGAAAACTTTGAGGTTTGTAAAATACTTTCCTCCCAAATGATCCTGTGAGATATCTAGAGCTAAAATTATTGTTAACACTTTAGAAATGAGGGGGAAAAGACTTAAATTTTTTTTGTTGTAGTGGCTTGCTGGGTAGGGGAGAGGAGATATATTTGAAAATGATTGTGATGTAAAATCAAATTGAATTAATGAAATTTTTTAAAGTAATATTCTTTTCCTTGTAACTGGATTAAAATCAGCACCTCCTCCCTTCTTTCCCTTTCCGCTCTCTCCTTTCTCCATTTTCTCTTTCTTTTTCTCTCCGCATCTCCTCATTGCCCTTATCTCCCTCTCCACCCTGTACTTTCTGTCCATTATGAGAGAGAACATCTCAATATGTTGCCTTGATGACAAAATTAGGCCCCAAATGATATTTTGAAATGCTACATTAGTATGATAATGCATTTTCAGCCTAAAATGTAAAAATAAAAATAAGAGGAGGCATTTGAATGTAATGAACTACTGGAGAATAGTTTTTCTGAGGGCATGTCTCACAGATTCCTACCTATACCCCCACCCTAAAGGTTTTCTGTATCAATGACTTACTAAGATAATAACTTGACACAAAGTCTAAGAATCCCTTACAATACACACACCACAAAACTATTCTGCAAATTATAGGGTTCATTAAAAAATAGATGTGGATTAACCAAAGTGAATCTAGATATAGTCTAATATTTACTTAAAGGGTCTGAGTGAAAGTCAAGTCTGGAGGAGCCAATGGAAGAAATCTGTCCAATGACCATTATTGAGTCAAATACTGATGAAGGCAACTGGAAACATGCATTAGGTGGAGGAGGCTTTCTATTTCCTCGAAGTTATCGGTTCTTGATGGAGCCTCCTTCCGGGCCTGTGTGCTTTTGAGGGAAGATGGTGGGATGGAACTTAGTTAAATGGAAATGTCCCAATCAATATGAAGCACTCTAAATTCCATTTGCTCCTTGCCCTTTAAGGATGTACTTTATAAGAGCACAAGTAGGTTGTAGCTTGATTCCCCTGCTGGGTGGGAAAGGGCCTACCATTGATTTTCTGGTGCATGATAACATTTGTGACAGCACTCAGCTGGCAAACTTTTAGACCGAAGGGTTATTTCATAATGAAGAAGAGGGAAATCAAGTAGAGAGCTTTTGTAGGATCAGGTCAGCTCTTCCATTGGCTAAGAGATCTTCCTCCTTCCATCTAAATAATATCCTTGCTCATTGCCTTTGCTGCTATTCATACTATTCTCCCAATTTTGTCCTCTTTAGTATATTACCAAAAATAAAATCTACATGTGTGTGTGTGTCTATATATGTGTGTATACATACAGACACATATAGACATGCATGTATATTTTATTTTATATTTATTTGTTATTTAATTTATTTAAATAATTTTAGTTTTATTTATTTTATATTTATTATACATTATATTTATATATTATTTATATATGCAAAAAGATATATAGACACACACATATATTTTATTACACACACACGCATACACACACATGCACACACACACCCTGAACACTCTGGAGAGCTGTCCTCACCCTGAGTAAATATGTATGTCCTATAGAGTGATAGAGTCATTTTTACTTGATTTTTTCAATTCCCTAGAAAAGACCATGCAGCTAATTTAGAATGATTCTCTATGATTTTTATGTGAAAACAGAAAACATGTTCTAGTGGATATAAATACTGGGCTAAGAACCATAAAGACATGGATTTGAATCCCACCTCAAATAGCTGCTAGCTATGTGGCCCTAGGTGACTAACTCACTGTCTCTGACTTTCTGTTTGTTTTTTCCCCAAATATTGATAATATTGCCAACCACCTCCTAGAGTTATCATGAGGGTTGAATGAGATGAGGTAGGTTAAGTACTTCCCAAACCTCAAAGTGGGATATAAGCATGAGCTATGGGTATCCCTGGGAATAGAACTGGAGAGCTTTTTGTTCCACCTTTGGCTTCCTTCTCACAGGAGGAGTCATAGACCTAATTTTTACCTGTGATTTCATCAGGGAGGGGAATTTCAGGTTCTGCTTTGCGCTGAGGCCAGCCAGAACAAGGCCAATCTTTATTCTGGATAACAAGACTTCACAATCATATCCCCACTCCACTATCTTCTCCAGTTGTATAATCACTTTTCTCATGGCATGAAATCAAGGTCCCTCACCTTGTTATTTTGCTCATTCTTGATATCTACGATTGTAAGATCATAGATTTAGAGACGTTAATGGACCTTAAAGACCAACAAATCCAATACCCTCATTTTACAGGTGATGAAACTGAGGCACAGGGAGATTGTGACTTGTCCAGAGTCACAGTCAGTAAGGGGTCTAAGGCAGGATTTGTGCTATAGTCTTTCTGACCCCAAACCCAGCTCTTTCTCTCCTCTACATCACCTATATGACTGGAACACTTCAATTCAATTTATTCCCTTTTAATTTAGTTTAATAAACCCTTCATTTACATATGTTCAGTGATGTTTTATCACCAGCCTGTCTCTTTTGGTAACATGCTACATATAGCCTTCTCCCCATTCTGCCTTCCATTTTCCTAGAGGTTAACTGAAATTTGGAATCCTAATTATTATTAGAGATTGGAGAAACTGAGATATAGTGATGAAAACTCATTTAATCAACTAGAACAGGCTTCCTCCTGATTTTTTTTTTACATAGAGGTCAATGAGACTTTTCAAATATCAAACTGAAAGCATCCTAGAAATTGTTCCTGCATGGTTTCCTCATCTTCAAACCCCAAATAGAGAATTCTTCAAAGAAGACAGCTCTCTCTCTACTATACCAAGTAGAAAAATTAAATAGTTTCTGCCCTCAAGGAGCTTGCCCTCCTTTAGGGGAGACTACACATACACACATACACATACACACACACATACATACACATACATTTCACCTTAGTAGATTATGAAATTTTTTTTTAAAAAATTGAGAATTTTTTTCCAAATTAAAATGGAAGTCAAATAGTGAGAAAGGGCAGAGGAAATGGAGAAGCAGTTATGGAAATATGTTTCATGGTCTACTTTCCTTAAATGTTCAAAGTGAGAGGAAAATTGAATCCAGAACTGATTGCTAAGCATGAGATAAATAACATTTTGGCTTTAACATTATTCCCCATTCAATATACTGTTAATAAGTTAAGAAGTGCTCCAAAGGTGTTTTTAGTCTGGACTTCTGATTCCATTGATGGAGGGGTATCTCAGTGATACAGTTGGGTGGCTTGTCTGTAACTAATTGGCTTCATTTCCTGAGGCCCTTGGAGCCTGTGGTTACATAGGCAGTCTGGGTAACAGTCAGGGCATATTCCTGACACCAAAGCACTGCCCATTGGCATCTTGACATGAGGAGTACTATTAAGGACACACTGAATAGAAAGAGCCATAGGATAGTACATGGGGTGAGAATGCAGTTAACTTAGCCTTATCACTCAAACTGACTGCTGCTACACTGGAACCCTCACAATATCAAAAAGGCATGGAACCTAGGGGAAGGCTTAGGGTCTGTTGGGTGGACCCTTTGTGAGAGAAGTATGCAACATGAAAATGAATTGCACAGGATTTGAAAGCTTGAAGGATTAGGTGATGCATCCCATCGATGAGCTATCATATCTACTGAAGTAAATAGGAGAGATATCCTCTGTCATGGGTATATGCTAAGTTTAGAGCCACATTACAGGAATTTGGTTATTGGGGTGGGGTGAGAGGAAGAAGGGTGAAGACACTACCTCCCTTCTACTCTTGCTTTGAGGATGACCAGGAACATTAATGGAGGCTCCAATATGGCTTTTCCCTATAGGTCCACCAAGCTCCTTGGAAGTTCCACTAAAGTAGAATTTTCGGGATAATTTGTGGAGACATGGCCAGCAACAAGTTGTAAGGGAAAACTTAAAAGGACTATTTTATCTCAAATTTATCTGAAAATGAGAAGTTAAACTAAAAGAATTTGAGCAGTAGCGAAGGAGTTGAGATGAGGGGCAAAAAGAAAACAGATTTAAAGCCTTGGAGCTAGCTGGCTGGGTATGCTTGTCTGGGGTAGGAAATCACAAAAGAGTCAAATGGTTTTCTTGGGGTTGTGATCTAAAAGAGATGCTATACCTCTCCCTCTATGGGAGAAGATATTTGAAACCAACTAGAAACTAATATTTGTCAGCAGAATATAGATCAGCAGAGATGCAAGCTTGCCACTGGATGGCATTACCAGAGAAACTCAGAAGTTCTGTAGGGTAAATAGGAATACTGGAGGCAAAGAAGGATTGGCATAGTGATGATACCTGTTCCTCTAACTACAAATTATGATCCCAGCAAATGCCCTTTCTCTCCATGGTGACTAGTGTATTTGGGGGGGGGGGGCAGTAGTATTTCTTGTTAGTTTTTTTCTGTTGGTTCAATTAGTTGTTTTTGCTTTGAACCAATGCTTCATCTTTATCTGTTAACTTATCCCCCACCCACACCCATTTGTGGGCTTTACTGAGGTATGGATTTAACTGTATGTCAATAACACAAGTACCTTAAATCTGGTGTGATTTGCATGGGGATCAAGATATTGTACTTATGAAAAAGCTTTGAAGATGTGGACTTTTTCTTTCATGAAATATTTAAATAAACCCCAAGGTTTGTAATAGTAATAGTAAATTATTGGGCTCAGAGTGAGGAAGACTCATCATCCTGAGTTCAAATCTGGCCTTAAACACTTACTAGATGTGTGACCCTGGGTAAGTCACTTAACCCTGTTTGCTTCAGTTTCCTCATCTGTAAAATAAACAGAAGAAGGAAATGGCAAACCTTTTTAGTATCTTTGCTGAGAAAACCCCACTTGGTGTCATGAAGAGTAAACATAACTGAAAAACAACTGGACCACAAAGATTAATAAGAAACAAGCATTCAATTAGGTATCACCCTTTCCTCTTCTCAACACCCAGAGTACTTTTTGCTTTTCATCAAGTCAGAAAATGTCTTTGTTCAAGGTACTTTACAAAAATAATGTAGTCCAACCTTTTCATTCTAGGATACAAAAGCTGAATTTCAAGGAATTTAGATGACTTGGCCAAGAGTCACATGGTTTCTTTTCCTTCTTAGTGGGGTCAGGTAACAGTCCAGTTATATCCACCCCAGTCATTACACAACTAGTGGGAGAACCTAAAGGAGAGACTTGGCCCTTTGTCCCCCCTTCCTCAACTACTGACAAACTTCACAAGTTCAGCAGTATTCGATGAATCCAAAGCTGTTTGAATTAAGTAAAAGAAAGTTAGGTGTTTCTAGAATCCCTTTCCTTGGGGGTTCCAGGAAGATTACCAGTCAGTTTGAACAATTCACCTACATATATTTTGGGGAAAACAAAATATACTATTCTGTTGTACTTTCAGTACATTCTTTTGCTTATGGTAGCTGTCTTCAATTCATTTTAATTCCTTTCAACTCTATAAGTCTTCATTAGGCAATTACTGGGTACCAGGCCTTGTGCCCAATACTTGGAAAACAATGACAAAGGTGAAGCTCTCGATGCCCTTAAGGAGCTTATACTTCAATGGTGGGCGAGGATATGACGTATACAGCTAAGTACACACGAAAGAACAAAATCTTTTTCCTGAGAGGTTTCCTGAAGAAGAAGAGCCCTGAAATGTCTGAAAGTGAGGCTGAGGTAAAGCACATGGAAAACATGGAGATTTTGTTGTAAACTACTTGAGTAGAGACAGGGATAATAGGTCAAAAGTTTGATTAGAAAGGAATTACAGGAAAGAGAGTAAGATGAAATAACACTGGAAAGGTCAGTGAGGATCCAGATTGTGCCAATGCTTAAATAATTACAGGCTAAGGTTTTTTTTTCACTTCATCCCAGGAGCAATACAGAGTCATTAGTTATTTTTGAATATAGGAATTACTAGGCCTGATCTATATTTTAGTAATCATTTTGTCAGTCTTGTGGAGGATGGATTAGAGGGGGAGAGAGGGGATACAGGGGGAACAATGAGGAAGCTGTTGCAATTGTTCAAGCCTGAGATCTTGAAAGCCTGACCAAGGATAGGGTTTGTGAGTGAAGAAAAGGAGGCCAACATGAGAGATGGTGTGGAGGTAGAATTGAGAAGATTTGTCAGCTAATTGGACATGGTAGGGATGAGGAAGATGGACGAGTCAAAGATGATGGGAAGAGGTCAGCAGTCTCTATCACACTCATGTTGCTGGATCAGATTCTGCCTTGTTTTATAGTTCTTTGTGCCCCTGACTTAGCTCCCCTACCAGATTAAAAGGCCTGTGACTATAAGATCTCAATTTATTTTTCCTCCATCCTAGTACCCAGGACAGCACCCAGGACTGCAACCTGCCCCTGCTTGGCCACAGAGCAAATTTTTGTTGAATTCAATATCCAGTAGTATTCTGCTTACAGGCAATACCTATAAATAGGGGGCAATTCTTTGGACAATGTACAAGAAACCTCACTTCCAAGCAATTATCCCACAATTGGTAAGGATACATACCGCAGCAAACTCTTCCTAATATTTTGGTGTGCAACCTTTCTTCTGTTCTTTTCTGTTGTCAGACAACATGCCAGCTGTCAGATGGAGAAAAGTAAGAAGCTCCAGCATCACTATTCCTAGCACCTTCACTTTAGAGGCCCTAAAAATAGCTTAATAGGATGAAAACAAAGCTGAGACAGGGAGCAGCAGGTGGCCTCCAGTGAATGTAGGCAGTGCTCAAGGTGTAAATGAATTTCAATGTCTCTGTGATCCCGAGCAACAATGAGATTATGGAGAATAAAGCTTTTGTTACTTGGGATTCCAATATTTGAAATAGCTAATGGGGATATAATAATACTTTTTTCATTAGCACACCTTGTCCTCTGGGAACAAGGTATCAAAAAGAGAAGAGAAAACCCTGTTTGGGGAAGAATCTGAGATTTCTCTCTCCCTCCCCCCTCCAACATCCTTCTCTGGTTACCAGACCCCCAGAAAGCAGAGGCACTAAGACTGTGCTGAGCCAAATGGAGAACAAAAGAAACATTCTCTGTGTCTGAAGCTTGATCTTGCTTAAATTATTGGCAAAAATTTTCGTCCAGTATGTTCTTCCTAATTATCTCCAGGCTTCTGTTGGTCTGCTGCTGACCTCTGTTTTGTCTCATCAAATCTTGCCTGGACTGGAAGCTTTGGAAAAGTGGACAATGGGATGAATTGGAAGTCAGAAGACATAGGTTTGATTTCCAGTTATGATACAGATTGTGTGACCTTGAATAAGTAACATCACTTTTCTATGAAATGAGGAGATTGGACAGGATGACCTCTAAGACACCTCCTAGCTTTAAAGCATATGAATTCAGTGCTTAACACAGTGCCTGGCACATAGTAGATGCTTAATAAATGTTTACTGATAGACTGAATCAAATAATTTCAGGCCCAGCTTGAGTCCAACTTTTTCCCTATGCTTTCCCAAGTGCCCCAGCCGAAGCACACCTAACCCGGCCTCCTACCAAATGGAATGCTGATGCTTTCCTAGAGTTTTCTATTTTATGAGATATTTTATCAAATTGATCTAGCCTTGTTTCTTGAGAGTAATTTTTCCATCCTAGCAAGATTCCAACCTTCTCAAAGGCAAGGATTGTGTCTTATACTTCCATTATACCTTCCTTGAATAGTACCAAAAATACCAATGCTCAACAACTCAACAATTCAACTCAATGATATTTATGAAACTGACTACTATGATTAACACTGTAGTAAAGTTTTTGAATGATCAAGGATAATTTCTGAAGCATGTGACATGTGCCAGGCACTATCCTTAGGTGCTGGGGATAAAAAAACAAGAGCGAAATCATCCCAGCCTTTAAGTAGCTTATTACTCTAAACCCTGTGGATACAAATTTGAAAAAGGAAAAAAAAAAAGAGTTTGATCCCTGCCCTCAAGGAGCTTTCAGTCTTGTTTGCTCAAGAAGGAAAGGCAAGGGGAGGAGAAGCAAGAAAATCAACAAACAAGTGTGTTGGTAAGCAAAGTTGGCTCCTTAGCACTTAGTTCAACAAGTGCCCTTGAAAAGTTTGGCTTTTGTTTGTTTTGAGTAATTCAGTGTATTTCATTGAGTCTTACTAAGTGCTAAGCCCCAGGCCCAAACCCCTATTAGATGTAAATCCTATGTGGGTATGTATTGTCAACTAAGGTAGGGCCCAAGGTGGGGCTAACTCTAGGGAGGGCCTAGTTTACACGGCTGGGACAACAGAGGCTCTTAGACCATGTGGGTTTAAGTCACCTCTTTGTGATGATTTTAAGTCACGTGGGTGGGTCCATGTGTGACTCACCCCTGACGCAGAAAAAGATATAAAAACCAGGGGTTGGCCTCCTCTTCCTTGGAGCTTGTTCCTGCAGCAGTGGTGGCGCATGTGACTCTGGGCCAGCCCTTGTTCTGAGCTCCCGAGCTGAACCTAGATGTTGGTAACTATGAATCTGTATTGGGTCTGTCTGTTGATGTTTGTACTTTGTAATTTGCTCTGAAGTTCAGTGTGCTGGTCTCTTTCCCTGAACTAAGTGAATGATATTTGTATGCTGAACTAAAGTAAGCTTGTCAAATCCCTTCACCTTCCTTTCCTTAGTTAAGCAGATCAAAAGAACCTGTGCTTTGGCAGCTTTCTGGGTGCTGGCTGTGGGTGGATCTTTCACCCCCACAGAAGCCGCTAGCTGGATTGTTGAAACAACAAGATTCTGTTTTAGACTAAAAACCTTTTAACTTGTGAACTCCTCAGGCCTTCATATTGTCTATGTAGACTATCATATCGTAGGACCTAAATTATCTTCATCTGTTTTACCTGTTCCTTGTCTCTTATAATACTTCATTTTAATCAATCTATATTAGGGAACTACTATGTTCAAGGTTCTAGGTTATGGAGAAATCAAATATATTTTACAGATGAACATTTATCAATTAACCATAGATATTTCATGGCATCCATTTTGCTAAGACTAACCAATAAAGAATCACCCTGTGTAAGAGGTTCATCATAGATTTATAGCTGGAATCAGAATGTCATAGGTGAGAGGAAAGCCGACTTCCTAGACACTATCAACTTCAACCCTCCCATTTCACAGAAGAGGAAACTGAGGCTGACAGAGGTTAAGTGACTTGTCCAAGGAATTGTGCAAGATAGTATTTAAATTTGAGTCTTCCTGATTCCAAGCTCAGTGGTCTATCAACTGTACCATGTAGCTGCCTGTAGAGACCATCTCATGCAACCTTTATATAGAAATAGAGCCCCAGAAGGAGCAAGTGACTTGCCAAGGTCATCCAGCCATTAAGCAGCAGATGTGAGATTCAAATTTAGGATCTCTACTACCCAAATTAATACTGTTTCCACTATCCCCCACTGGACTTAAACATTACTCTGGTTGGGGGGGCCTCCTGAAAGCGGAAAAATACAGGATTGATAAATACAAGGCAACCATCGCCACCTTGGTGCTGCCCCTAAGAACTTCTGGTTTCTATGTCCTCTGAGTGACCTTTCCTTCTCTCTCCAGTGGAAGTTGCCCAACTCTATGAATGACTTTGTACTGGATATAATTCATATCGATCTATCTGTACACATGCAGTTTCCTGCTCCCAGTAGAATAGAAGATCTTTGAAAGCAAAATCACCTTCACTCTTGTCTTGGTAGCCCCAGGATCTGGCACGAAGGCCAGGCACCAACACTTACTCTTATGAAATCTAAAATTAAGGATTTAATTCATACACTCTTGAGAGGTTGAAGCATCTCTTTCATACCTTGTGATTACATTCTGGGCCTCTTAGGACTCTGTTGTCTGAGGTAGGGAGGGAAAATATCTTCCTCACAGTACCTATCAGTCCATAGATAATTATTTATTAGGCACCTATCATATACTAGACACTGTGCTAGGTTCTAGAGATACAAAGACACAAATGCAGCCATTTAATACAAAAATCAAATTGCATAATACCAACCCAGGTGGACATTACCAAAGCCAATAGCTACGGGACAATTGGAATGTGCAAAATGCTCAGTGGTAGTTGCCCAGCTCTGAATCTCCTGGAAGTATATGTCCTCAACTGAACCCAGGCCATTTTTCTCCACCCTCTCAAGGGGTCCTTCTGGGGCCATGCTGGGGGAAGCTAAGACACTGAGCTTCAAAATTCCTTATACCAAAGAAAACTGGAGCAGTTCTTTCTCAGCATATATACATAAAATTACCTGCCAACATTTATGGGCATATACAAATATAGGAGAGGCAATGTGGTTCAGTAGAAAGAGACCTGACCTTAAAGCCAGGAAGTCTGGGTTCCTATCTTACCTGTGATGCATACTAGCTGTATGACTGTGGGCTAGTAGCTTAACCTCTCTGTGCACTAGGTAACCCATCATGACTATAAATTGCAGAGAAGATGTTTCCCTGGACAGATAGACGGTGCTTACACACCTAGACGTTCCCTATATCAATGAAATCATAGTTCCAGCCTCTGTGCTTGTGCATACACACATGTACAAACACATGCACACACAATTTTGGGAGAGGGGAATGTTTTTTGCATGTATGTCTGTGAACAAGAGCAAAGACAGCCTATACATGAATACAGAGGCTTAGACTGTGGGTTGAATTCAACTTTTTGCATGTAAGATTTCTGAAGTGGCCTTGTGTTAACAGCAATCTCTGCACTTCCACAAACATTCTTTGGGGCCAAAGCTCATTCAGGAGGAGGACAACACCTAATTAACAGCTAATCCATCTCCATGCAGACAATTTACAAATCTCTTCTCTGGAAGGTGAAAGAAGCTAATGAGAGGAGAATACAGGGCTTGAGCTGGGAAGACAGAGAGGGGAGGGAAAGAGAGAGAGAGAGAGAGAGAGAGACAGAGAAAGAGAGAGAAACAGAGAGACAGAGAGACAGAGAGACAGAGAGAGTGAGAGAGAGACTTCCTCCCCACTCATGACCACATCATGACAGTAGTGCCTGTGGCTCAGCCTATGGTGGGTTTGTCAAGAGGCTCCCACAGCCATTCTCAGGAAGCCAAAGTGATCCTGACCTTCTTTTGCTGACGAATGATAGCTAGCTTAGTGGGCTCCCCTTGCCCATTGGAGAAGGTAATGGGAAAAATCAGAAGTGACAGGACATTTAAATTGAACCCTTGCCAGAAATTGGGTATCTGGACATTTCTTTGGAACAATTTCAATCCCCAGGCAAAAACAGAAGGGGGACTCTGGGGATTGTTTGAAGAGATGTGCTGCAGACAGATCCTTTCATGGATGAGAACCCAGTGCTTGCAAAAGTAATTTGTTTTAGAAAGAAGAAAGCATTCCATCACTGGAGAAGAAAGAGGAGGTGACCCCTCCTAAAGAAAGGAAATACCCTGCCCCCAACCAAACAAAGAAATTTTTTAAGTGACTTAATTTTTAATTTCCTTAAATGCATATATGCATGAAATCAGTATCATAATTTCAAGCCCTGAATAAACATTTCAGAAAGAGCTTCTTCATTCTTTGTTTCCCTATAATACATGGCGAAAGCCTGAGCTCCCATGTAATGAGCTTAATCCTGAAGGGGTGCCAGTGACTGTCCCAGCCCCCACTGTCTGGAGGCCCTCTGTGCCCCACAGCTCTACCATACCCTTGGAGTGGTTATAATATCCTGTGTCTCTGCCTTTTGCTCACTCACCACCTGATGGTTCCCCAATTTTAGAGCTCCCTGAAGACTAGTTCCATTTCATGACTTAATAGTCAGATTAGCTTTTACAAAAGATTATTTATTTCAAGGCCACAGCCAGGATAGGTACAAATATCTACCACTCTCCCAAAAGTCCTTCAGGGGCATAAGCTTCCTTATAATCTCAGTTTCTGGGAAAAGGATGGAGGTTAGGCTCACAGGCTAACTCTGTTCCTATATAGCAGGGTCCCACCAAGTTCCAAGTCCCCCTTGGGATTGAATTCTGGCACCCTGGCTTCTGATATCTTCTATGCTGGACTATTAGCAACACATGGCCTGGGATCCTGTCTCCAGAATGCTGAGGATTAGAATTCCTAGGTCCAGGAACTCCACTACCTACACCCAGAACTGAGGACAATTAAAACAGATCAAAATTCCAAATCCAGTTCTTGGGACAACACGACCCAGGAAGAGGGAAAATGTGGCCCTTTCACCAACTTAGCTCAGTGTATAATACCTAAGATTCAAGAAAATAGGACCTTAGTTCTGTGAACTCCATTACTGGCCCTGGGAACACTTTTTCCTGTTTTGATGACATGCCCATAATTTTATAACCCAAATTTCCCCTTCTCCTAGATGGCCTACAAAGAAATGCAGGCCTCCCTCCACAGCTCCATGGGTACTCCCTTCTCTCTCTCTATCTGTCTCTCTCTGTCTCTGTCTCTCTCTGTCTGTCTGTCTGTCTGTCTGTCTCTCTCTCTCTGACTCTCTCTCTCTCTCTCCCTCCCTCCCTCCTTCCCTCCTCAGCATTACCCAGACTACCCAGTCTCCCCCTCCCATTGTTCCTTGGAAGTTCCATTGCTCTTTTGTTACAGCATTCTGCTGTTTCCAACTACTTCCTGCTGCTGCCTCCACAGCTGCCACCTACTTCCCACTGCTACTTTAGCTGCCATTTTTGTTTCCTTGACTCGCTGTGCAGGTCTTGTAGAAAAACTGTCTGATCCAGCACATCTGAGGGGTAGTCCATGCATGTCTTTATCTTTTGTTAATTAGTTTTGCAGCACTGCCCAGCTGACACAAAAAAGGGTCCCTCAACTTTCAAGACCTCCTTTCTCACCCAAAGGTAACTGTTCAGTTATATATGAGTCTTTTGTGATGCAATTTTGGTATTTTCTTGGCAAAGATACTAGTGTGCTTTGCCATTTCTTTCTCCAAAATAAAAGTGCCCAATACCCAACTCCAAATGAGGTTTATAAAGAGTGGGACATGACTGAAAAATGACTGAACAACTGAATATTTATTCATTTTCTAAAATGTTAGACATTTTAGTTATTTCAGTTTTTCACATTGTGTTTGTTTATAAATTATATATAAATATATGTGTATACATGTATATATGCATACTATATATATATACATAATATCACTACTAAAAATAAGCACATAGCTTTGCAAAAGGTATAGCCATGATCATAGAAATATCAGAACAAATGGTATGTCTATAATTTGTAACTTTTGTAGCAAATTATGAATATGCCCATTTCCCCATAGCTTTGCCAACACTGCATTTTGTGATTTTATAGCATTTTTTGTTGTACAGATGGCTGTGTTCTGGTACCATAAAGCCTTTCTTATTTGCATTTATTTGATTCTGAGGGAACCTGAGCATATTTGCAAGTGTTTATTCAAATTTTTTTCATTTATTTTCATAATTTGTCTGCTCACATTCTTTGGTCCATTACTCACCCAAGATGGGATTTTATCCAAATTTTTATGAGTTTAAAATTTTCTAGATATTATAGGAGATAAAAAATTTAAAAACAGATTTAGACATTTGTCCTATATATTTGCCATAACTTCTCACAAACTTTTAAAATCTTCATTATGTTGTTTTCATTGTACAGAAGTTTCAAAATTTTAATCTTGTTTATCTTTTGTTGCCAATTGTTTGCTTTGTTTAATAACAAAATATCCCTTGAATTT
>CM053624.1:361171481-361188243 GCA_028646595.1 Phalanger gymnotis
TGTACTACTGGTATTAGTGGTAGTATTAGTGCTGGTATTAATATTAGTACAGCTACTACTAATAATAAGCTATTAAAGAATATGTTTTATCCAGTACCACTTTTATTTTTCCAATCTGAAATTAATGGTTAAAGCAGGTAAAATTCCTTCAACAATCAAGCAAGCCACTGGCATTGATGAATGCCTCGTACGTGCCAGGCACTGCCCCAAGTGCTAGGACGTTTGTTAATGCCTACTACATCCCTAGCATTGTGTAATAACAAAAACAAAATCACGCCTACACAGAAGGGGGTCACATTACACACAAGGGACAAAGAAAAAAGGTAGAACATTTACTTACATAAGTGCAAGACGACCTGACTTTGAAAAGGATGCCAACAGCTGAGGTCATGATGAAATGCTGGTTGTAGGAAGTAACCTCTAAACTGTGTATCAAAGGAGGCTGAGGATGTGAGGAGTGTATGCACTATATTATAGGTCTGCACAAAGGCACCAAGACTGAAGATGAAATCTGGGAACAGTAGGTAGACCTGTTTGGAGGCAGCATAGGAGAGTAATGGGTAGTTGCATGAAATACATCTAGAAATATAGGCTTGAGCCCAACTCTGAAGGGCTTTGAATAACAGGCCGAGATTTGTATGTTTTTTCATGAAACAGTAGGAAACCAATGAAGATTCTTGAGCTGGGGAGTAACACAGTCTTAATTCTGGTCAGCATACATAAACAGAGTTTAATATTGGTTTGGAAAAGATAAGCTTCTCTGGTCTTATTCCACTTACCGTGAAGCTCAGTGCCTAAGCAGAAGAGGCCCTCACACAAAATGACAGGAATTAGCAATGACTTACCCAGAACCGTGTCCTCAGTGAGAGCTGATGCCTGAGCTTGGGAAATAGTCCTGAAAAGCAGCACCTGAAGACCAAGCTCAGCTTGTTTAAAGCTAGAAAATGTCTTTGAGGTCCCTACTTATTTTAAAGATGAAGAACTTCGGGGTCAGAGAGATGAACTGAATTGTCCAACACGACCCAGTTAGGAAGGGTCAGAGCAGGGATTCAAGAACACACCTCCAAGTCCCACCCTCTTTCCACCATAGTCTGTCACCTCCCCAAAAGGCCAGTGCCCCTGCTCCAATCCCCCACATCCGACTAAGGATCAAGGCAGAGTCTAGGCCTAGAACGGCAACAAGGGAACTACCAGAGCTGGTCTCAGGAGAGGGCATCCGGAGTCGATCGATAAAGATGTGAAGTAAGGAAGCAGATGGCTGATCAGAGTCTTCCCTAAAGGCTCTTGGGTTTCAGGGAGAGTAAGATGGCCAGGAGCACTTCTTTTCAGGAAGAAAACCAGAAAGTCTCAGGGGCCCCAAAGTATCTTCTTCACAGTGCATAAAATTATCCTTTTTCTTACTTCTTACTGTCCACCAATTAAAGATTCCTGGATATGGCTGAAGGAGGAATTATCAGTCATAAGGTTATTTGCACCTTGAGGTGAATTAGTATAATTAGATTAATTTCTTCTTAACACCTTGTTGAAATTACTGGAAAAATGACTGTGCTTTGAGGGAAGGCATAAGGGAGGAGAAGAGAATGGGGGAAAATAGGTAGTTTTGGAGTCTGAGACACTGAGATGTAGAAGACAATGCAGGATACCATAGTTGCAGAAGAGCTTGGAGACAAGACCTTGGGTAGCATGATGGCACTAGATACCTGGGGCTCTGATAGATGATGGAGGGGATCAGAAAGGCAGATGAGAGAGCCCCAACATTAAATTTCACCCAATTTTTTTTATTTTATGTAGGACCAGCCCTGCCTCTTTCTTTCCTCCCAGACTCAGATGCCATATAGGCAACTAGCCAGTGAACCAAATAGAGTATTGGATTTAAAGTCAAGAAGATCTGAGTTCAAATCCTGCTTTGAGCACTTAATATTTTTGTGACCCTGGGCAAGTCACTTCATCTTTGTCTGCCTGAATTTCCTCATGTGTAAAATGGGGCTGATAATGATGATAACATGTATATGGTGCTTTAAGCTCTACAAAGAATTTACTTATATCATTTGGTCCTTACAACAACTCTGCAGTAAGAGCTGTTATTATCCCCACGAGATAATATAAATAAATATCTTTGAAAACTATAAAATGCTACACAAATGTTAGCTGTTATTCTCCTTTTGAGAAACAGGGTCCAGGAAGCATAGATCACAGCTCTATAGGCCATGTTCTAGACACTCTGGGTTGGCAGAGCCATTTCAGATTATGGGAAGAAGGAGAGTAAGATTCCCTCTAGCCCCAGGACAAGGGTGAAGGAATCTCCTTCATGGGTTATGAAGATGTTTCCCTATAAAGGGAAGAATTTTTCTTTGCAATGAGTCTACATTTGCCTCTTTCCAATTCCCACTGGTTCCTCCTAGCTCTGGCCAAGCTGATGGAGGGGAGTATGGCTTTGACTGACTCAAGTCTATCTACAGGAATTCACAGCTTTGGGATCAAACCTGTTTCCCCCAAATCCCACTGAAGTTTTCCCTTCCAGGCTATTCCTTTCTCTGTTTAGTTTAGTCGGCAACTCTTTTCCCAAAGAATCCAGTCAGCTTGTCGTCTCATCCCTACTTGTGTACTGAAAGACATTGTTGTTCCTATTAGCCTGGTGATGGCAGTGGTAGTTACCCAGTGACAGGATGAAATTACCCAGGCGGCAGTTTACTCAAGGGGGGGACCTGTTACTCAATTTCCCAAAGTAAGCCAGTTTTGCAGAGAGTATGTAATTTTGATACCTAATTTCAATCCCTCTATCTTGTTTGACAGGATGATTTCTCACCCTTTGTAAATGGTGCCATGTACCCCTCAATCGGCTTGCCTCTTCCTGCTGTTACAGCATTCTCCTGTCAGAAATATTTAGAGAAACTATTCTCTCTAAAAGGTTTAATTCTATTATGATCTCGCCCACAAAATGGTCCCCCTTTCTCATTTCCCCTGTGCACAAACACATACACACACACAAACACACACACACAGAGGCATTATCCCAATGATGTTTTATTTCCTGGAATTTTAAATACTTATATTGTGTGCCTCCAGTGATGTGGGCTTCCACATGAACAGACACAAACCTAACAATTTGTGTTCAGAGAAATCCTCATTGTTAACTGACCTGCTCTGGCTCCAACCTCTTTTGCTGGCACATCCGTGAGAAGGCCTGGCTAGTTTTAACCTGCTCCAGAACTCTGCACCTGACTTAAGCTCCCAAGGTTCTGAGATAGTGGCTCAATGTTTCAGCAAAGATATTCGAAAAAAAAACCATTCTTTAGCTTTTTGTAAGGATGATAGAAAAAGGATTTTAGACCTGGGGGAACCATAGAGATAACCTACTATAAATACTTTATTTTTGAAATTTAATTTAAATTTTTCAATAAACAAGTCTATCTTTTTTCCCTCCCATTTTCCCCATTAAAGAAAAAGAAGAAAAATAAAACTCTTGAAACAAACTTTGATTTGGTTGCTTAATCAACCAAAACAAATTTCTGCATTAGCCATGTCCTAACACACACACACACACACACACACACACACACACACACACACCGTACACATTTCATTCTGTATCCTGAGTTTACCTTTCTTTCAGGAAGTAGGCAAAATCTTTACCGTCATTAGAGATGTAAGATCTTAAACGTCATCTAGCCCACTGTCTTCATTTAGGAGGAAAGGGGACTAGACGAGATTCAACTCTCTGGTGTAGAAAACTTCTAGAGGGGGAAATCCTTCCCCCAATGCAGATGACACCTCTGAAATGTATAATTTTTGAGACCTGCCTGGACCACTGAGACATTAAGTGACTTATCCAGGATCACTCAGCCAGGGTGTGTCAGGGGGACATGAAGACATCAGCCATCAGCCAGAGTCTGACTCTGACCCTTCAGGCCTTCTTCCAGATGAAGAAGCTAAGATTCAGAAAGATTAATTGACTTATCCATGGTCACATAGGTAATCTATGGCAAAACCAAGATTTGAACCCAGGTCTTCCAAGTTAAAATGCAGCTCTCTTTCTATGGCCCATGTGTGAGATGACTAAAGCTCAGTGAGGAGACACCTGCCCAAGATTATGCTGTTTATAAGCAGGGATGTTGGAGCTGGACCCACCCCAGGTTTCCTGACTCCTAGTGACACAGTCCCCTGTTACTTCTACTTACCCCAAAGCCTCTTTTATCATGATCATTTATCAGATTATCAGAATGAGAATGAGGAAGAATATCCATCCCTGTCATTTTTTTTTTCGAGCAGGGAGGCAAGGCAGTTGGGGTTAAGTCACTTGCCCAAGGTCACACAGCTAGCAAGTGTCTGAGGCCGGATTTGAACTCAGATCTGTCTTCCCGAATCCAGGGCCGGTATTCTATTCACTGCACCACCTAGCTGCTTCCATCCCTGTCATTTTTTTTGAGCAGGGAGGCAAGGCAGTTGGGGTTAAGTCACTTGCCCAAGGTCACACAGCTAGCAAGTGTCTGAGGCCGGATTTGAACTCAGGTCTGTCTTCCTGAATCCAGGGCTGGTGTTCTGTTCACTGCACCACCTAGCTGCTTCCATCCCTGTTGTTAAGGAAGAGCCTGCATTGTGGCTAGAACTCAGCTCTCCACATAGCTCAGGCCTTAGGTTTTTGTTCCTTTGCAAAATAACCTGCACATTAGCTTTCCTACCAGATATCTCCCAGAGCCTCAAGCAACCCAGTGAGTAATTAGTCGTCTTCTAACTGCTCGACGGGGGAGCTGAGCGTTGCTTAGACCAGAGGGAAGTATCAGGATGGAGATAGCCAGCCATGTATGATTGGATCAAAGAAATCATTTTCTAGAGAAACTGGGTCAGACTTTCTCTAGTCCTATTTCCCTCTATCCATTGAAATGGCAGAAAGAACCTAAGAGATATAGACATTACTTCTGTCTGTTACTGCCTGTGTGACAATGAGCCAGTGACTGTGATTCGTAAAATGAGGGAGCAGAAGTGGAGGGGCCTGAACTGCTCCACGTAGAAGAGTATTCACTCGTCCCCAAGGAAACACTGACAGTGCCAACAGGCAAGAAGCCCAAAGAGCGGGAAGGGCGGCGGCTGCCAGGGGAGCTTGAGCAGATGACAGCTGAGCAGCCATGCGGCAGAAAGCTGGGGGCTGACACTTCACGTTCCCAGAGCACACCGAGGAGCTGGGGGACGAGAGCCCCAGAAGTAGAGGGGTTTCCAGGCTCTGAGCATGAGTCTTCTGGAGGTCCGTTTTCTTCCCCAACAGTACATGAATCCATCGGTGAGTCAACAAGTATTAGAGAGATTCCTATGCACCAGGCACTGTGCCAAGTCCTGGAGATACAAAGAAAGGCAAAAACTGTCCCTGTTCTCAAGGAGCATCTATTCTAATGGAGGGGAGAAAATGCAAACCAGTATATACATGCAAGATGTATAGGGGACAAACTGGAGATCCTCTCAGAGGGAAGGCATTGGCATTGAGACAGACTAGCCTGGGATAGTCTTCCATGAGAAATCAAATCTGTTAATGGGAGAGCCTCACAATCATCCCATTCTCTGGTTTTCTCCTAATATTTATCTGGGTCTCCTGTCCTCATTAAATACTTAGTTATTCTACTAATGCTTTCTACCCTGGTCTGTCTATTGGGTGAGAACACACTGGGGGGGAGCACACTACTTTCTCACAAGCTGGAACACTGAACCTTTGGGCAGCAGCACTCCAGGGTTGAATTTGGTGTTAATTAGTTCATTCTCATCCACCCTTCTTTTCTTTATCGATCATTTTCCAGGGACAGAAAGACAGAGGCAGAGGCAGAGAGAGAGAGAGAGACAGAGACAGAGAGACAGAGAGAGTGACAGAGAGACACAGAGAGAGACAGAGACAGAGAGACAGAGGCAGAGAGAGACAGAGACACAGAGAGAGACAGGGACAGAGAGACAGAAAAAGTGACAGAGAGACACAGAGAGAGACAGAGACAGACAGAGAGAGACAGAGAAAGAAAGAGAGACAGAGACAGAGAGACAGAGAGAGACAGAAGGAGAGAAGGTAAACCAGTGGAGATGGCCATTTACTTGTATTCAGTTATTTATCTATTGTTTCCTGTAGGAATCCAGGCTCCTGCTCCAGTTTCTGTCTCCATTTCTATTTTCTTCCTACCCTTTTGATGCCGACTCTACTCTAACTACACCTTTCAAAGCCAGACCATTCAAGAGGATGTCAAAATAATCATGTAATTGCCTATGTAAGTGTTCCCTTTGCAAGAGAAACATGTCACTAAGATAGGTAATTTTCAGGGCAATAGAGAAGCTCTCTTCCAACCATTGTGAGCTCATATTCATTTCATCTCTAAGCATCCTGCAGGATTTTTTGAGGCAATAGCCATAATCCATATGTTTCTTTCTATTCTGCATCATTGCACATGTCCTGAGGCATAACTAGACCTTTCAGCATGCTACCAACTGATACTGACTCAAGGATAGCCATTGCAAGTCAGGAAAAGTTGGAGGAGTTCTCCAGGATGGCTGGCATAATCCAAACCCCTGAGACCCATAGGTGATGCCCCATTGTTAGAACGTGAGACATCAATATAGTTAAACTTCAGATTTCTTAGATGCCTCCAACAGAGCTCTGTGAGATTCCTCAGGTTTGGGAGCAGTGGCTAACATCAGCTAAGGGAGCAAAGGCCCAGCAAAGTAGCCTGATAATGAGCTGTGATGTCTAAAGGGATCTTGGAGACCATCCCATCCAGCCTCTTTGTTTTATGGATTGTGAAACTGGGATGAAGAGACTTGAAATGACTTATTCAACGTTACACAAAAAGTTAATGTCAGAGGTGGCCCTAAAACCCAGGGCTTCTAACCCAATCCTTCCACTTTTCAGAAGGATTGTTTCATGTTTTCCCATCTCTAAAATTCAATTATTTTAACAGTTGAAGAGACAAATGGATATTAAATCGGGGCTGCTTGGCCCCAATAGCTGACTACCCCAAGGACAGAGCTTAGGGCCAGGGGAAAGGGTGAGATTTGAAAGGGGAGGGCACAAGGTGCAAAGCTCAACTCTGACATTTCCTTCCTGTGTGACTGGTTAAGTTTCTCTGGGGTTGTTTTCTCAGCTGTAAAATGAGGCAATTGGACTAAAGGACCTCTCTGGTCCCTTCTAGCGCTAAGCCTATGATTCCATCTCTTCCTCCATTTTGGCCACACACTCCTCCATCCCATGCCCATGTTATTCTTTCTTCGAGGTTTATTTATTTGGGACTGTAAGTTCATAAAGCATTTTCTATAAATTATCTCCATTGTTGTTCAGGACAATTTAAAGGAAACATGTCATGGGGAATAAAACACTATCTCTGAAGTCCAAAGACCTGGTTTCCCACCCTCTCAGACATTTACTAACTGATTGGCCCTGGAAAAGTTATGTTGCTTCTCTTGACCTTAGTTTCATTATCTGCAAAAGAAGGAGGATGGACTTGATCATCTCTAAGGTCTCATCTAGCTCTAATTAGATGATTATACTAACTCCATATGGCCAATACTATAGGCATTAATATACACATTTTACAGATGAGGCTCAGAAAAAGTTGAGGCTAGCTCGTAGCCACAGCTATTAAGGATCAGAGGTGAGACTTGTACCCAAATCTTCCTGACTCCAATTCTAGTAATCCCTCCATTATGCCAGGCTTTGTTAAGAAGAGAGATACTCATTTCCACCAGTCCCTGCCCAGCTTCTTCACACCCTCAGCTCATGGACTAGGCTTTCTTTTTCAAAATCAATCTCTGCTATATTTGGTCCATATTGCTTCCTGTACTTTTTGCTTTGCCTATTGTATGCCATTGGTCTGCCCAGGGAGGAGTACCCTCCCATCAATACCTATGGGTACAATACCCATAGCATATGAAACATCTACTAAGTGACTCCTGCTAACATCAGGACTGAAGGAAACACAGGTGGTTACCTAAGGAGTTAACAGATAACAAAACATTCATAAAGTGCTTACTATATGCCAGGCCCTGTGCTAACGAGAGTCTTTTCTTTGTCTCCGAGAAACACAGACTATGCTACCCTGGAAGCTGGGTGGCTCAGTGGATAGCCCAGACATTTACCAACCCTAGGAAAGTCACTTAATTTCCATCAGACTCAGCTTCCTCATTTAAAAGGAGGCCAATAACAGCACCTACCTCACACAGGCTTGTCGCAAGGACTCACAGCTTTGCAAACCTTAAGGCACTCTCTGAATGCTAATTACTGTTGTTGTCTCTGCTGTCATTTGTTTTCCATTGGTGCTTCAGGATTAGACTGTTCCAGGATCTTTCTCCAATACAGCCATGGATCCTTGTTCTTCTTGGTTTGGCTACCTGCTCTCCTGGTGAGGAAGGCAACTCCCCTCCCCTCAGCCCCACCAGGGACAAAGGAAGACAGCCTCAAACTACCTACCAATGATACTATAACTCAAGCGGGTCCACTTTATTACTGCTATCTTTCATCCTCTATATTTACTGAATCCCACAGAGAACTAGAAATGGCATTGGAGTTAGCTACGGTACCTCTGGGTCCCATAATCAGATTGAATCATATCATAAAACAAGTGCATAGGAGATTCTTTGGGGAAGGGAATGCAGTCTAAGTCTGAAGGGTTTGCACCTCTAAGTTCAGCCCACTTTCATGGTCTCTCTGGGGAACCAGGAAAGGTGGCACAGAGGGAGGGAGTCTTGAGAAGCAATTTAAAGAAGTGGCTTGTGTAATGTCTCACTCTCAGAAAGACTCGATAGAGAAGACAAGGCAGAAGGTGATCCCCTCGATGGCCATTGCTGAATCAACCAGGAGATCTGGGTGAAAGTCCTCCTCTGATGCCTCATTGTGTATTCACCTGAGCCTGGGCTCTTAAAGGTCAGCAGTGGAGGGAAAATTCCAATAGATCCTCCCAAGCTAGAAAGGGCAGATGATTGCCAGTGTGTCTCCTGTCATAAAATCATAAGCAGCTTCCCGAATTTGTTGTCTTTGTTGTTTTGCCTAGAATACTGTTACTTTCCCTAGGGTTGTGTTGGAAAGAGTCCTGCCTCCACCTGCCTGCACTGCTTTGGCAATTCTCTGCCTTCTCCCCCAAGAAGCTTATTATTGGGAGAACCATATCATCCTTTAAGACCTCATCATGTTAGGCACTCTACCTCATTATGGCATTCTGCCTCTCTTATTGGAGGATGAGGTCGTAAACTCCAAACCTCCATTTGAGGAGACAGCTCAGCTCAGCCCTCTCCTCATTCCCCACCTGGCTGCACTACCTTTGGACTTCTCTGACAGATTTTTCCACCATGTCTCCACGTCAGATACCTTCTCCACCACCATTCCCCCCTTTTCTTTTGTGATTTGTCTTCCCCAGTTAGACTGTAAGCTCCTTGAAGGTGGGGATTGTCTTTCTTCATATTCATATCCTCAGCAGTTTCCTCATCTACAAAATGGAGGGGGTGATAATAAGTGGTGCTCACAACAAGGTGAAGATGGAGGTGACAATAATCCTACCTTTGGGACCCTTGTGAACCACAGTGCCTGGCCCATAGTAGGTGCTTAATAAATGTTTATTAACTCTTGACCTTAGCTTAAAAGGACCTTACATGTCATCCAATCCAACATTCCTATGTTACAGGGGAGGAAACTGAGGCCCTGAGCAGTGAAGTGCCAAGATGGCAGGGATAGTAAGTCATAGAATCAAGATCCAAGCTTAAGTCCCTTTGATCCCAAAACTAGAACTCTTTAGCATGACACCATAGATTTAAAGCCAGAAGAGACCTTAAAAGTCTGAGTGTACATTCCTCTTCACTTTACAGATAAAGAAATTGAGAGACAAAAAATGATGTGAATTTTCCAAGGTGACACAGATTAGACATTGAATTAAGATTCAAACTCACGTCTCACACTTTAATCCCAGTGCTTTTGAATATTAGGTCCTGAATATTTAGAGTTAGAAGTGACCTTAAAGGTCATCTAATCCAACCTTTCTGACTTGGCAGGTGAAGAAACTGAGTCACAGAGAAGGGAAGAGCTTTGCCCAAATAGAAGAGCCCAGAATTATACTCCATGACTCTTTCCATAAAAGAACACAAGTCTCCATTCAGAGGGGTTCATTGGCTCAGTTTTGGCCACTGGGGGATTACTGCTTTAGCCACCACCACTCATGAACCTGTCAGCAGAGCCATCAAGTAATTGGGACATGTGGAAGGAGGTCTCATGACAATGAAATCATGAATCTGGGGAAGTATTGAGGAAGCAATAATTGGTATAAGGCTGGAGGAGAAAAGGCAATGAAGGACAGGAGCAGAGGGTGTGCTTGGGCAGAACAAAGGGAGCCATTTGAGGAATAAAATAACTCACGAGCAGCAAAACAAAGGAAGGAGCAGAGTGGATGAGAGAACTGTGAAACTGCCACGTTGGAGGCTGATTAGATTCTCACAGACCTAACATTCTCTAATCACTTGGCTAATGGTGCATGGCTTTCTGAAGAGACGATATAGAAGAGCAGGGCACCCCACCTCACTGAAGAGGTTTCTTAGTCAGATAGAGAATCACAAACTTCTAGAATGTCACAGCAGGATAGAATCTTAGAACCTAGACAGGGGTGGGGAACCTGTGGCCTTGAGGCCACATGTGGACCTCTAGGCCCTCAAGTGTTGCCCCTGATCTAGAATCTCAGAGATGGCTAGTGCTTTGTCATTGATATTGGAAAGAGGGTTCCTGATCACAACATTACAAAGATGATAAAGAGTCCATGAACTTTAAAAAAAAATTCATAATTATATTTCAATAAAATTGTTTTGCTTTATAATCTTATTTATTTTATTTTATGCATTTAAAAACATTCCAAGAAAGTGATCTATAGAGCTCACTAAATAGCCAAAGGGGTCAATCCAAGAAATAAAGTTTGGAACATCTGGTTCCTGAAGTCCCTTCAAAATGACTTGCTATGATTCTCTTAAATCAGCCACTGAGTCTTTGGTGCTACTCAGCTCGCTTCCTTTGAAACATGGCAGCTTGGTACGGTGGAAAGACTGCTGGCTTTGGTGTGACGGGGTCATTCCTTCTACTCACTGTGACTTCGAGCAATTCAATTAACCTGCATGGGCCACAGTTTCCTCATCTGAAAAAGAAGGGGTCACACTCAGTGACTTCTAAGGTAACTTTAAGCTCAATCTATGATCTCATGATTCCACGATCCATTTCCTATTATCAAGCCCATGGACATCTGTGGAGTAGAGGTTACTATCAGAATGCTGGCAAGGTCCCCTCAGCCTGGCCCAGACAGTCCAGAGAAGCTTCTCTGACTGGCTAGTCATATTAAGGCCTTGTTAGGGCTTTTTGTTCTGCCTCCTAGTAGGAATAACCTCACCAGCAGGAGTAATTTATCCATACATCTAGCTTACATGGCTTGTCACTGCTGGTAGGAGCGCCTAACCCTCCTGGGTCCCCTTTCCTCCACAACAGAGCCGCCCTCACTCTCAAATACATTTTAACCTGTCAGAGAATAAACAGGACAATTACGTAGCCCAATGCAGGGCCCCAAGTGTTGATAAAGAAAGCTGGCACCAGTACTGGCATTCAGGCACGGTCCGTGTTAAACAAGGCAAAATGAGGCTGTTGGCCTGCTCAAACGAAAACATTTGTCAAGCTTACTCATTCAAAATCGACCAGCTGCAGAGTCTCTTGATCTGAGTTCTTGATGACAGGCCTAGTAAAGGAGGGAAAGAAAAGGAGGATGGGGAATCAAGGAGAGATAGACAGCCAGTTATAATCTAGAGAGGCAGGGTAGGCTCTGATGCTGTGGGCAGGTCTGCAGACTTCGTGTGATCATGGACAGACGATGTCACCGGCTTTTTCTTTGTTACAAAGGATGTCTCATTCAGCAGTGCGGGTGGAGCACAGCTGGAAATTATATAAAACTAAAATGCATCAATGAAACAATTAAAAAATCAATAAAAGATAAAATTTGATTTAGCTAGATCAATCCATGATCTGTCAGTTTAAGGAATCTGAGTATAAAGTGAATGAAGGCAGGCTCATAGGAACAATATCTATATGGACAAATTATCCAATTTGCATATGGCATTAATTCTACCTAAACATGCCCTACTGATCACGAGGAGAGCAGAATTCAAACTCAGTTCAAATCAATTTCCTCCTATCAATAAGCATTTTCAGTACCATATACAAATACGTGTACAAGTTTGCTATATATGATACATACATACACATACATATACAAACACATATGGCAGCAAGGTGGCACAATGGATAGAGTGTCCGGCCTGGAGTCAGGAAGACCTGAGTTTAAATCCAGCCACAGATACATAATAGCTGTGTGACCCTAGACAAGTCACTTAACCCTGTTTGCCTCAGTTGCCTCATCTGTAAAATGAGTTGAAGAAGGAAATGGCAAACCCCTCCAGTATCTTTGCCAAGAAATCTCAAATGGGATCATGAAGAGAAAGACGTGACTAAAATGACTGAACAACAACAAATATACATATGCAATACATACATTATACATATATATACGTGTGTATCTATGTATCTGTGTGTGCGGAGAGGGAGAGAGGGGGAGAAAGAGAGAGGGAGAGGGAGACAGAGACAGATAGACAGACAGACAGACAGACAGAGGGGGTGGGGAGAGGGCCTACTAAAAGTTGCTGTACTAGTTACCAGTAATACAAAGAACTGAAACACAGTTTCTCTTCTTGAGGATATTATCTCTAGTGGAGGATAAAACATTAAAATGAATAAGACAATGTGGGGATAATTTGGGGGGATCTGAATGGACCCTTGAAGAAATCTCAGAATTCTAAGAGGCAAAGATGAGGATGGAATGCATGCCAAGCATGGAGCACAGCCTGGTGCAAATATGTGGAGGGAGAAACAAGGCCTGCAGAGGTCAGGGAGCAGTAAGCAGACCAGTTGGGTTGGAATAGAGAGTGTAAGAAAGGGAGATGGATGGAGTAAGGTTGGCTGGAGCCAGATTCTGGAGAGTTGTAATGGCCAAGCTGAAGAGTTCATACTTTATCCTATAGGAATCCACGGAAGCTTCTTGAACAGTGAAGTCTGTACCTTAGAAAGAATACTTTGGCCACAAGTGAAGGATGGTTTGGGAAGGATCACTCCTGGAGTGGAGTGTGTATCTCTCAGTGCAGCTCATCACTGAAGAATGGGAAAACTACTCTGACCACATATCCTATTGCGAATAGATCAGTAACATGAATTTCTATACAAAGTATTTTTTAAAAACTCCAAGTTTTGTATAATATGTAATATGTGTGTGTATTACATATATAGTTTATTTTCTGCAAGAAAAACCATTTTAAGAAACTTCCAAGGGACAGAAGAAGCCATCTAGTCCAATCCTCTCTTGACCACCAGAGAGATAAAGTGATTTTCCCAGAATGACACCTTCCAAGGCTGAGACCCTTCGAGTCTTCTGAAGCCAAAGCCAGCACTCTTTCCAGAATACCACAGGGGAAGAAAGGAAGGAGACATTGGAACACAAACTCCTTGAGAGCAGGGACTGTTTTTTGGTGGCCATTCCTTAGTCATATTTGTTGACTCATCATCCAAGTTACACCTAATAATGGTGAGAGCCGTCTTCTCCCTCTATACCAGGAGTGGGGAACCTGCAGCCTTGAGGCCACATGTGGCCTTCTAGGTCCTTGGGTATGGCATTTTAACTGAATACAAATTTTATAAAACAAATCCTTTCATTAAGGGGATTTGTTCTGTGAAGTTTGGATTCAGTCAAACGGCTACACTTGAGGACCTGGAGGGCCACATGTGGCCTCTAGGCCACAGGTTCCCCACCCCTGTTCTATACAATTTCACTTGGAGATCTCCTTAGTTCCCCTGGATTCAATAGTCTCTGTTGATGATTCTCAGATCTAACCTTTCTGCTGACCTCCGGTCTGGCATCTCCAGCTAGCTATTAGGCATCAACATGTCCAAAGCTGAACTCATGACCTTTTCCCATATTACAGAAGTTCAGTTTTACTGCTGAGGGAATCACCATCCTCTAGGTGTCTTCCTCAACTTTTCACTCTTTCACCTCTCATATCAAATCTGTAGCCAAATGTGAACAATATACCTTTGTAAAACCGTTGGCACATACCCCCTTTTCGCCACTACCACTGCCACCAAACTGTCACAGACCCTCCTCACCTCATGCCTGGGCCATTTAAGCACCCTGCAGGTGGTTTTCTCTGACTTAAGTCTCTCCCCATTTTAATCCATACTCCACTCTGCCAAAGAGCTCTAGAAGCACAGGACTGATCATGTCCCTCCCCCCATTCAGTCAATTACAGTAGTTCCCAGTCTCCTCCAGGATCAATATAAATTTCCTTGACCTTCAAAGTCCTTTATAACCTGATCCCCTCCTACCTTTCCAGTCTCCTTATGCCTTATTCACCTCTACACACTCTATGTTTCAGTGACATCACCCTCCTTTCTGTTCCTTCCATACATACTTTGCTTGTAACTGCTGTATTATCCTGGCTGACCCCCATGCCTGGAATGCTCTGTCCTCACATCTATGTCCTGGCTTCTCCAGCTGCCTTCAGGACTCAACTAAAATGCCACCTTCCGCAGGCACCCTTTCCTTCCCCCTTAGTTCCAATGTCTGTTCATTAGCCCCTTTATCCTATCTGCATCTTATTTGTCCCTGGGGGTTTTAATGTTGTTTCCCGATTAGACTCTGAGCTTGAAAGTAGGGACTATCTTTGCCTTTCTTTGTATCTCCAGCACTTAGCAGAGTGCGTGGCATATAGTGGGTGCTTAATAAATGCTTGATGGTTAACTTGAGTATCCAAACTATTGGGGGGGAGATTTGAAGTTTGATGGAATATTAAAATACTAATCCATCAGACAGCTGATATAAACAACCTGGTTCATTCCACAAAGTTGCCAAGGCCCTAGGACACCCATTAATCTCAGCCCCAGGTGGCCTGGCCAGAACAGCTTTTACTTCAGCTTCATGAGACTTCACACTTCCTCCAGGGTGGCCTCACACCTGCAGAGTTCATGCATGAATTTTGCTAGTTCTAGCAAAGTGAGCTGGCGAATGACAAAAAGACTGGAGGAATGGGGGGTCTCCAGAGAGCTTCCTATGATTCTGCATCTGTTGTGTTTTGGTAGGGCTGGGGTGGGGGGTGATACATGGCAGGCAGCATAGAGCTGCTGCTAGTGTTCACAAACAAAATTACCTTTTACCTTCGCATGTAGGAACACGTGTGATGTTTCTGGGCGCCCTGGAGCCTTCTTATCCAAACACAGGAAACCAGAAGTATTGTTAGCTGGTACATTTTCGGAGAATACTAGGGGACATGAGTCCCCTGTGAGTCAGTCAAGCACTGGTTAAAGCTTACTCTACGCCAGGCACTGTGCCAAAGGGTTGGGGATAAGAAAAAAGGCAATGTGTCTGCCTAGATTTGAACGAGGCAACCAACAAGCAAACGGTTGCAGACCTACAATATTATATGTATACAGCGTAAATAGAAGGTGATGAATAGAAGAATTGAGAAGGTGAGAGAGAAAGGCCTCTAGCAGAAGGCAAGATTTGAGTTGAGGCCTGATGGAAAAGCTAGGATGCAGAGGTGAGGAGGAAGAGCAGTCCAGGGAAGAAGGACAGCCAGTACAAGTATCTGGAGTCAGGAGATGCAGTGTTGTGTGAGGAAGAGGCAAGTTTCTCTGGATCACAGCGTACGAAGAGGAGAGTAAAACATAAGGAGGTTGGAAAGGTTGGAAGGGACCAAGTTAAGAAGGGCTTTAAAAGCCAAACAGTCAGTCAATAAACATTTATTAAGTCTCTGCTGTGTATCAAGAACTGTGCTGAGTGCTGCAGATGCCAAGGGAAGCAAAATCTAGTCTCTGTCCTAGAGGAGCTCGAATATGCACAAACATATAAATTTGTACAAATATGTACAAACAAGGTATATTGTGGATAAAAAGGAAACCATTTACAGATGGGGGCATTAGAACTAAGAGGAATTGGAAAAGGCTTCTTACAGAAGGGAGGAAACAATAGTTTAGCTGAAGGAAGTCAGTAGATGAAGATGAGAGAGCACTTCCAAAGCATGGGCCACAGCCAGAGAAAATGCCCAGAGCCAAGAGATGAAGGATTTTGTTCATGCAACATCCAGGAGACCAGTGTCACTGCATCAAAGTGTACATCGAGGGGTGTAAAGTATAAGCAGACTGAAAAGTCCCCCACCCCAGAAGGGGGCTAGGTGTGGACGGCCAAACAGATAATTGGTACTTGATCCCAAAGGTGACAAGGAGCGGTACTTCCCTGAGGTGGGAAGTGACAGGAGTGACACAAGCACACCTGTGCTTTAGGAAAGTCACTTTAGCGGCTAAATGAGGGCCGGAGTGGAGTGGGCAGAGACTTGAGGCAGCAGACCCCCTTCTCCCCCAGTAGTTAGTACAGTAGTCCAGAGGTGATGAGGGTCTGCACTAGGGTAGTAGCAGCGTCAGAGGAAAGAAGGGATATTCAAGAGATGTTGCAAAGGTAAAATTAACAGGCCTTGGCAGCAGATTAGATATGCGGGGCTAACAGAGAGGGAGGAGTCCAAGATGATGCCAAAGTTGCAAAACTAGGGGACTAGGAGGATGACAGCACCTTTGAGAATAATAGGAAAGTTTGGAAGTGGGAGGGTTTGGGGGACTTTACACATTATATTGGATCCAGGAACCAAAGGAGAGGCACTGGAGTTTCTGGCATGTGGGGTGGGGGATGTCATGATC
>CM053624.1:361188743-361207920 GCA_028646595.1 Phalanger gymnotis
CTCTAAACCCAATAGGACATTGTGGCATAGAGGAGTGTATTGGCAATCATGATGGGCTTTTAGCACTCGTTCAATCAAGTGCCTTTGAAAAGCTTGGCTTTTGTTTCCTTTATTAAATTAGGAGTCCTTGATGACTTCCTTGCCTCAAGGGAAAGCCTAGTTTACATGGGTTCGAGTGACGTGTTTGTGACATCAGAGGATTTTAGACCACGTGGGTTTAAGTTACATTTTTGTGACGCTTTTAGGTCATGTGGGTGACTTGCATGTGTGACTCACCTTTGACCCTGAACAAGATATATAAACCCAGAGGTTTGTGTTCCCTTAGAGGCTCTCACTCCAGGAGGCCTGGGACTCTGAGCAGCCCCTTGAAGAGCCTCCCGGCTGAACTCAGATGTTAATGGTTTCTTGGTAACTATGAATTGTATTTGGTCTGTTTATAAAGGGATGTTTGTAATTTGTTTGTATTTGTTCTGAAGTTCAGGGTGCTGACTTTCTCCCCTGAACTAAGTGAATGATATTTATATGTTTGACTAAACTGAGATTGTTAACTCCTTAATGTTACTTTCCTTAGGAAAGCAGATCAAAGAACCTGTGTTGGCAGCTTTCTGTGCGCTGGTTGCTGGCAGGTCTTACACCCCTACAGCAGCTGCTAGGAGATTGTTGCAACAACGAGAGAATGCTGAACCAGGGAGACAGATCTATGTTCAAATCTTATCTCTAATATTAGCTTTGTGACCATAGGCAAGTCACAGCTAATGATGCTTCCATGACCTACCTTTGAGTGTTTTGGGGGGGTTCAAATGAGATTATACATGTAAGAGCTCAACAGATCTTAAAGTTCTGTGTAAATATCTGCTATTATTACTCTCAAAATAAGAAATCGTGCATGATCATCTCTTAGCAAAAGGCAACAACTCCAACCAGAATGATGAGGTGTGTTTTTAAGTTGTAGCTATCACCAGGAATGTCAAAACTCACATCAAAAAATAGAAGCCACAGTTATCAAAGTGCTTTAAAAGGTATCTCATGGGTGGTCATTTGTGAGGAAGGAAACACATGAACATTAATCTAACATAAACTAATGTCTGCTGTTTCTCCTAAACATCTGTGTTTGTTTTTCAGATTGGCAGTGGAATGAAGAGGGAGGTCAATCAGACTTGGAGTATGATACTGAGAGTCCAATTTTCATGTTTGGAAAGAAGGGAGAAAGGCATGGAAGGAGGGAAGAAAGAAAGGAAGGAGGAAGAGAGGGAAGGAGGGATTAAAGAAAGATGAGAATAAGTGAGGGAGGGAGGCATTAAAGAAAGAAGAGAATAGGTGAGGGAGGAAGGGATTAAAGAAAGGAGGAAGGAGATAAGTGGAGGAAGGAAAGGAGGCAAGAAGAAAATAAGGGAGGGAAGGAGGAAGCAAGGGAGGGAGAAGAGAATGGAGGGCGAAGACATTTATTAAGTGCTTACTATGTGCCAAGCCCTGTGCTAATCTCTAGGCATAGAAATACAAAAAATAAAGATTGTCCCTTCCCTCAAGGCACTTAATTCGAATAGGGTCAATACATACAGAAGAGTGGTGGCCAGGGAGGAATGTTTCAGTTTGGAAATTTCCAAGGATGATGAAGGAAGTTGTATGAGAATAGGAGGAAACCTACTTTCCAATGACAATGTCAGCATTAACTTGATTATGGTTCCAGAACAAGGAAGCAGAGTGCAGGTGCAATGCAGAGCTTAAGGGAGTTGGCAAAATGAATGAATGAATAAATGAAGAAAAGTTGAAACCACACCAGTGAAGAAGTGGCTTCATCATGCACAAATGGTGCTACTAGCACTGAAAGTTCTCGAGATGAAAGGGTTGACACCTCCAGTGCATGGAGGTTGTCTCTGGTCCAGGTGGCCAGGCAGCTTGAGAGGCTGTTAAAAAGCTGACCATGGAGGAGAGAGTCAAGTAAAACAAGGCTGGGTACCACACATTGTTATAGCACTTTGGGTTTATCAACTGCCACATTTCAGCCCCACAACAACCTGGTGGGCCAAGTGTAATAGTAATCTATCTCCTTTTACAGATGAGGAAACTGAAGATATGATCAGGTTTACATTCATTAGTAAGTCTGGGATGGGGTTGGAACCTAGGACTTCCAGCCCTTGAGAGCTCTATCTATCCTAAAAGGATAATTCTGGTTAAAAATAGCTAACCAATCATCAAACATTTATTAGACACCATGTCCTAGGCACTATACTAGGCAATGGAGATACAAAGATAAATAGCCCCTGACTTCAGGAAATCCAGATAGGTATGATCATTCAAGTACCATGTAAAAAATAAATTAGAACAACAGGTTATGGATAGTAACTGCTCATCACTGTTGAAATTCAAAAGTCCACTTTGTTTCCAAGTTTGTTTGCTTGTTTAAGAATGGATGATCTCCTTCCATCTTAATGCATTTTTACTCACTTTAAAAAAAATAGTATATAGCCAGTTTTAGAAGTAATCACTTTTCAAAGTTCCCTTTATCTAAAAAATACCTCTAATTAAACCCTCAGGTTCATGTTCAATGAAAAGTATTCCCAGTCATGTTATAAAATGAATTGGAAGATCTGAGGCACCCAGATGGCAAAAGCCTCTGAGGCTCTCTTATCCATTATATAAGATGGCAGGTAGAGGGCTCCTTGCAAGCTTCTTGTCAATTGCTTTGCTCAGCCTAGTTTTAAAGGACCTGAACAATGGGCTTTTTCATCAGTCTAAGAGACCCTTGGGAGCCCTCTCCTCAGCCTAAGAGACCCTTGGGAACCCTCTCTTGAGCCCAAGAGTCCTCATTGTAGAAAAACTTCCAAATATTAAGCCTTGTCATAAAACTTGATCTCTGCCTAGAACTCTTCCTCTGCCATGAGATTCATGCCCTTCAGCTCTATCTGGATGCTTTGAAGCAGAAACTTCTTTCCTTTCAATCATTTTTATTCCTTTTCTATTTGTAGATTTCAGGAGTTTTTTCTGCTCCTCTCGTTCTGATCACTTAATAACTAGAGGTTGTGACAAGGCAGTCATTTTCTGATGGACCACTACAGATATCTAGGCTGCCCTCAGCTTTAAGTCAAGTCAACAAGCATGTATTAGGTATTTACTGTATGCCAGGTCCAGTGCTAAGCAATGGGCCTTTCTCAGGACAGAAGATGGAGAATGTTTCAGACTTGCACCAGACCACCAGGCAACTAGACAGCTGACTACCCCTTTTTAAGATCTCTAGCTTCCTTCTGGGTTCAGTTCAAGTGGTCCTTTTCTTGTGAAGTGTTTTTCGATGACCTACTCAATGGTACTCCCCGTTAAAAGCCTTCCAATTCATTATATTCATTTGAATTGTTTCACAGACATATATATATATATGTATATATATATATATGTGTGTATATATATATGTATACACACACACACATATATATATTTAACATGTCCATCTTATAGAATCGAAATTATTTGAGGACAAATATTGTTTTATTTTTGTCTTTGTATCTACAATATACGTGTGACACAATGGGGTTCATATTATGTGTGTAATGCACGTTTATTAACCATTTGCAAGAATCCCAAACAGAGTCCTCTCCATGAATCAGGGCCCCAGTGAACGTATATTGTTGATGAAGATGATGAGGATGGTGTAGTCTTGATATTAGAACTTAAAGAGATGACAGCATAATTAGACAAGCCATGAATGAGGAGTCGAGGACTTTGACATCTAGTCGAGCTCTCTTTTGATCCTTTATCTGTTGATTCTAGGCCTAAACTTCCTCCTCTGCGGGATGTGGCATGCGAAAAGATTCCCATTTTCTTGTCATCTTTGTCAATTTGCTGGGTGTAAGGTGACACCTCAGGAGTATTTTGATGTGTACTCCTCTTTACTGTTAGTTATTTGGAGCATTCTTTCATAGGGCTGGTAACATTTTCATATTTGGTGCTGTTAGATTGTTTCAGTGGTGTATGACTGTGACCCCATTTGGGGTTTTCTTGGCAAAGATGCTGTACTGGTCTGGCATTTCCTTCTCCAGATCATTTTACAGATGATAAAACTGAGGCAAATGGGGGTTAAATGACTTTCCCAGGATCACACAGCTAGTTCTGAGGCCAGATTTGAACTCAGGTCTTCCTAACTCCAGGCCTGGAACTCTATCCTCTTCACCATCTAGCTACCCTAGTTTAGTTCTACTAACAAATTAATTTTTCTTATGTATAATTCTGATCATGTTAGTTCATGGCTTAATTTATTATTTGCTATGGATTAAAAAAAGTTGCCCCTTCCAAACTTCTCCTAATTTAGCTATGATGACAAATATACAAGTCTGTTAAAGAAAGCCTTTTTCACCTAATACCTGTTGGCACTTATACTCAATTGAAATAGTCTTGAAAAACCAGGGACCACTCAGACACAGTGATGAGGCATTGGTATAGGTCTTTGTTAGATCCTCCATCAAAATCCAAGGACCAAAACAGTATTATTTCGAAAGTCCTGCATTGCCCATATGCCATGCATGGCTACCCAATGGCCTTTTTCTCAGTGACAGGGCAGGAATATCCTAATGAAGTGTAAGGTCTTAGTTTCTACCCAGATTCAGAGATAGAATGAGAATCATACCAAATGAATAGCTATTGGAAGCAGTGCAAGGCCAGGGTCTGAGAGAGGATGCTGTATTCTGAAGAAGCTGTGAAATTGTAAAATATTCTGGGTCATTCACAGATGGACCTTGTACTTTGAGTCATATCACATGGATGTGACCAAGGTAATTATCACAGGAAATTTGTTGGTGGTATAATGAACTCCTGTTCACAACCCTCCAGCCAAACTGGCCTGGAAGAAACTATGATTCTCACCTCTTGTTCTTAAGTACAATTACTCCACTCTGCGTGATAGGACAGTCCGGCATTCAGGCACCCAACATACCAAATGCAAAAAGAATTCCTTCCAAACTATCCTCTTCAGCTACCAAAGAGTACTGGATCTCCAGTCAGAAGACCTAGATTCAGATTGTATCTTTACTATTTGCTATGACTACTAGTGTAACCTTGGGTAACTCAAGTAGCCCCTCTTTGAGGTAAACTCTTTGAGTTTGCTCAAAATAATGAGAAGATTGTACTCACTGACCTCTCAGTATAAAGTTAAGCAAAATCCTGGGCCTAGAGACAAGACCTGAATTCAAATCCAACCTCACATACTTACTACTTATGTGATTCAGAAAAAGGGCTTTGCCTCAGTAAATAAGAGTGGTAATTGCATCTACCTTGTAGGATTGTTTTGAGGATCAAATGAGATAATATTTGTCAAAGCACTTAGAAGCACAATCTTGGCACATAGTAGGTACTACATAAATGCTTATTCCTTCCCATTCCCCTTTGCCCTCCCCCTCCAAGATCAAACAGTTATTAAGTGACAGATCATGGACTTGGCCAAAGATCTTCTGTCTCAAATCCAGTTCCCTTTCTGTCAAAGACTGTCTGCTATATGAATTACTCCAGATTAATAATTATGTTTCAAGACAGAATTTTTTCAAATTCATTAATTTCCAACTCCATCATTTGGCTGTTTCCCATGGAGATTTCTGAACTCTCTGTCCTTGTCTATTATTCTCCAAGCTCACCGATGGATGGAAGACATTCTTGTATGAAAGGACATCTGTGGCTGTACAACCAAGTGCCAACACTGCTCTCAGCATACCTGTCAGTCTGCTGGTAGAGAGAAGAAGGCTGGCGGTGCTGCCTTTGTACTCACTGAACTGTCAGTCTTCTCCTTCCAGTGGGATTACAACATCCACTGGGCTCTCTGAGTCATATTCCCTGCACAAGGCATAAATAATAATCCCAAAAACAGGATGAAGGAATTTTGGATGTGGAACCAACTCAGCAGATACTTTTACTTTCAATCAACAATGTCTAAGACAAATAAGCAAGCCATTAAAAGGTGGCAACTCTGATGCTTATTAGCTAGCTGATCCTGGGTAAGTCACATAACCTCTATGAGCCTCAGTTTCCTTGTCTGTAAAATAAGGGAGTTAGACTAGATGACCCTAGTGTCCCTTTCAGTTCCAAATCTAGGATCCTATAGGCCCATGAACATAGCTGGGAGTAAGACCAGAGAAAAGAAGGAGGGAACAAGCATTTTGGGAGTGGTACCATGATGGTTTATTGAATTTGCCATTCCTGAATACATGTGTCCAAAGGGCATGAGCAGGAAATTTTCAAAAGAAGAAATTAAAACTAAAGACAGCGCAATGAAAGAGATCCCAATCATTAATAAGATGAATTAAAATTAAGACACCTGAGAGGTTTTACCTTCTACCCATCCATTTGACAAATATGACAAAAATTGTAAATCTTTAGGGTGGGCACTCTCATGAATTGTTGGTGGTGATATGAATATGTCCAACCATTCTCAGTAGCTCAGTTGTTCATGCTCCTCCTCTCAAATATGGCTTTAGTTTTTCCCTTTTGCTAACTATAGTTAATGTAACAGAAAAAGAGAAGCCTTTGAACAAGGTCTCAAGCTTCCAGACAAAATGAAATTCCCTGTCAATATTTTCATAGACTCATAGATGTAGAGTTGGAAGAGACCTTAAGATCATCCAGTCTGAACCCCTCATGTAACAATGAAGAAACTGAGGCCTATAAAAGCTAGGTGTCACCCAAGGTCACATAGGTAGTAGGTGGCAGAGCTTGGATTTGAACACAGGACATCTGATTCCTCTTTTGCCATTTCCATTGTACCACAATGCTTGCCTTTGAGATACATCTACAGATGAAATAATAGACTTTTCTGGGGCAATAATTTGAAGTGGCCAAACTACCACAAAGACATTTCTGATGATGCACAATCCATATTGAAACTCTAGCTTCAAAAAGTCAAATTCAGTAACCTAGAAAGGTAAATCTATAACTACCATGAAGCAAATAGAACCCATGAGGTCTGACATCCAAGGGGTACATATCTCTTCTCTAGACTGGGGGTGGAAGAAATTCTTCCTTTTTTCCAGGAAAATTTCTCTGCCTCGGCTGCCACCTCCACATCTTACTTTGTGGACTCACTGTGGACCACCCGCAGAGGCTAGGGACCGCCCTTTTCCTGCACCCACAGATGGATTGTCTTCTGCTCTGCTGCACAAATATACTTTTAAAAAATTTGTCCCAAGAGAAAATATTCCTAGTTATGGTTCTTCTGGAAAGTTATTCACTGAAGAAGTGTTTCTAGTTTCACACCAAGTAACGTAAAGCCAATTATAATACGATTAAGATTAGAGCTCATTTCAACACACACTAGGTATCTCCTAGTCTTTGAGCAAGGCATTCTGCAAGGTTTCCTGAAAGCTAAAAACAACTGGCACTGCCTTCAAGGAGCTCAAAGAGTAAAATCAAATTGCCATAGTAGGAGTCTTCTTCCCATCATAACATCCTCGCCATCTCTCATTTTGAAATGACCAAAACTCATGTCCCTCAGTGACTAAAATGGGGAGTTTGAAGTTAGGAAGTTTTGGGTTCAGAGCAGATCTCTGATCCTTTCTGACTATACGTGACCACGGGCAAGTCGCTTAATCTCTGTCAGCCTCAATTGTTTCATCTGTAAATGAGGGGATTTGATGCAGTGGTCTTTGATGTCCATTCTAACTCTCAATCTATGAATCTTTGATCTTTCTCGTTATTACCATAGTAATAATGATGATAGTGATGATTTATATAGCAATTACAAAGCATTTTACAAATATTATGCTATTATAAGGCTGAGAGAAATTAAGTGACTTGGCCAGGGTCATACAGCTACCATCTTTGTTTTGTCGAATCCTGCCACCTGCAGCACTTCAAAGCCATTTCCCACCTTAAAACATATTTCCTTCTACCACTTATAATACTATGAGGACTCATTGGACACCATGGACCAAAGCAACAAGAGATTTTTGGTCCCAAGAATGTAGTTGAATTAAAAACGGTGGGGAAGAGAGGATAGGGTGCTGGTCTTAGAATCATACAGACCCAACTTCAATCCCAATTCTGATAGTCACTAGCTATGTGACCCCTGGGCAAGTCACAACTTCTCTGTGCCTCAGTTTCCTCTTCTATAAAATAGGGTGACAATATCTGTATTCAATGCCTATATGTGGACGTTGCAAGAAACAAAGTCACGAACGAGAAGTACGCTGTGAACCTTAAAGTTCTATATAAATATAAATCATCCTTAGTTATCATCACTAGCACTACCTCCATCAACATCTCTAGTGGAACTCCAAAAATTCTTTCACGCGATGGTGAGGTTCAGCCGCAATTACATTCAGCCGGCAGTCTTTACCTTAGGATTTCGTGAATCAATGTGAAAACTGTTCTTCTCCTTGCTCAGCAGAACAATTACTAAAATCCATTTGCCAGCAAATGTGGCTTGTCTTGTAAATCATTGGGTCATTAACCCTAACAGCGCCAGCAGTTGTCACGATCCAATCCAGTTAGATTACACAGCAAGGTAGTACTCGAGAATACACTTTGAGCAAAGGGATACTGTCTTGAATTATAATATCCTCGTAAATTAAGTCATACATTTATTCCCCTTCTTGGTTAACAGAGGAAAGGTACCCGCTATGTTAAATATGGCATGGAGAAGCTACAAAGGGAATGATATTGAGAAAAGCTAAGTGGGGTTGCAGAGGAGACAGCAAATGAATGAAATAAAAAGGGAACAGATATATGTAAATGATCCTAGTCAACCCTCTGGCATTGGGAAAGCAGCCTCAGTAGAGAGAGGGGCTTGCTGAAGCAGGGGACGCTGACCTCCAGCTTCTTTCAGCCCGGGGTGCAAATCTGAACACTGCAGATAAATCACAAAACTTCCCAAAGCACAGATCTAATGCACCGTTGCCCATCAGCTGACCATCCTTATGGGCAGAAAATTTTCTTCACATAGGCATTTTGGAGACTCTTGAGGTATACCAGTGAATGATCTTTGCACTGATTATTTCAGATATAAACTTTTATTTTGACATATAAAACTTACAACCTAGCACCAACTGATTTTCCCAACCTGATGATGCATCGTTCCCCTTCATGCAACTCTATGATCCACTGGCCTTGTTATTATTGCTTACAGAAAATACTGCTTTTCCCATTGTTACACCTTTACACTGGTTGTGCCTTATGCCTGGAGTGCTCCTTCTTACCTCCCAGTTCAACCAACAAACACTTTCTACATGAAGATTCCTTCTAGCCAAAGGATATTTTGTGTGTACTTTTATATATTGTCTACCCTAATAAAATATGAGCTCTGAGAACAAAACTATTTGGTCTTTGTGTTTGTGACACAGTGTTTGGTACATTGAAGACAATGAATAAATTTTTCTTAATTGATGGATAGACATGTTTCTCATCTTGATGTATGAAGGAATCTTTTAGGAAAACAAAACAAAATTGAAGGATAATTTGTGCCAGGCTTGAATTTTAAAATGAGAAGAGAAGAGAAAGTATATGGGGGCACAGAATTCTGTGAGTAAATATGATAATGGAGAGTAAATTTCCAAAGTTGTGGAGTCTGGGCTTCAACTTTATAAGCATCAATCTGGATCCTTACAAAAATGCAGCTAATTTAACTGGTCCTTCAAAATGATTTTTCAATTTAAGAAAATAATTGCCCTACAATTATTTTCTGCCCTGGCTCCCTATGCCCCTTCAAACCCATCCTGACTAAAAAAGTCACCATTTACTTTATTTATAAGTGCAATTCATTTCAGGTCTACAAGCATTTATAAAGCACCTATTATGTGTCAGGCATAATGTGAAATATTGGAGACAAATAGATGAAAATAAAAGCCGTTTTTATCAAGAGTTTACATTCTCCTGGAGCAAAGATAATAAGATAATAGATTCACATAAGGAAGGGCCCATATAGTCCCAACTGCTTAATTTTGTATTTTTAATGCTTTGTTAATGCTTTTTAGCATTTCCATCACTGTTCAGTGATTCCTTTCTTCTCCAATAGAACCGTCCCTTGCAACAAAGCACAATTAAACAAAATCAGTCATCACATTGCCCATGTTAGATAACAAATGCTACATTCTGCACATGTGGTCCACCAACTCAATGCCAAGCGGTGTAAGATATGCATCACTGTCCGTCTTCTGAAGCCATGATGGGTCATGGAGCTGACCATAGTTCTGAAGGTGTTCAGTGTCACTTTTATTTGCATTATTGTGATTGTGGATCAAATGATATAATACATGTAAATCACTCAGTACAATGGCTGACACTTAGCAAGTGCTGAATAAATGCTTGTTACTTTTCCTTGTTCTGTGAATTGTTCTCCTAGGTCTCCTTTTTTCACTCTGCAGTTTGAGTCTTCTCAAGCTAATCTAAATTTTTCGTTATTTATTGTTTCTTATAGATTAATAATATTCCACAAAATTAACATCACAATTTGTTTATTCATTCTCCAAACCAATTAGTACCTGCCTTATCTCTAGTTCTTTGCTACCACAAAAGTGCTGATTTATCTGGTATCTTTCCTCCTGTCTTCAACTACCTTAGAATACATGCTTAGTAGAAGCATCACTGGGTCAAAAGGTATAGAGAGTTTATTGATTTTTTCTGATATAATTCCATCCCACTTTCCAGTATTGGTTAGACAGGTTCATATCACTACCAACAGTTCAGTAATGTGTCTGCCCTCCCATAATCCCTCCATGATTTACTATTTTTTTGGCCAAATGGATGGCTAGAAAGTAAAACCTCACAGGTGTTTTAATTTTCATTTCTCTTGGTATCAGTAATTGGAAACATTCATAAGATTGTATTTAGTTTTAATTTCTTCTTTTGAAAGCTTCCACTCCTGTCCTTTGATCACATGTATTGAGGAATAACTCATTCTTGTATATTTGTATCACTTACTTATGTAATCTTGGATATCAAAATTTTATCAAGATAGTTGCTTTGATGTTTTTTGGTTGTTTTTGTTTGTTTTTAGCAATCAGCAGGTTCTCTTCACATTTTCACTGCAATGGTTTTGCCTTAAAAAAAGTTTTTTTTAAAAAAATAACATTTTCTTTTACCTTTTATGATCCTTTCTGTCTCTTTTGAATTCTCCCTAATCACAATTACGTAAGATACATTTCTACATTGTCCTTATAATGCGATCTGTATATTTAGATTTTATACTCATCTTTCATATTTTCTTCATGCTTGCCTTCCATTCTCATTCTCATTCTCTCTCTCTCTCTCTCTCTCTCTCTCTCTCTCTCTCTCTCTCTCTCTCTCTCTCCCCACCCCTATTTGGAACTTATTGTGTCATTCAATGTAAGATGTTGATCTAAGTCTAATTTCTGTCAAACTATTTTCCAGGTTTCCCAGCAGTTCTCCATTAATAAGGAGTCACTTCTAATCCAGGTGATGTGAACTTTCAGAGTTAAGGGATCTCCTTTTGTATTTTCACAGATAGATCAGTTTTCTCCAAATTCCTGCAAAGAGACCTGAAGAGATCTGGAAAGAGCAAGTGACAGCTTCTAGTTCTGAAGAATGACTCCTTGGGGGCACAGTGGGGTTCCCTCTATTTCCTCATTGGACTCCAAAGGGACTATTTTGCCATTGGCCTATAGAATGTTTTGGTTTTTTTTTCCGTTTAAGAATGCTGTGCCTTGTTCATGCTAGAAACCAGTTGTCTGTGAGATGAAGGCTTTGTTTTAGTATGTGTCTTTGGGTTTATCTGATTCCTTTGTTTTGAAAGGAGGGAAGAGTTTTTGTTGAATTTTGTTGGGCGTGTGTGTGTGTGTGTGTGTGTGTGTGTGTGTGTGTGTGTGTGTGTAAACAACACAAATTCCAGTGGCTATCTTTGAATCTGTAACTTTCTGTGGAAACATAGTAATCACTAGCACCATCTAGCATAAAACAGTAGCTTATAGCTGGGTATTTTCTGACCCACTAGGTTATTACATGTTGAATTGTTTGTGGGGGTTGCACATTCACCTAGGCTATACCAACAATCAGCTTTTGTTTTTTAGCCAGCGCTAAACCCTGGAGCTCACTGCTTTATACTATATTTTGAGATTGGGTAAGAGGTAACGTAAGGTTCCTTGGCCTCCCTTATTTCTTTCATGACATTTAATATTTCCCTTGATATTCTCGCCATTGTTTTCTTCCAGTTGATTTTTTTTTACTATTTTGCTAACTTTAATTGATTATTTGACATTTTTGCCTCAAATTTTGCATGTCTAAAACCAGAACTCATTACCTTTTCCCCCAAACCCAAACTTTTACAAATCCTGTCTATTTCTGTAAAGGGCACCACTATCCTTCCCATCACCCAAGTTTGCACCATCATCCTTCAGTCTTCAACATCCCTCATTACTCTCCCCACACACACCCATAACCAACCATTCGTCAAATCTTGTTGATTCTATCTACCCATCTCACAACCAACCCCTTCTCTCCAGTCATGTAGACATCCTGGTTCAAGTCCTCATCACATCTCACTGGGATTATTGCAATAGCCTTCTAATTGGTCTCCTTGTTTCATTTTTCACACCAAAACATCACTACATAGTTGCCAAAGTGATGTTCAGGAAGGACAGGTCAATGTCAAGAACACTCTCTTAAATCCAAAATCAATAAATTCTCATTGTTTCCTATTGCTAATAGGATCAAATATAAATTTCCCTGTTGGTCATTTGAAGCCCTCACAAGCTTCCCTAATCTACCTTTCCATCCTTATTTACTCTCCTTCACATATACTACAAATTTAATAAAACTGACCTTGCCGTGCATGAAACTCCCATCTTTACACAGGCTGTTCGTTCTGGAATACATTCCTCCTCATTTCTGCCTTTTAGAACTCCTAGTTCCTATGAACGTCATCCAAAGCTAACTTCCACATCAGACCTTTCCTGATATAATCCCAGCTATGAGTGCCTTCTCAATAAATTATCTTATATCTATGTTGTATCTCTTCTCGTGTGTGTGTGTGTGTGTGTGTGTATATGTGTCTTAGTCCAATCTACCCAAATTGCAAACTCCTTTGTTTGAGAGTAAGGACTCTTTGACTGTTGTCTCACCACCTATCCCAGTGCTTGGCAAATAGTAGATGCTTAATAAATACTTATAGATGGGTTGGTTGTCATGCCACTAAACTTATAAGTTAATGCCCATAGAATCACCATATTAATCCTCTTGACTTGGACCAACTAAAAACAAAAACAAATATTTTTCTACTGAAGTTTTCCTTTATTTTTCCTACTTCCTTATAAAGTGTGTTTATAGTCATATTTATACGCAGTAACTCCTGAAAGTGTCTTAGGAGGTAAACTCCCAGATTCTTATACATTGCTTAGTTATTTTGAAAGAAATTACTTTTTCTATCATCTTTTTTCTCAGTAACATGTGGAAAGGCTAATGATTTTGTGAGTATGTTTTTTAAACAGCTATTTGACTGAAATTATTTCAATCAATTTTTGGTTGAATTTCTTGGAATGTCTGTTAGCCATCATATAATTTGCATATAGCGAATATTTTACTTCTCTTTTCCCTGTACTTATGCCCCCAATTTGATTTTCTTGTCATTGGTATAGGATTTCTAGAACCATAATAAGTAATAATGATGACAAAGTACATCCTTTCTTCACCTTCGATCTTACTGAAAAGGTTAATAATTATGCTGTTATAAATATCACTCAGTTTTCAATATGTATTTGTCATAGTAAAGAAATTTCCATTTATTACAGTACTTTTTTCATGTATTTAAGATCGTCTTCTCAGATCTTTCCCAAGACAACCCCAAATGGGGTATTGAATAATGAGAAACCACTGAAATGACTGAACAGAATTTATTCATTGTATCAGTGGTTCAATAGTGTTTGCTCAGCTTTTTCTGGCTTTCCACTAGTGACTGGTAAAAGGACACCCTGCCTACTTTACCCCCACCTGATTTTTTTTCATATCTTGCCAACCTCTCTTGAAACCATAGTTATTGCATTTACTGTCACTCCAGTCCTTCAGTGCTGGGCCCAGGGAAAAGTGGAGCTTTTCCAGTAGCATTGTGAAACTCAGCTCTGAGTCTTGGCTGATAGCTAGCAAGTCAAGTTAAGAGGGGTTTCTGGGCACTTCTTGCCATGGACAAGCCCAGATGATGTAGGGTCTGGGTCAAATGATCATGGTCATCCAGTGGCACAGTCTCAGATGAAACAAGTTGCTGAGTTGGCAATTAAACCAGGCAATAGTAGCTATATACCTTCCCTGTCAATTCTGGTTTAGAGTAAACACGTATGTGGTCTATTCCATTGTTGTTTTGTATGTTTTTTTTCTTTTTATGAGGATTATTTTACTATAGGTCTTTTCCTTTATTCTCTTTACTTTTAATGTTTGTCTTTTATTTCAAAAGCCCATCACCTTTATCAGTCATTGGAGGAAGAAAGATAAATTCAGGGCTTAGTTATATAAGGAAAGGGAGGTGGGAGGAAAACACTATTGGGATACTCTTTGCTACTTCGTCTCTATGGTATTTATCACCCCTGCCCTTTCCTTAAACAACTAAACCCTGTGTTTATCTTTCTTCCTCTAATGACTGACAAAGCTGATGGGCTTTTGAAATAAAAAATAAACACGAAAAGTAAAGAGAATGAAGGGAAGGATCTATAGTGAAAAGTAACAAAGAGATGGGAGGAACCTAGTGCTTTTTCTAATTGGGAAGTGACAGGACAAAAACATACAGGTATGGAAGTGGGGAAGGTGAGAGGAGTCAAGACCCCTGAACTTGAGCTGAGCTATTTCCTGAGCTAGTTTAGGAAAAGTTGTGGTGCAAGGGAGCCATTTCCTGAGCTAGGTTCAGAAAGTCGTGGTGTAAGGGAGAAAAGTCTAATGCAGAAATACTCTAAGTGAACCTAGCGATCTGGATTCCTAACCCAGGAAGTTTTGCGCCCCCCCCCACCTCAAACCTGTGTTGCAGCATGGTGTCCGAGAAAGAACATGGAGGCAGAAGACTCAGCTTGGAATCCCAGCTCTACAAGTTAGTAGCTGTGTAGATGGGAGTAACTCAGAAACTCTCAGAACTGCAGATTTCTCATTTATAAACAGTGATAATTATACTTTCCTTATTGAACTGCTCAAAGAATATTCAATAATGTGCTATATAAATGAGTTATTCTTATTACTCAGGGATGTTGAATGTCAAATAAAGGGTATGAACAGTGAGGACCCATTTGGGAAAAGCTTGAAATATTCCTTCTCCTGTGGTGGGACTACACAGCCTGGAAAAGGAGATGCCTGGCATACTTAAGTAAATGCTCATAAATGGAATAGCTTTGAATGTCACTCTTCATTCTTTTCATTCTTCTGTTGGGAGAAAGCTGTCACTCTGCCTGCAGAATGGGCGTAGAGAAAGAGGTGTCTTGTGGCCTAAGCTGAGTGGAGCCCCATGGCACCATGAATCAATCAATAGAACAATCGGCAAGCATTTATTAAGCACCTACTATATGCTAAGTGCTAGGGATACCAAGACAAACATGGAGTGTTCCTTGCTCTCAAGGAACTTACATTCTATCAGTGTTAGGGAGCCCATTGATCTACAATGATGTTCCCTTTCTTCTTGAATTTATGCATTGCTTGAATTTATACATTTCTTTCGGAATGTTGGTGACATTGCAGGATTCTCCAGCTTAACTGTCTGGGCTTCCAGCAGGTGTCATCTGCTCAAAGCCAGGCAAAAGTCACTGGCCTAGACTAGCTCTCCAAGTGGCAGTGGCTTTAGGTGTCCCTAAAGACCTGCCCTTAATGTCGTTCCCACGCTTATCACAATGGGGAATCTCAAGATGAGTGCCAAATTATCAGGACCCCTCAGGGAAGGGTAATGTGGAGGAACTGAGAAAAATAAAGACCTAACTGTATCAGCATGATGAAAGCCTGGCAGGTCGAAGGGAGAAACAAAATAAGGGCGAAAGCACTGAAGATCAGCTTGTTGAGTAAACAAATGGAGACTGCAGGAGAAATTGGATTAATTCCTTCCTGCCAGAGCCAACTTCAGAGAGATGTATTGCTGCACGCCCTTTGTGGTTGCCATAAGTAGCTACTATGCTATTTTTGTTCCGACCAATTTTAAGTCTTAGCTGACACTATAAATATTCCAGGAGTCTGTAAGTCTTCTGAGAGCTTCCACCATTTTCTTTCACCCTAAATTATTTGGTTTCACCATTTTCACCATGGAATCATTGGTTGAAACTTTACAGATCATCAAGGCCAACCATTCTTTTGACAGCTGATGAAACTGAGAGGCAGAGAGTTGAAACAATTTGTCCAAGATCCCAGAGACAGTAAAGTCACCCATCACTCTAGGCCATGTCTTAGAACTCCAGATCCAATTATCTTGCCAAGATGAAGGCTTCTAGGAAGAGGTGGCATTGGATTTGGGCCTTGAAGAGTAGGCAGGATTTCAATTGATGAAGATAAAGAGATAGACAACAGTGTAAGCATGGGGCAGGGAAGCACACATGCGAATGACAGATGACAAGCAGTCCATTTTGATTGGATGATTACAATCCGTATTACCTTGGCAACTCACTTTAACTTCCCTGGGCCTCAGCTTTTTCATCAATACAAGGTTAGAATGTGAGATTCCTTTCAGCTTGAGAGTATGAGCCTATGAAAATCAGGGGAGCAGCAGATTTTTAAAAAACCAGTATGGAGAGGGGTCATTGAATGCCAAACTAAAAGGCATAGATTTGGGTTCATAGTAAATAAGAAGCCCCTGAAATGTTTTGGAGAGTGGTATCACAAGAACTATGAAGAAGGAAGATTAATGGGACGGCACTATGAACAACATAGAGATAGACCGGGAGTGGTTTCCGAGCCTGGGTGACTGAAAGGATGCTAATGCCCTTGACAGTAAGAGGAAAATTAGAAAGAGGGGAGGGTTGGCAGGTGGTAGACATAATGAGCTCAATTTGGGGTATATAGAGTTGACGATATCTGCAGGACACCCAGTTTGAGGTGTCCAATAGGCAGTTAGATGTGTGAGTCTGGAGGTTAGAAGAGAAATTGGAGCTGGATAAAATAAATCTGGGAATCATAAGAATAGAGATAGTAATGGAATCCAGGTGATTGCACATGAATTAGATTGAAGTGAGATGGAGTTGCACAAAGTCACCAGCCTTACCCTCACATCAAGAGTCATCGAAGGCCACTGGTGAAGCAAATATCAGGACAACTAGAGATGGCCCGGAATGAACTAAAGATGACCCAGGATGCAGTGGATGACCTTGGCATCTTCCATGACTGGTCAAGCTGTAAGCATTCTACAATGACTGCTGCAGCTACCTTCATGGTTGTTGGCACAAGTTGCTCTCATTTACCCATTCCACCATGCTTGGGGGAGACATTCCCCTACCTCACCAATGGGTTGCTGAGTATATAGACTTTAAAAAGTAATGGAATGGAATATTTTAATAATGAAAATTAAACTTGAAGTGTGTAATTTGTAGCCTTTTTCTGTAGAATTTGTTGTTAAACATTTTCTAGTATTTCACTGCCCAGAAGGATATACTCAGCACATTGGGTAGTTCCTCCAAGAGGATTTATGGAAGGACACAGCTAAGAGTTACACAGGGGAGGCAAAGGAGGGAATAAGCATTCACACGATGCCTACTGTGTCTCAGGCACTGTGCTAGGAGCTTTAAGAATATCTCATTTGATCCTTATAACAAGCCTGTGAGGTTATTGCTATTAATATCCTCATTTTAAACCCAAAGAAACTGAGGCAGAGGTTAAATGATTGACCTGGAATCATAGAGCTAGTAAGCTCCTGAACGTAAATTTCAAGTTTGATCTTCCTGAGTCCAGACTCAGCACTAGGTCACAATCCACTCAAAGTCTAGTAGGACACAGATCTACTGGATATTAAAGGTCAACAGAGATAATCATGGAGGTCTTGCTTGAACTCTCTCCTTCAATTGCTAGGACTCTCTCACTTTTTAAACTCCTGTGTATTTATCTTTTTATGCCTTATATCTTCCCCAATGGAATTAAGCTTCTTGCTAGGAGAGGGTATTTCATTTTTTGGTGTTTGTATCCTGAGTACCTGGACTGTGCCCTCCACATATTAGGTACTTAATACAAGTTAGGTGAATTCGAGTACTCGATTGAATTTCTTTGCCATAGATATTTCTTTTGTGTTCTCTTTATTTTTAATTTTCAGTTCCAAATTCTCTCCCCCACCCAATGGGATGGCAAGAGATGCAATACGTATTATACATAAATTCTAAATGACTTCCAATTGCCTGATGAATAAATGTAAAGCCTTTAGCCTGACATTCAAGGACCTTCTTATTTTCTACAAGTCTCCATTTCTCTATTATTCCAGTCAATCTGGATTAACAGTAGTGATGCATAGTACTCCTCAGCATGTGAGCAGGCACACAGACACATGTACATATCACCTGATCCTTCCCCCCAACCTACCCTTGTTTCCCCATACAGCTTTAAGGACATGTGAAGAGTTGATCTCAACTCTGGATGCTGAATGTATACAGACATACACAGGGTAAAAAACTACCAAAACAGGACCATATTCACTGAGAAAAAGCCCTGCCCCTCAGGCAAAAAAAAAAGAGTAGAGCCAACTGCTGAAACACAGAGATGGGGGGAATGAATGAAAAATAAAACATGAAGGAAGGCCTAGCAACACCAGATTTCACAATATATTACAAAGCAGTAATCATCAAAACAATACTGGCTAACAAATATACAGTGGTGTATCAGTGGAATAGATTAGGTACACGATAAATAGTAGTAAATGACCATAGTAAGCTAGTGTTTGATAAATTCAAAGATCCAAGCTTTGGGGGCAAGAATTCACCATTTCTTGTGGAACTGAGTGTTGTAAACTAAAAATAAATAAATAAAATCACCATTTGATGAACATTTCTGGGAAAAATGGAAAGCAGTTTGGCAGAAACTAGACATTGATGAACATCTCACACCATTTGAGAAAATAAGTCAAAATGGATAAATGATTTAGACATAAAGAGTAACATAAATTAGCAAAGTATGAAAAATATTTACCCATCAGATCTAGGATAAAGGAAAAGTTTAGGATCAAAGAAGAGATAGAGAGGATGATGGGAAGTAGATAATTTTGGTTTCATAGAATTAAAAAAGGTTTTACACAAACAACATTAATGCAGCCAAAACTAGAAAGAATACA
>CM053624.1:361208420-361230411 GCA_028646595.1 Phalanger gymnotis
AAAAAAATAGATGGTCCTACTAGCTATAGGCATATAGTCCCATGATTCTTGTTAGAATAAAAGCAAGCTAGTATTTTCAAGTCAGGTAATCAAACAGCATGTATTTGTAAAGTGCTCACTGTGTGCCAGGCACAGTGCTAAGTGCTGGGGAGCCAAAGGAAAGGTGAAAGCCTCACCTTTTGGCACAAGGGTTCATCAGGCAACATTGCAGGAGGGGACAGATCCCAGCTCACAGAAAGTCCGGTAATGTCCAGTTTGGGCTATGTTCTCCAGTAAAGTTTGCTTTTTATAAATAAAATAAATTCTTCTTTAAAGCATCAATATAAGTAGTAATAAGTATCCTCTGTAAGAATTTTATAGATAAAACATAAATTTAAAGCAAGAGTCACAGGGAAGAAAACTTCCAAAGAATTCCCCGTGGTCCTTATTTCCTTGCATTGTTTGCTTTTGCTGTGCGTTGTTATTTACCTTAATCCAAGTTTTCTAGCCATTCCCTTTACTCCTGGAGCCTCTAAAGCTCTTCATGCTCAGGGCCCTGATTCCACTAAGATGTGTCCATGGGAGTTTTCAGTGAAGTGGATTTCTGTCCTTAAACTATTTCCTCTCCCTTTTTATCAGGATCAGGGACTGTTGGGGCAGAAATTTCTTCTCTGTATTTGCTGCCCACCTGATGTCAGCCCCTCTCTTTTCCTAGAAATGTATTTTAGCCAAGCAAAGAAGAATTGTCCTGTGCAGGGAATGAGAGCTCTCCTACTTTCACATGTTTTATTCCCTTTTTTAATGGCCTCTGCTTCTATTCACATCCCCTACCCCAGGATCTTCTCATTTGAGGGAGAGGAAGGACCTGTGGCCCTCCAGGTCCTCAAGTGTGGCCCTTTGACTGAATCCAAACTTCACAGTATGAATCCCTTTAATAAAAAGATTTGTTCTGTAAAACTTGGCTTCAATCAAAAGGCTGCACCCAAGGACCTAGAAGACCACAGGTTCCCCACCTCTGTGACTAAGACCGCAGTGGAGTTGTTTTCCTACCTCTCTTAGGAGATTGAAGCTACATATTTTTTTTCCTTGAATCTTTTTTTAAAAGAGACATTTATAGACATTTTTAAAAAGCCTCATTGCAAATTTAAATCACAAAGCATTTTTAGACAGTGATATAACCTAGCTCACAAAGTGTTTATTTCATGGGTTATCATGGCTCCAAACTTCAAGATCTGGCATTTGGCATCCGGCTGATAAGCCCCTGAGTATTTCAGCAGGCTGAGCCTCTGACAGAAGGCACAGGCCATTGTTGGAACCATATCCAAAGCCTTTCTAGCTGTCTGTAGAGTTTGCTTTCCAATCTGTCTCTTTGCCCAAGTACTTCCTGTTAAGTTCTAGTTGCTGGAGAAACTACAGAGACATAAAAAGGACCTTGTCCAGCAGCTTCATCTTATTTTTTACTCCATCTTTTTAGGTCCAAGAAATGAGGGCTATATTGACTCTTTTAATTATTCAACCCTTCTTATTGAGCTAACTCCAGCTGCTTCCCTTTAAGTGAAAGTCAAAACTCTGAAGATGAAAATATGGATCTAAAACCAATATAATTGCTCTTGAGTGGCCAAGTGGGTGGACATGTGTATACTGAGCTCTCATTAGGAAGACCCAGTTGGGCTTTCAAAGCCAAATCTATGAAATCTTTGTGATGATGCTGAAACAGCATCTTTCTGCCAGGAAATAAAGTTTAATTCAGAAGATTATAGTTCATGTGAAGCTTCCCTTGACACACTTTTAGAACCAAAGGAGGGAGGAAAAGAGGAAAAGAGCTTAACAATTTCCCTGGTTCTACTTTCTGCATTCTAATTAGAAATCAAGGACATTAAATCAAGCAGAGTTGGTTTGGTGTCAAGAAGATTTTCAAACACAATAACAACTTACATTTATAGGTGGGAGTTCATTTGGAAAAAAATAATCTGAAGGTCTTAGTGGAATGCAAGTTTATCATGAGTCAATAATGAGATACAGCAGCCAAAAAAACAAATATTCTCTTACATTTCATTATGGAGATGTGATGTATAAGACAAGGGAGGTCCTGTTGGATGGTGCCATCGTTATAGCACACCTGGAGCATGACATTCAGTTTTAGACTCTGCGGTTTGTGGAGGACACCAATAAACTGGAGATCATCCTGAGATATGCACCCAGCATGTCAGAGGGCCTCCCAATGTCACAATGCTGTATGAAGGGCGACTGAGTGAACTGAAGATAATGAGCCTGGAAAAAAAGGAGGCTTAGTGGGCACATGACAGCTGTTGTCTTCAAGTAATTTATTGGAAAAAAAAAGAAATTTACATGATAACTTTATTACATATTTAAAAGGAATATCAACTTGTACGTAATAGATTTGCAGTTTCATGTGCATTTATCTTTTTATTATCCTATTCTATTATGGAAATGCTTGTTTTATTTCATAAATTATAAATAAAATAAATAAAATTAAAAACATTCCTCCTATGGAAAATGGATTCAATTGGTTTTGTTACCCTTTCCCATCACTACTTTCACCTCCCCCCTCACCAAACAGAACTAAAAGCAGTGTGTGGAAGTTGAAGAGATGTCTTTGATGTAAGGCCACACTTCCTATAATCATCAGGATCATTCTGAAGTGGAATGGGCTGGGAGGTTGTAAGTTTCTTTACATTGGTCAGGCAAAACTTGGATGACCACTGAGTGGAATGTTGGAGAAGACCTTCACGTTCAGGGTCAGAGTCATCTCTGGGGTCCCTTTCAGCTCTGAGATTCTGTGAGCTGTGCTGAAGCAAGGCACTCTTTTCACAGCGATTTCTTCACAAGAGTCCTCAGAGGTAGAGAGCTTGGCTTTGTGAGTCCCATGTTCTAGAGGAGAACTCTGAAGCCCAGAGAAGTTGTAACTCACCCATAGTCTCAATCTAAAAAGTGTTGCAGCCATGGTTTGTACTCAGGTCTGCTGACACCAAGCCGGACTTCTCTGTCCAAGAAAACATTGGGTTGTTTAAAGGCCAGCCCATGTTTGTCAGCTGTGAAGAACAGGAGCTGGCCAGCTATTTCATGTACAGCAGAGAAAGAAACATGAATGGTTTCTGTAAGGCACTTGTCATCAGGAGGGGGACAGCTGGGTGGCATAGCGGATAGAGCATTGAGTCTAGCGTCAAGAAGACCTGAGTTCAGATCCAGCCTACTTACTAGCTGTGTGACCTTGGGCAAGGGTCACCTAACCCTGTTTGCCTCACTTTCCTCATCTATAAAATGAATCAGAGAAGGAAATGGCAAACCACTCCAGAATCTTGGCCAAGAAAACTCCAAATGGGGTTATGAAGAGTCTGCAACATCTGAAATGACAGAATAACATCAGGAGAAGTTGGGCTATTGAGTGATTTTAAAGCATCATTTGAGTGGTTGCTTTAGCGATTGCAACATTGACTTGTTCTGTATGCCACAATGGTTAGGTTGATCCCTTGAAGAACAATGGGGATTATGATTTGCTGCCCCTTCTTTGTCAGAATAAAAACAAGATGGTTTTATTCATTTTCTTAAGCCAGTTGAACTATTATCCCCTCGTTAACCGAACATTGGATTTAGGTGGGAAACAAAGCACTCTATTGTCTTCTTATTTCATAATTTAAAGACTGTAAACCCCACAAACATCAAAAAATCCAATAACTGCATACATTAGCAAAATAAGGCATAACATTTCATATTAATCAACCAATAAATATTTCTTAAGCATCACCTATATTCCAGGTGCTGGCTAGGTGCTTTATTATTTAACACACTAGAAATAAAGGATTTAACAGGCAACAAGCAAACACAAAAACAGGTTTTCTCTGTGTTCCTTTTCAAGTCCGCCTGAAATAAAATTCATTTAATAAGCATTTCTTAAGCACTACTGTCCATGCACTGTGTAAATTACTAGGGATAGAAAGACAAAAGTGAAACACTTCCTGCTCTTAAGTGAATGACACACATACACACACACACAAAATTATGTAATATTATATAACATATTTTCTGTTTCATTAATATATACAGAAATATATGTAGAATATTTTTATATATTTTATATGTGTGTACATATGTGTGTGGTATGTGTATATGTATATATAAATATACATGCACCTATACACACACACACACACGCACATATATATGTATGTATAGATGTGTGTGTGTGTGTGTGTGTATTAGGGAGAAATAAGAAGTTCTCTTACCTGTCACTTGTGTTTTCTTTTTCCACGTAATTGTTTCTTTTTCATGTCCTGGCCCCAACCAACTTTTCTAGTCTTTAACATAACTCTTTAGAGAGAGAGGAAAGGGAGCAATATTTGTTACGTGCCTACCATGTGGCAGGTATGGTGCTAAACACTTTACAAATATTGTCTCATTTCATGCAGCCAAACTTTGCTACTGGTCAGAATGACACTCTTTCTCCTGTCTCGGTGCTTTTGTCCCATCTGTTGCCCAGTCCTGGAACTCAGTCCTTTCTCACTAGTAGCTGTTAGGATCTATCATTTCCATCATAGTTCAGCTCATGCACCACCTTCTGCATGAAGTCTTTCCTGATCTGATCCTGCCATGTACCAGCTCCCTCCCTCTTTCTCACTTGTATTGATTTTGCATGTGTTCTGTATGCATTTATATGTGTGCTTGTTTCTCTCCTCCATTAGAAAACAAGATCCTTGAGGAAAGGGACTGCTTTGTCTTTTTTTTGTCTTTGGGCTTAGCATGGTGTCTGATTTATGGTAGGAGATGGAGATTATGATCGATCCTGTCTCATTTTCTTAGTGATTCTATTTACAATTAATTCACTTTGTCCTGTAACTGTTTTTGTCTTGTAACTGCTTAAGTAATGGTTCTTTGTCTTTGAACTTAGTTCAGAATTCAGCTGGCTTGTAATAGGTTAAGCGAGCTTTCTTGCCTCAAAGAATTTTGCCAATTTGGGGGAATATGTGTGAACAGAAAAGGGGTTTGGGCCTGATATTTACTCCACCAAGCCATCCTTCAAGGATTTCTGGTTTGTTGTCCAAAAGTTTGGGCTGCTATCTCTCACTTGGACCCAAACAATGATCACTTCTTAGTCTCATGAGAGAAGAAGAGAGGGGTCATTGCCAGCCCCCACTACCAAACTTCCAACCAATCATGCTGTGCCCTCTGCCTTAGCTCTGTAACCAATCATCTTGCCCTTACTTCCATGATGTCATCTACCCTGTTCTGTCCTTCCTTCTGTACTCTCCAGAACCTAGGAATAGGGAGCTGTCTGTCTACTCCTGATCTTTGGCATAAATGAAGGCAAGCCATCCACCCATTTATTCACAGGTCTCATACCCCTACTAATAATAGTACCTTTTGTGAAGACTGGCTTCAGTTTAACGGTTTGTTACATTCTAGTTGCGACAAGACTAATGCACACTTCTTGATTTTGTTGTTGTCGTCAGTGTACACATAGATCTAGTTCTACTAATCTCACTTTGTTTTTTTTAAACAAGCTGGCATTTTTTGGTTTTATTACATAATTTAAGCCATTCACATTTAAAGTTATGAGAGTTAGATTTATATTTTCCTCCATTTGTCTCTAATGATGTTTTATCTTCTTTTCTGCTATAAATATAGTCTATGTTTCTTCAATTACTTTGGCTTAATCTTTCTTAAAGTGGGCCTACTTCCACTGGCTCTCTTCACCTCAATCCTGAAGCACTCCTTCAATTTGTTAATTTGTGGAGATTTTTATTGGTTGCTTTTCCCTTGCTATTGTCTGGTTAGTATCTCCTTTCTTTTCTCTCGGTCTAGTATAATCTTTCTTCTTCTCCTCCCCTTTAACTAGTCTTCCTCATTAGTTTTGAATTTCATTTTTGTGCCCATTTCCAGAGCTGACTTCCCTCACTTATTCTCTTCATTATCCATCTTCTCTTTCTTTTTTCCATAGACCCTCATTCTCTGGTGCATGACCCTTATATTTATCTACTTCCTCTCTATTCTCTGTATTCCTCACAGAATCAAAACTTCCGAGGTATCCATTCTGGATTCTCCTCTAAACAATTTCTGCCATTGCCGTGTAGAGTTTGACCTGAAGATTTCCCTTTTTCCTTGTGCCTCACTCTCAGAAAAATGCTAATTCCTGTGGGTGACAGAAAGGACCTTCCCCATTGCAAGACCCTTTTTCACTTCCCCAGTTAAGTAGCTTAACAATGACCTTTATCTCCCCTTGGTCACTATCTTTCCTCATTTGCCTCAAAATCTCCTCCCTGGGTCCATGCCCTGTTATTCTGTCAGGCTCCCATGTCCCCAAGAGCTCCAAATCTCACACTTCCAAGGCAGGATGAGTGAGCTTTTCAAGCTCCAAAACCTATAGACAAAACCCAGCACAAGGTCCCTTTCCCAAAACATTTCTCTTTACCTGTAAGAGCATTCATTGGTAGAACCCTCTCCTTCCAACAAAACAAGGCCTCTCTCTCCCTCCTGACTTTTCAATCCTTCCTCCTTTCTCCTTACCCACTCCTCTGCATGCTCTTCCTTCCCTGTGAGACCATATGGGTCATCTTCCCTTCATTGCTAGCCACCACCTTAACCAGGGCACATCACACAGTCCCCTTTATCCTTCTCTTCCCTTCTCCCCTTCCATGTGTCTTCACATTTTGTAATATAGTCCCACAAACAAACCAAAAACCCATTGATTCACCTGTCACAGGGTGCTACAAGGTTCTGTCTACAGTGCTCCAAGCCTGCCTCTCTACTATTACCTCCACCTGAATCTCCTTTCCCCTATCTCCTTGTATACATTTAGAAAGTATTCTCTTACTTGTCTTTCTTCTGTCACCCCATTTCTGTTGCTGCCCTTGGCTGCTATATTCATTCACTCCTACATTTCTATTGTCTGAGATATTCAAGAAGCAAATAACCTCTTCAGGTTTGTTTTTCTTTCTGAGAATGTTTTGAATTCCTCTTTATTGTTGAATGTTCTTTTTTTTTCATTTACGGCTAAGCTCAGATTTGCAGGGTAGGTTACCCTGGGCTGCGCCCTGAGTTCTATTACTGTCCTGACCACATCATTCTATTTCCTCCCGAATTTTCTTGTAGGAGGAAAATAGTCTTGTCTTATTTGAATTTCCTTTCCTTTGTATTTGAAGGTCTTTCTCTGAGTTGCTTGAAGAATTTGCTGTTTCTCAATGGAGTTGCCAAACTTAACCCCTACCTGTCTTTGCATTCATAGTCTGTTTTTTTCCTAGAGGTATTCTATAGATAATTTCAATTGGGATTTTGATTTCTGTGTCCAGAAGGATTGGGTAATTTTTTGGTATCATTTCTTGCATGATGGTGTTCTGGTTCTTTTTGACTCATTACGTCCTTCTGGGAAACCTATTAGGTTGTCCCTATGCATCCTGTCTTTGAGATTGATATGTTTTGCTTGGATAGATGCAATATTTTCTTTTAATACCATTGCTTTTTGCTTCTCTTCTTCCAGATTGTCCTTCACTTTTGTGTATTTCTGTTCCCTCTCAGTCATCCTCTCTTTTGTTTCTTCTGTGACACTCGCCATTGAAGACTCACATTTTTCTATTCTGTCAATTCTTCTGCTATGCAGGCCATAAATTCTGCTCTCACAGTTCTCATTTCTTAAACCACTCAGGAATAGTGCATTGTGGTTCCATTCTCTCCACAAATTGCACAGGGATTTTCTGTCTCATCAAGTATTAAGTAATTTCCTTTGTTTTGCCACATTTATTCATAGATGCCTGAACTCATTTTCTAGATCTAGAGGCCATATTTCCTTCTCTTGTTAATGTTTTCCCTGCTGATTTATCTGTTTATGTTCAAGGTCTTTAAATTTTCTTCCGAGATGTTTGGTAATTTCAGTCTTTCCCCCTTATTTTCCATATTGCTTGCTTTCTGACTTCTTTTCCTTTGATGTAGGTTTCCCTGGAGCCTGGATCCTAAATAGTCTCTTCCTCCTCCCATATTGGTGAATTCATGTTCACCAATCTAGGTTTCTGCCCCAATTTTGTAGGGACACAGCTGGCCACAGCAGGATGCTGGGCTCTTTACTTTAGCCTTAGTGGAGTGTCACATAACCCTACACAACCCTTCACTTCACACATGGTGTTCTGTCCTGTTCCTTAGTTTTCTGGACCAAAAGTACAGACTACTGCCAAGCTCATGCCATCATAACTTGAGATGATATGTTTCATTTGGAGTTTGAATTTCCAAGGCTTTGGGATGAGGGCCCACATTTTAAGCCCAGACACGTGTCCTGTACCATTTTCTCTTTTCCTCTGCCCTCTTCTTGCACATTTTGTAGCACAGAATGCTAATGCCATACTGACAATTGAGGCTTCAGCAAATTTCCCTATCTTGGAACTTGGAGGACTATGACACTGGAGAGAGGGAGAAGGGACTAAGGTATGAGGTTGTATCATACTGCAAGCCTGTGGGTTGAGTCAGCTAGTGCAGCCTTGTTACCAGTAGCATGGCAGGTGGTGGAAGAAGGGTGCTGAGTTATCTCAAAGCAGACACTTGCTAAGGATTACTGGTGTCCTAAACCATGGAGACAGCTGAAGTTGTTTTATCTTTGGCTCATAATTTCTGTTTTAGAAAGATTTGAGAGGTTGTAAAGATTGGAGAAAATGTCCTCTATCTTGTTAGTCACATGACCTCTTCTCACTATGAATCACTTCTTACGGATCTTTCTACATTGAAATGCTTCCTAAATGGATCTATGATGTCAACAATGTGGAAGTTCCCAACAATGAGGCAAATCAATACCCAACCTTGCCTGCCCATCCCCTTGACATCCTCCCAGAAGCCACCTTCAATTTCTTTATTTCTGCTGACATTGTGAAGATATGTGTGGACAACCGGGGCTATGTACTTGTCATTTTGCTTCTTTTCCACATGACCACTCTATCTTCTTTTTGATTTTATATATATGTACATATATATATATGTATATGTATGTATGAGTGTATACATATCTATCTATCTTTCTATCTACCTGTCTATCCTTGATAACATCTTTCGTGGGTTCCCTATGACTACCATATTTCTACAATATGTCTTTCCATAATTTCTTAATGTTCTTCATATTTGTCATTTTATACAATACCATATTTTTCTATAACATTATTATGCCAACATTTATTCCCCAATCAGACATATAGGTTGTTTTTTTTGCCTTTAGAAATAAATAAGCTATGGCTCTTTCATAGGTAGATCTTTTTGTTTTGTTTCATTTTTATGATACTCTTAGGGATAGAACAACTGGGTTAAATAGTATGATTGGCTTTCATTATGTTGGGGCAAACCAAAATTTTTGTACCAGTCTTCAGTCTCATTAATAGTATCTGAGAACCTACTTCCCCATTGCCCCAACGATGTTGAATTTTTATCAGTTTGGGGCTCTTTTGCCATTCTAGTAATTTCATATGGTATCATAAGGTTGGCTTGATCTGTGTTTCTCTGATTATTGGGTGTCAGAACAACTATTCTTGTGGTTTCCCCTTGGTATTTCCTCCTTCAACAATCTGCTTATTAGCCAAATTCATAAAAATAACAGCCATTCCTGAATTGATAAATGGTTAAAGGACTTGAATAGGTGGTTTTCAGAAGAAAAAATCAAAGGTGTCTATAATCATATGAAAAAATGTTCTAAATAGGCATTGATTAGAGAAATGCAAATTAAAACAACTCTGAGGTACCACCTCATCTCTACCAGAAATGACAAATGCTGGAGGGGCTGTGTGAACATTGGGACACTAATGAACTTTTGGTAGAGTTATGAACTAGTTCAATCATTCTGGAGAACAATTTGGAACTACACCCAGAGGGCTATAAAACCATGCATACTCTTTGACCTAGCAGTTCTACTACTAGATTTGTACCCCCAAAAAGAACAAAGAAAATGGACAAAAATGTACATAAGAATTTATAGGAATCATTTTTGTGGTGGAAAAGAATTGGAAATTGAGGGGATGCCCATCAATTGGGAAAAGGGCTAAACTAATTGTGGCATGTGATTGTGGTGGAATACTATTATGCTATAAGGAATGATAATAAGCATGGTTTCAGAAAAAAAATTGGGAAGACTTATATGAACTGATGCAAAATGAAGTAAACAGAACCAGGAGGACATTGCACACAGTAAGAACAATACTATAATGATGATCAATTTTGAAAGACTTAGCTACTTGGATCAGTACAATGATCAAAGACAATTGCAAAGGACTCACGATGAAAAATACTCTCCACCTCTAGAAAGAGAACTGATGAGCTATAAGTGTAAATTGAAGTATAATTTTCTCACTCTATTGCTCTTGCTTTTCTTTTGGAAACATGGCTAATATGAAAATGTGTATTGCACAATTTCACATGCATAACTTATATCATATAGCTTTCATTCTCAATAGATGGCAGGGGGAGGAAGGGAGAGAATTTGGAATTAAAAATTTAACAAAAAAGAATATTAAAATGTATAATTTTTAGGAAAAGAAATCAGGACTTTATTGTTTATGTTTGTGGATGGAGAAGAGTCAATGAAATAATTAAGTTTGTATTCTTGTCCAATAAAACAAATATTAAACAACCAAAAAATTTGCTCATTCATGTCCTTGGATCACTTCAATTTGGGAGGGTCTTACAGACATGTGAGCTCCTTATAGATTTTGGATATCTAATTGCTATTTTTTATTTTTACATCCATATTACCTTGCAAAGACTTTCTGGGAGGGTCGGGAGAGAAGTATTTTAAAGGATTTGTTAAACAAAATAGGAAAGAAAATTCCCTGTGACTATAAAATAGTGAGGGAGAAATTAAATGAAAATCATCTGACTCTGGTGGGAAATGTGACATTCCCGAGAGCTAAGAATGGCCTCTGCATTTTTCTCAGAAATATTTGGCATTTTTTGTTTTTTCCTCTGTTCCACACAATGGGGTTCTGGCCAGGCCCCAGGACTGGAGAGTTACACAACTGTGAGAAAGGCTGCCCCTGTAGGGCTGGTTCTGGAGGCAAATTGAAATGCCAGAAGCCTTGTAAGGCTTGTCATCTCTCTTTCTGCCTCCAGTTTCCAGGGGTGTTTTGCCCTTCAGAAATGGCTACTTCGTGAAATGGAACCCTCAGTTTTAGATGCTTTTAGTGAACCTCCTTTTCCCCAACTTTCTGTCTATCCACTATGGAATTGAAGCAGGGAGGGAAGGGATAGAAAGGGAAAGAAAAATGGCTTCCATTTCAACCTTCAAAGCTGAAAATCTGCACAGCATGAAAAATAGAGAAATATTGTCCAGAGCAGACAGGTCTTCATTAGTCTTAACTAAAATATTGACATGTTCTATTGAATTCTTGGTGGTAATTACTTTGTTGCCCTAATACAAAATGCCCAGTCAGGCTAACCCACACACTGCCTGTCCTACATACTTCAAAATAATTAGCAAAAAATAGATGACTTTAGATAGAGATGAAAATGGAAAGTACAGACACAAAGGAGCCATAGGAACAAGAAGATTCAATTCAATACACTTTACTAAGCACCTATGATGTGCATGCCATAGTGGATAGGGAGCTGGTTTAAGAATCTTGAAGCTCTGGATTCAAATCTAGACCGGCCCATGGGATCATATATTTCGAGTAGGAAGGCACTTTAAAAGGCATGTAGTACAAATCCTTCATTTGAACCGAAGCCCTGGAGGTGAAGGACACTTCACTTTGAGGGTGTGGATTGTTTTATTCTTTATATTTGTATCCCCAGAGGCTAGCACGGTGCCAGATAAATCGAGAACACTTACCACGTATGTGGGCAGCTGGATGGTGCAATGGATAGGTTAAACGAATTGTTCAAGTATTTGAAGTCAGGTCTTCCCATCTCTAAGTCCTGGGCTCCATACACTCTACCACCTAGCTATGTGACTGCGCTTCATTTGGACTTGACCCACCTGTAAAAATGAATATTAATAATCGCTGTCATTTATATTGTACCTTAAAGTTTGAAAAGTACTTTCTAAATGTTATTTCATTTGGCCCTCACAATGGCCCCGGGAAGAAGGTGGTATTGTTATTCTCATTTTCAAAATGATGAAACCAGGCCACAGAGCAGTCGACTGACTTGGCCAGGGTTACACAGAATTAGAATGTTGGGGCTGAGAAGGGCAGTAATAACATTCAGACTTGTCCCAGGCCCTGCACTCTAGGGGTGGGTGTAAACTTGCCTCATATTATTAAGAAATTGCTCCTGTTGCTGCCTCCTTGCCCCTCCCTCCCTCCACCAGCTCCTTCCAATTACATGCTGCCACCTGGAGGCTCTAGGCTACCCAAAGCCTGGGCTTCCCAGAAGAAGCTCCTAGCCAGACCAGGACCACTATGATTCTGTGACACCTCATGGTCTTCTGGTCTTTGGTGACTTCTGTCTCATTTCCTGCCTGTCTTCCTGGATATCTGAGTCACAGATTCATGATGGCCAGTGTTAACTGTAACTTGTGTTTTGTCCCTCTGGATTCCTGGCACCTCTTTGCCCTGCCTTGAGGTAATGATATGTTTTTCTTTTTAAAACCTTTCTCAATATCCTTTGTTCTTTTATCATCTTCATTCCTGAATCTACCTTGCCCATCCTTCTTGGGTGACTCATCTCTTCTAATCAGTACAAAGTAGGAGGTGGGGGGCACAGGGTGCAGGGTACTGTGGGGTGCAATTCTCCCAATCAAAACATCACCTAAATGGGATAGAAGTATTTAGAGTCCACACCCTACTGTTGCATTTCTTCCATCTGCTTGCCTTCCTGGGTCTCTGGTGACTGGTTTTGCTGTCTCTGCCCTCTTCCCTAACCCTGTTCCAGCGACTTTCTTTTTCTGTTCTTGCCCCCCTGTGGACTTGGCTCACTGTTTCTGTTCTGCATTGGTATTTAAAGACTTCTTTTTGCTTTTATTTCTAGTATTGTCAGCAATCTGACTATTGCCTCTGGTCTCATTCCCATCTTCTCTCTCTTTAAAATCTTCCCTTTGTCCAAACTCTCTTTATTCTTTTTTTCTACTAAGAAGTATCTGATTGTATGTCTTCAATTTTTTCTCAACCAGTTTTATAACCTCAGAAGGATCCTTGACCCTTCCCTTCCCATCACTCCCTGCCAAGCAGCTGCCAAATCTTGTCAGTTCCACCTCTGGGCCATCTCTTGCATCTGTCACCTTCCAACCATTCCCACTGCTAGCACCCTACTTTGTGGCCTCATCACTTCTCACCTTTGTTATTTTAATAGCGTCCTCATTTGTCTCCTGCTTTCAGTCTGTCCCTCCCCGAGTGCTCCATAGAGCTGACACAATAATCTTCCTGAGGCGCAAGTCCCAAATATGCCACTCTTTTGCTCAAAACTCTTTAATGCTTCCCTGTTGTCTCTAGGGAAAAACAATCCCGACTCCTCAGCCTGCTGGCCTTCACCATTTGGCTCTAAGAAACCTTCTTTACACACCATATTGAACATTCCACCTCACCTCCATTTTCAGCTAAACCAACCTGCTTGCTTTGCCCAGATTTGACCTCCTTCCTCCCATGGTTAAGCTTTTCAACAGGCTATTCCCCATGCCTAAAGTACATTCCTCCATCCCTTCTGCTTCTTGGCTTCTTTCAATCCTCAACAAAGGTGCCAGCTCCTATAGGAAGGCTTTCCTGATTCCCCCTGCTTGTTCATGCTCTCTCTCCTTTCAAATTACCCTGTACCAAAATATCTCTGCAAATGTTGTACTCCTCCAGTAGAGAGGCTGATTTGTTAGATCAAGGCACCTCATCCCTGCTTTGTGTCTCCAACATACTATATAATAAAAATGACTAGGATCTTTTGGAATGGAGTTGATCTTATTCTTCCAATTCCTCTTCCCCACCTAGTTTTCATTATCTGCTATTATGCGTGGTGCAAGCTAAGACCTATGAGAACAGCTAGCAAAAGTATCTGGGACACCATTTGTGCCATTACATCTTGTTTTTATGGGATCGGATTTCTCTTCCTATGATGTCTATTTTCCAAAAGACGTGGGTATGACATTTATGCAGAGCATTGGCGTGCAGGTAACTGCTTTAACCCTTGGCAAGGTCTGAGTGCGAGCAGCTAAGGTGCCCAATAGATAGAACACCAGGCCTGGAGTCAGGACACCTGAGTTCAAATGTGGCCTCAGGCACTTACTAGCTGTATGATGTAGGGCAAGTCACTTAACCTTATTCGCCTCAGTTTTTTCATCTGTAAAATGAGTTGGGAAAGGAAATGGCAAACCTCTCCAGTATCTTTGCCAAGAAAACCACAAATGGAGTCACAAAGAGTCTGACATGGCTGAGATGACCAAACGATAATAACAGTGTGGGGGAGATTCTAAATTTTGGTTTAATGATGAAATACAAACTGGGTGGATTGCCATGTTGAATAAAATGAGATTGAGAATATAAATCCGATTTCAGTACAGACAGTCAGAGGTTCTCAGATGATCATATTAGTAATATTATCATGTTGTTAGTAATTTGGTGGATCCCAAACCTCACTGAGATAGTATTTTATCCCTTCGTTCGGACTGATAGCCATTCATGTCTTCTTTTTTGTGCAATTTTTGTCTTCCCCTCCCCCATTAAATGCTTCACTAGGGATCTATGCAATACATTGCAGACTCTCCTGCGAACATTTTAATGGTGTATTAATACAATGCAGCCCACAGGCTGATTCTTGACCTTGTTTCATGACCCACCCACCTCCTCTTCTGGTTGTACATGTCATTTAGGATATTATGTCTCACCTGTTATTGATATACTGTGGCCAACTTCCATTTATCATGTATCTTTTCATTGCCCTGTGGGTCCCCTACAATTCGACTTCTAAGATATTCCTATGCCTCTGGGATCAAATACAAAATGCTCTGTTTGGTACTGAAAGTTCCTAATAACCTAGCCTCTTCCTCCTTTACCAGTTTTTTTTTCATCTTACTCTCTACCATATACTCTTCCATCCAGTGACACTGGCCTCCTGCTGTTCCCAGACAAGACACTCCATCTCCCAGCTCTGGGCATTTTCTTTGCCTGGTATGCTCTCCCTCTGCTGCTGTAACTACTGACCTTCCTGATTTCCTTTAAGTCTCAACCAAAAATGTGCCATTCTCCAGGAAGCCTTCCCCAACTCCTCTTACATCCAATGCCTTCCTTCTGTTAATTATCTCCTATTTATCCCATACATAGCTTTTTAATATATAATTGTGTGCATATCCTCTGCCTCATTAGATTGTAAGTTCTTTGAGGTCAGGGACTGTCCTTGGCCTCTTTTCATATATCTACTGTTTAGCACCATGCTTGGCATTTACTAGGCACTCAGTAAAAGTTGATTGATTGATCTGATTTAGAAAATAGCATTGCAGAAAGAATACTGTTGTTAAAAAGAAGGGCTTTGGGGGCCAGAAGTTGCTTAATGTATCTGAATGCATGGCTCAGGTTCTAGGATGTAACCCATCCTGTGATCAACCTTCTATGTGGCAAAGTGGAGAGAATGTTGGACATGGAACCAAGAAAGCTTCCATTCAGATCCTGCCTCATATACTATCTGGGCAAGTCATACGACCGCTCTGTGCTTCAGTTCCCTCATCTGTAAATTCAAACAATTAATTAACTTTTATTAAGCACCTTCTGTACTAAGCACTGGGGATACAAAAAGGGACAAAATACTATCCCTGGCCTCAAGGAGTCTACAGTCTAATGGGGGAGATGACATGAGAAACAAATATATAGAAAGCAAGCCATTGATATCATTGAAGAAACCACATAATGTTTGGGAGCTCAATATAATCAGCACAGTGTCATCTGCAATTAGGAATGACTGAAGAACCCTCTCCATCTATAGGGAAATCTTTTTTCATTGAGAACATCTATTGATCATCACCTGTGTTTACTGGTTCTATGCCTCACTTGAGATGGATAATCAGAAAACTATTGAACCAAATTACCCCTGGGGTCATATCTTTCTATACACTGTGTATGATCTTCATATAGAAATGAGAGATGGCTTCCTAGAAGAAACCCCTTTTTCATGACTGTTTCAACAATCCGGCTAGCAGCTGCTGTAGGGTCGAAAGACCAACGCAACCCCAACAGCAAGAATGCTACCAGCACGCTGCAAAAGCACAGGTTCTTTTGATATGCTTAATGAAGGAAAGCTACATGAAGGGGTTGACAAGCTTACTTTAATTCAACATACAAATACCATTCACTTAGTTCAGGGGAAAAGAGCCAGCACCCCGAACTTTAGAACAAAATACAAACAAAGTACAAACATCAACAGGCAGACCTTGTCTGATTCAAATCCCAATACATAGTTACCAGAGTTTAACGAAGTCTCTCTACCGGGTTACATCCAGGTTACAAGCTGGAGGGCCCTTAGCTACAGCTGCCCAGAGTCTCCACCTCGACACCAGCACTAGTGAGAGACCTGCGCAAATGGCTCTGTCTTCTCTTCTTACAGGGTTTCAGACGTCATCAAACGTCATCTGAATGACCAGAACTTAGGCTGCTATGATTGGCTCTTGATTTAGCACCTCCCCTTAGTTAGCCCCACCTTGGGCCCCACCTTAGTTACCAATCCACACCCACATAGGTTTTACACCTAATAGGGGTTTGAGCCTGGGGCTTAGCACTTAGAAAGACTCAATGAAATACACTGAATTACTCAAAGCAAACAAAAGCCAAACTCTTCAAGGGCACTTGTTGAACTAAGTGCTAAGAGCCCATTTTGCTTACCAACACAATGACCCAAGGAGGGATAATTGGCAAACAATAAACATACCAAGATCTTGTATGTTTCATACCCATTAGTCAATCATGTGACTGTGAAAATGGGGTCTTCCATAGGAAATCGGCAGACACCCTCAGTATATGCAAAGAATATTCTCACGAAGATTTTATAGCAATAAGAAAGTAAGCCTTAGATTTTCTTAGCACTGAAGTCTTCTTAGTTGCCCTCTTTGCTGGTTCAAGGGAGTGATATTATCATTCACAATATTCTCCCTTATTTTCTAATTTTACCACTTTAAGATATTTTAAAGATACCTCTTCTGAGTACCTTTGAAATGTACCAGAGCTAGCAGTGTTTCTTCTGTTTGTGTTTCATGATTTTGGCCAGTTTATATAACTTAATCTTCTTGAGTACCATTTTTGTTTCCTCACATGGCACATTGGGAAGTGAGGCAGGAAAGTCCAAATGTGGTAGTCCCATTTTTCTCAGTAATGATAATAGATTGCTATGGAAATGCTGGTGATTATACTCCCCCGCATAGCTATATTTTGACCTTGTAGTTATATATAGATATTCACTGAAGGTGACTGGGCTTAGCTGAATCTCCTGCCATGCTTCCTATAGACTTGTTTTCTCCTCCACTGCATTTTACTGTTTTGTGAGGAGGTACTGCTCATACTCTCTCATCATCCTCTTCTATAATGGGGTTTTCCTGGGAAGAGGGAGACAAATGAAGTTGTCTAAATCATCATTGCCGTTGGCTACCAATCTTTCCACTTGTCAAGCCTCTTAAGTGGAAAATTGCTGGGTGAAATATTTTCAGGGTTTCTCTGGCCTCCTCATTGTATGATATTTGCATTCATTAAACCTCTTTAGAAATGATAATAATCAGATTCAACATCTTTTCTTTCATTTGCTTCCTCTCTACTAAGATCTTACTCTGGCTGAGACATGGAAGAAGGGTTAGTTTGTTGCCTGAAGGTTAAGGCAGCATAATGAATTTCATAAAACTAGAAAGGTTTGGAGAGAATGAGTTTGAGGCACACTTTGCCTACCATCCAAGGACCAGTTTAACAAATGCAGGGGTCTGAAGTCTAGTCATGGAAACGAACAAAAGAGATTCACCTAGATGTCTCTACAATGATGATGGCAAAGTGGCTGAAAAGAGTACAGAGGGTACAAAGAATCTATTTTTTGAACCTAAAGACATTAATTTAACCAATAAACAAACATTTACTAGGTACCTGATAGATGGAAGGGATGCAACTGTTTATATTCTAAATATGAGCTCATTGTTCAAAGACTAATGAGTAGATATGACATATCTTCATTGATACTTTTGCTACAAATTAAACAAGAAGAGATAAAGAAGTTTCAGATAGATGGAAAGATATCTTATAGGTTCTGCTTAGAGAGAAAAATAAAAAAGCTAGAAGAATTGGTTTTAATGCTCAGCCAGAAACATCAAGAAGCAATTGACGAGACTGTCAACTTGCTGGACTTGGAGTTAGGAAAACCCGAGTTTGAATCTTTTCTGACACACTCACTAGTTTTATGACCCTGAGCAAGTCATTTAACCTCTCCTAGCCTCAGTTCCTCATCTATAAATAGAGATAATTATGATATCTACGGTATAAGGTTTTTGCTCAAGTGAGATACCATGTGTAAAGCACTTTGTAAAACTGAAGTGCTGTATAAATGCCAGGTATCTATTGTTGTTAATTGAAATTTACATGAGCAAAAGCAAACAAATATCCAAGAAGATGATTGCATTTAATAATTCACTTCTGGTATAGAGGATGAATGATGAAAATTCAATGAAAGACTTGACTTAGAAAATCTTGCCAATATATACATTGATGCTTGGTGACTTTGATAGGAAAGATCGAACAACCATCAAGTATTTATAAGGTGCTTACTATGTTCCAGGCACTTCTAGGCACTGCAGATACAAATTTAAAGAATGAAGTAATCCGTAGTCCCAAGTTGGTTATGTGCAAATGGAGAAGAACACCACAAATACTGGCTTTTGGTTGGGGATATGAATTAGGAACTGCCCCAGATAAGATATCAGAATGACAACCATGTCATAAAATATGGTTTAAAATGCAAACAAGAAAGAGTTGCAGGCTTGTGGGTTACTCAAAAGCATAACACTAATATAGAGTGAATAGTCTACTCAAGAAAATTCAGAAAGCCCTAATATTCAGAAAGGCCTGAATATGGCCAGCCCTAAATAACATCATGAAAATGAAATAGTCACTTAGTGGTTAGGAAACAATTAACAACATGGACGTCTTTTCATAATCTGCCATTTCTATCTTGTTGGATAGTTGAGTGGTTAGAACAAACTCCAAATTAGAAGATAGGGTAACTATGAAAAGTCACTGTGGACATTTGCAAAAACTCTAACCCTACCTATTTAGACAAGCTGTTGACTGTTTAAAATCAAAAATACATCATATGAAGATAAGCCTTTTTTAATTTTTATAAATTACATCTCTGAAAATTTAGCTAGTACGTGTAATTTATTTTACCATAAATGATATCCACGATATTTTCCAAGTAATATTTGTATAATTTGAAAGAAGTACTAGATTATCAAAACTTAGCAAACATGTAAAACACAAACTATTTTTCTAATTTGATGGATATGTGACTTCACCTTTGGGGTCCCCCTTTGTGGGAACAGATCATTGGCTATCTGTGCCCTATCATCCATGTTATTCTTGCTTGTGTCTTCTGTATATTTTCAGGAAGAATCAACCCAGTGTAGTAGAAGCCTTCTTCTGGTTTGTTTGGTAAATGTAGATACCAATGTAGAGGCAATGTGATTGAGTGGCTAGAACCTTTCAGCCAGGAAGACCTGGGTTTAAGGCCCACCTCTGACACAAACTGGCTTTTTGACCCTGGTAAAGTCATTTAATCTCTTGGTGCCCCCAGGCAACTCTGTAAGACAGATTTTGTTAACATAAGGTCCAAGAATTTGTGTTTTTATTAAATGTTTTAATAATCATTTCAGTATAATTGGTTTCCTTTGTAATCATATGTATTTTTTGCATTTAAAACATTCTGAAAAAGTTTCAATAGGATTTTTCAGAGGACAAAGGGGGTTCAGGACACACACACACACACACTCACACACACACACACACACAAACACTGAAGAACAGGTACCAACCTGAAAAGACAGAAGTTCTGGTAGAGGTTCATATAGTTCTCATAAAACATTTTCTTGGGGGTGGTACTTTGAACTTACTAAATCATTCCACTAGAATAAGGTATTATAGGGTATAGAGATAGAAGCAACCATAAGTACCATAGTCTATCTCTTCCCGTTTCACAGATATGTAAACTGAGGATTAAAGGGATTAAGTGACTTGTCCAGTGTCAGTCAGTCAATTGGTAAACATCTACTAAGAGTCTGCTATGTGCCAGGCGTTGGGGTAAAAACTAGGGAAACAAAAAGTGACAGAAATGGACTTTGCCCATAAGGAACCCCCAGACAGCATGCTAACAACTCTGAACAAATAAGTTCTAGACAGGATCAATTGGAGATATTCACCAGGGGAATGATGGGAGCATTTAGGGTCATGAAGCTGATGTGGAGCAAAGCCATGATTCAAACCCTGGTTCCCTCCCTTCCAATCCTGACCCCTTTTCATTGCTTTGCCATTTCTATTTATTGTTCTCTTTTCTTTTCTAGTCTTCAATGCCCTTGAGAATGTCATTCAATTTCTCTTTGTGTGTAAGTCATTGCCAGACTTGCCTGTTGATACCACCACCTTGGCTTTCTATGCCATTTGGGTCTCAGGCATTCACGATTCACCCAAGATGGTAGTGTTCCACATTTTAGAGGAGAAAAGCATCACTGGAGAAACACAGGTACTGGAAAAATTCAATTCAACAGATGTTTATGGATGTCCTGCTCTATGCCAAACACTGGCAATCAATCAACAAGCAGTTATTAAACACCTACTGTATGCCACGCACTATGTTAAGTGTTGGGGAAACAAAAAATGAATACAAAGAAAGGTAATTCCTGCCCTCAAAGAGTTGAAAATCTAATGGGAGGAGACAGCACAAAGAAGGAATTTCAAAACTGTGGGCAGGGAGAAGGTACCTGAGGAGGGAAGGTTGCGGGGGAAGTGCAACGGAGACATCCAAAATTGTCCATAGGTTGTGAAGGAAGGTAGGAAGGGAGGTAGGAAGTAGGGAAAAGACTTTGCAGACTCTCTCTTTAAATGGAAGTTGTGGAACCCATGGCTCTGCCTTCCAGTTTGAGAATCCATTCAGAGAGCAAAGATGACTGAGAAGATGTGTGTACAGGGGCTGACTCAATCTTTTTTTTTTTTTGGATAAATTACTATTTATTTATTTAATGTTTTTAGTTTTCAGCATTGATTTCCACAAGAGTTTGAATTACAAATTTCTCCCCATTTCTACCCTACCTCCACTCCAAGATGTCATATATTCTGATTGCCCCATTCCCCAGTCAGCATTCCCTTCTTTCACCACCCTCCCCCCATCCCCTTTTCCCTTACTTTCTTGTAGGGCAAGATAGATTTCTATGCACCATTGCCTGTATGTCTTTTTTCCTAGTTGTGTGTAAAAACTTTTTTTTTGAACATCTGCTTTTAAAACTTTGAGTTCCAAATTCTCTCCCCTCTTCCCTCCCCACCCACCCTCCTTAAGAAGGTAAGCAGTTCAACATAGGCCACATGTGTATCATTATGCAAAACCCTTCCACAATACTCATGTTGTGAAAGACTATATTTTGCTTCTTCCTATCCTATCCCCCTTTATTCAGTTTTCTCCCTTGTCTCTGTCCCTTTTAGAAAGTCTTTGCTTTTGATTATCTCCTCCCCCTATCTGGCCTCCCTTCTATTGTCGCCCCTTTTTTATCTCCTCCCTCCTTCTTTCATGTGGGGTAAGATACCCAATTGAGTGTGTATGTTATTCCCTCCTCAGGTCAAATCCAATGAGAGCAAGATTCACTCATTCCCCCTCACCTTCTCCCTCTTCCCTCCCAATGGAACTGCTTTTCCTTGCCACTTTTACATGAGATAATTTACCCCATTCTATCTCTCCCTTTCTCCCTCTCTCAATATATTCCTTTCTCATCCCTTAATTTGATTTTATTTTTTTAGATATCATCCCGTCATATTCAAGTCACCCTGTGCCCTCTGTCTATATATGTATGTATATATATATATATATATATATATATGTATGTATATATATATACACACAC
>CM053624.1:361230911-361246975 GCA_028646595.1 Phalanger gymnotis
GGGTCTCCTTTAGCAAGTCATTGGCTCGTTTTTCATGATTTTCTCATATCACTCTCATTTCTCTTCCCAATTTTTCCTCTACTTCTCTAACTTGCTATTCCAAATTCTTTTTGAGCTCTTCCATGGCCTGACACCAGTTCATGTTTTTCTTGGAGGCTTTTGGTGTAGGCTCTTTGACTTTGTGTGTTTTGGTCTTCTTTGTCACTAAAGAAAGATTCCAAAGTCTGAGTCTGAATCTCAGTCCGTTTTTGCTGCCTGGCTGTGTTCCCAGCCAACTACTTGATCTTTGAGCTTTTTGTCAGGGTATGGCTGCTTGTAGGGTAGAGAGTACTTTGGCCCAAGCTTGAGGGGCTGTGCTATTGTTTTCAGAGCTATTTCTACACAGTAAGCTCTGCCACACATTACTCCTCCTCCCCCAAGAACTGCCAACCCAGACAACAACTCAAATCTAAGCAGGCTCTACACTCCTGCTCTGATCTGCCACTTAATTCCTCCCACCAGGTGGGCCGGGGGCTGGAAGCCACTGCAGCCATAGCTCTGTAAGCAGCCTCAGAGTTGCACCACCTCTGCTGCCCCCAGTGTGGTGGCCGACCACAAACTCCTTTCACTCTGTCCCTGCCATTTTTTCCCACTAACTTTCTCTGTTGTCTTTGGTGTTTGTGGGTTGAGAAGTCTGGTAACTGCCACAGCTCACTGATTCAGGGTACTAACACCTGTTCCACCTGGTTTTTAGTCTGGTTGTTCCTGGTGTGGCCCAGGCTGGGCTCTGCTGTGCTCCGCTCCCAGCATGGTATGGTAGACCTTACCCAGCCACCATCTAGGTTGTCCTGGGTTGGAGCCCTGCTTCCCTCTGCTATTTTGTGGGTTCTGCAATTCTATAATTTGTTCAGAGCCATTTTTATGTGTATTTTGAGGGTCCTGGGGGAGAGCTTTAGGCAAGTCCCTGCTTCCCAGTTGCCATCTTGCCTCCGCCCCCTTGCTGACTCAATCTTTGCAGGATAATGAGATTTCCTAGTGCTGAGTTGCCTGGGTCATGAAACCATCATGGAGACATGTAAAGAAGTCTTGAAATAGGGTAACCTGTGGGAGATGGCAGGCATTGTTGAGTGCTGGCATTACAAAGACAGAAATGAAACAGTTTCTCCTCCCAGGGAGCTTACTTCAAATGTGTTGTTTTTTCCAACAGCTTGGTCCAGGAAAACCATCACAACCACTGCAGGCACTGCCATTATCATCACCACTACCACCACTGCCTCAGTAAAGCAAAGCCCCAAAGCATGAAGTGAGAACAATAAGGGGCTTTTGCACAGCTCAGATTGGAAAGTGACAACAGCAGCTGAAGTTATACTCTCAGGTTCCAAGCCATATATATGTATCTGTATACATTTGTATGTGTGTGTATCTGTGTGTATGTATATACATAGAAACACATACACACATATACATATACATACATACACACTATATATATATGTATCTTTATACATTATATATATGCAATTAGATAGTTGGATTTCTGTGACTGGATTAGATTCTGTTTGCTTTTTTATGTAGATAAGAGCTGTGTGTGATTTGGTTGTCTGTCTTCTGTTTACTATCAATATATGCTTAATAGAATTCATGTTAGAGTTTTAAAAACATGTCAGTAGCAACAACTTACATGTTACAAACCCTCTAATATCTTACCATAAATGATTTGTTCCACTTTGATTGATTTCTAAGCTGAGGTTTAGACATGAAGCCCAGAGTCACAGGGAAGGAAAGAGATAGCATAGATCATAGGGGTTCAGAGACTGAGCTGGAAGGGACCTCTGAGGATGTTGCTGAACCCCACCGTTTTGTAGACAAAGGAACTGAGTTCCCAAGAAGGGAAATGACTTGGCCCGAAGTCATACAGATGAGTGGCAGAGCTTGGTTTTGAACCTCAGTCGTCTGACACTGAATTCAGTGTTTTTTCCCCAGTACTATAGGGCCTTTATAGAATCCCAAGCATTGAAGAATTTATAAATCATTTATGTTGAGCTTCAGAATGTGCTACAACTTTTTTTTTGGTGGGGAAGGTATCATACTTTATTTGCTTTGCTAATTATTTTGTCCGGTTAAATATTAAAATAAGTTTTCATTCATTAAGAAACTCCAGGTTGTTCAAAGGGGTAATAGGCAGGCAATGCTGTACTGAAATGTCTTTCTCCAGATAATCCATCTGTGAATCATGGAAAGTTGATCAGAGTTGCAAAGCCATACAAGAGGTGGTTCTGAGAGCTAGCAATAAGGGTTGAGGAGATGTGAAAAAAAATTATGGTGCCAATGGTTTTGAAAGTAATGAATTATTTAATAAATGAGGGCTGACCAAGACTCTGCTCAGGAGCCTTTGTTGAATATAATAATGAGCCTCTTCCTTCAAGTGAGCTGGGAGTGCAACCCAATTTTGTAATCTGGGAAAATGCTGTTATCTTTTAAAATCAATTGCAGAACACACTAGTTTGCTGCTCTAATTCCTATCATTCGTTAGTGAACCAGTACTTCTCTCTGTCTTTAATATGAAAGCACTTCTAATGTGTCTGACAATTATAGGAAATCAGAAAGATTGAACCATTGACTGACTCACACAAACATACGTGCATGTACACACCTCTTGTCAATAAAAAATATCACTATGACACAGGGAATCTGCACACTATTGGCAACAGCTGTAAGTGACACATGGAGGCCATGTCTTTTGTTGAAAGTATTTCTTTTCAGAAATCCAAAAAATTATTGTTTTTGATACATTCTCCTGGTCCCTTCATCCCTCCCTTGGCTGTGTATAGTGGAATAAAGCTGATTGAGTATTCCTCCAACCCTTCAAAAAAAGATCTGATTGTATTTGGTTTTAGTCCTTCGTCTAGGGAGCCAGCATGTTTGTCTAAAAGACTTCCCCTTAACCTTTCTACATTGCTCTCTTAACCCCCACTATCAAACTACGTGATTATATGATTTATTTTTATCCTTATCACTGTTAGCATTGTTATTTAGCACTTAGATCGCTTCTGCAAATATGCCAACAACCAATCATTATAATTATTAGTATTTGCAAAATACTCAAGAATTGAAAAGAAATATGGATTTTTTTTTAAAACAAAAGCAACTGAGAGCACATCTGTATCTACTGATCCATGGGTCTACTTTCTCATCATTATAAAATCTTTATGAGAATGTTCTAAACATGTATCGAGGTTATAATTGATGAAAACAGGAGAAGGGAACAGTCAGACTTTTGCAGGGGATTCTTTTTTACTCTTGAAAACATCTTCTCCCACCTAAAATTGACTGAAAAGTGTAGGAAAAGCAAGATTCCACTCTATTTATTGTTTGATTATTTTAAAAAATGTAACCCAGGGGCTAGCGGCAATGTAAAGTAAGGTGAGTAGATCTTGTTAGAAGATGGGTTTTTTGTCCGCTGTCCTTGTATTCCCACTCCCTCCCCACTCTCACTCCAATGACCGCTATCACACACTCACATGCGTGCATGCACACACACGCACACGTGCGCGCGCACGCCCGCGTGTTCACACACATGGCACCTAGCTGCCAGAGAAGTACAGGGAGAAATCTGGAGATCAGGAGCAAAGTGCATATATTTAATTCAGTTATAGGACTGTTCATTTGCCCTTGTGTTTACTTCATAAATGAAATATTTTTTTCTTCTCTCCACTAGCACCAAGATGCCAAGCAGCCTTGGAAGTGCAGAGAACTATCTGAAATTTTGAAGTATGCTAGAAAATGGGTAAGTAGCCCTAATTAGATCATTGATTTTCTCCTGGGAGATCAGATTCTGTTTCCTTTTGTACAGTTATGGGACATGTGTTATGTTCTTCTGCCTTGGGTTTGGTATCAGCTAAATTTAGTTTCATGACACTCAGAAGTGGTGACAGAGAGCCTGGGGATGGTAAGGGAAGTACAGGGAAATATCTAGTGCTCAATGGCAAGGAGCTACAAGGTGAGGTGATCTAATGTGATCATCAGGACTTTGCTTGTGGACTGGTTTCTATTTGTGCCAGAGATAGGAGGAGAAGCAGAAGAGTTTTTCAGCAGGAGAATGATTTGATCAGGTGTTTTAGGAAGATTGTCTTGGCAGTGATGTGGACAATGGCCTGGAGAGCAGAGAGACTGGAAGCAAGGACAACAATTAAGAAGTTATTGCAGTAGTCTGGAATCAGGGGTGGGGAACCTGTGGTCTCAAGGCCACATGTAGCCTTCTAGGTCCTTGGGCGTGGCCTTTTGACTGAGTCCAAGTTTTACGAAAGAAATCCTTTTATTAAAGAGATTTGTTCTGTGAAGTTTAGATTTAGTCGAAGGGCCACACTTGGGGACCTAGAGGACCACATGTGGCCCTGAGGCCATAGCTTCCCCACCCCTGGTCTCGATCTAGGGTCTCCAAACTTTCTTGATCGTATGCCTCTGTGAGCAACACATCTTTGATCATGCTCCCTCCCAACGTGTATATTATATGATATAATATTGAATTAATTGTGTATACCATAACACTTATATAAAAATATAAATTAAGAATGAGAACGATGAAAAAATCTTAAAACATTTAATGGTTTGTTAATGGCACAAAATTTCTTTTGTTCTCAGTAAAATATTACTATTTATGTTTTAGCAGGAATGATATGATTGAATATGCCTCATTTCTGAAAATCTTCTTTTAACTTCTTTGTGATATGGTGACTCAAAAATATGGTTCTTGGTTCAAGTTATTCAGTTCTTGGTTTTGCTGGTTATCGTGGGTTTCCAAGGCTTCACTCTCTAGCTCCAGTGTCCCTTCCTCTCCTTTACATACACTATGGTTAAGGCAAACTGGCTTATTTGCTGTTGGTCATGCCCATCATTCTATCTCTTCTTTCTGCACCATTGCATGGGCTCTCTTCCATGCGGGGAATGAGGCGACTTCCCACTTCTACCTCTTAGTATTCCCAGTTTCCTTCCAAGATCTCAGAAGGCCTTTCCCGAGTCCTCCAGCTCATAGCGCTTCCTCCTGATATTACTTTGCACATATTTGACATTTGTTTGTGTCCTCCCAATAGAATGTAAGATTCATAAGGGCAGAAACCTTTTCCCCTCCCTGTATTCACAATGTCTGGCACATATCAGATGCTTAGGAAATGCTCGTTGATTATATTGTGATGACTATGATTGCCCATTGCCCAAGAAAAGAACATCACTAGGTTGGTGGTAGAGAGGTTTTTCTTTTCTTTTTTCTTTCCTTTCTTTTCTTTTCCCTCTCTCCTGCCCACCCCTCCCCCTTTCTTTTCCCCTTCCCCTTCCCTGTTCCGTTCCTCTTTTCTTTCTCTTCAGTTTTCCCCTCCCCTTCCCTTCCCTTTCTCCTTCCCTCCTCTTCTAGTTCCTTCTCCTTCTCTTCCCACAGAAGTCCAGGAAGACTGCATATTAGAGTCATAAGAAAGATTGCAATTTGACTCACTTGACCCGATACATTATGGATCCTCAGATCCCTGAGGTCTTTTTTTGAAGGGGGGAAGGCAGGGCAATTGGCGTTACATGACTTGCCCACGGTCACGTGGCTAGTAAGTGTCTGAGGCTGGATTTGAACTCAGGTCTTCCTGACTCTAGGGCCAGTGCTCTGCTCACTGCGCCATCTATTTGCCCACTTTGAAGTCTTAATATCTTTTCTTGGTGACTACAAGTCATGGAACATGCCAATTACTGAAGAATCAAAATTGGAGGTGACCCAAAGGACAATGGAGAGAGAACTGGCAAGCATACATAGGCTAAAATGTGTTACCAAGTATGATTTGGGCACAATAAGTGCTGCAAAGAATCTCTTCTCAGAAGAATGTGACCACAAAAGCGGGTGAGCTGATTCCATAATGAAAGTAAAGGACAGCGAGTGACGAGATCTGGCTTTGCACCGGCACCCAAGAATATTAGTACCTAAATGAGGGTGCCTAGTGTGTGTCAGGACCAGAATCATAGCATGAAAAGCCACGAATAAATTATGATCTGGACCACTGAGAACACAGATTCATTCATTCAACATGAATTTATTAAGCATCTATAATGTGCCAGACGTCATACAAAGACAAAACCGATGTTGACCCTTCTCTTCTAGATTGGTGGGTCCATTCCATCAGAGGGATGCAATTGTGTATTAAACTGAGTGATGAATTTAGCTCCTAAGCCATGTCAGGTTGAGGAAACTTTTTGGTGTTTGCTTCTGCCATCATTATCAGTTACAAATGATCCACCTGGAGCTCAGCATAGATCTTCTAGGATGACATGACAAAACAAAGCTAATCGAGGTGAACTCAGAGCCCTGTGTAAGGAAGACATTTGGTTTATTCTTCTATGTTTGGGAATGTCATTGCCTTGGGTTTCCTGGAATATGTAGAGAAGAGAAAGAGGGGGGGATGTGTGAAAGAGTGATATTTTGGGTAGAAAAAGTATAGAGTTAATTGTGGTTTGAAAGAAATGGTACTGGTGGTGGGTGGTTAATGTTTCACTGGGTAAAGATTCTATTTTCTGTGAAAATCAGATGGAACATTTTTATAGCTAATCTTTTGATTACTTGACCTGGCAAAGTAAATGGAATAAGCTACCAGAAGGATGGCAGTCATTTGCAGCAGCATTCTGCATTTCCAAGAAATCAAATATTCCAATAATTCTAAGAACGTAATTACTCCTTTTTTAAGCTATGGAAAACAGTGATAGAAGAAGCATGACAGCATGCTTCAGATACTGAGGGAACAGAAAAGGCTTACACTTGTCCTCCTTTCCAATAGAGCTAAATTCATCATTCAATTTAATCCTTCATTGCATTTCCCTAATAGAAAGGATCTACCACTCCCCAGAAGTAAAATACCTTATAACTAATATCAAAACAGTACAAACATTTTTCAAAATAAATATATAGTGTAATCTATCCCTAAAGGGCAATTGCTGTAGTTTATCATGGTATAGGGACCACCTCGGGCTCTTGAAGACCTTACTCTTGAACTTGAGCTTTGGTAGGTCATCCACTAAGCCAGGAAGGCTTTGAATATGGCACTCGGTCTAGGCTATATGCATGTCCAGGAGCAGTCTTTCTAAACTAGACTATTGATTACCCAGTGTTGAATTCTTCTGTCTACTGCAACCCATAAGGCAACCCTATATGAAAACTTCTCCTCAAGTTCTTAGCCTTTTGAGAGCCTAATGTATTTCTTTTCCATATTAACCTTTGCAATTAGAAAGCATAGAGTTCTAGACCTGATTACATAGTTATTGAATGACATTGTTGTGATGTTTATTTGGCAGAAGTCCATGCCATTGAAACCCTGAGAGCAAAAGATAGGATTCATGCTTCTAAAAGACAGCACAATGCAGTGGATAGAAGGATTTCATTGAATCAATTCACATATTGGATGGGCAATGCTATTAGATAGGGAAAATTGAATTTGAAGAAAATATTGGATTGGATCATATTGGGGAAACTGTCCAGTGTTTTCACTGATCCCAAACTTCTCTGATGTCAAAGCCATCCTTTAAAAATAGATTGCATTGATAGATTTTGTTTTTGTATCAACTCTGTTTTCAAATGTATTATTCTAATTTCTGTCACAAGGAGCTGTCTTATAATATAGAGCAAAAAAGAAGAAAGCCCAAATGTAATACATTTAAGCAACATATTGAAAAAAAGGTCTGAAATTATATGCAGCATTCCATATCTATTGCTGTCCACATTTCTAAAGAAACAGGAGGAAGGTGCCTTCTCTTCTACCTCTCACCTCGAGTGCCAAGGTTGCCCATTATAATTTCATGGTATTCACTTATTGTTTTGTTGTCATTCTTCCCATTGTTGGAGTCATTGTGTATACTGTTTCCCAGATTCTGTTAACTTCACTTTGCATTGGCTCGAGTAAGACTTACCATACATTTGTGTACTAAACAGTCATTATTTCTTACAGCCCAGTAATACCCTATTATATCCAGACACCATTATTTATTTAGCCATTTCCCAGTTGATGGGCACTATCTAGCTTTAAACTCAATTTTTAACATCAATATTCTATTGGTTATGTCATATAGATGCAAATTCCAGAATATCATGATTTCAGTGATCTTAAAATTAGGTTAATACCTAAAGGCTAGTGGTAAAATGTATAATAGTCTTATGCAGCCAAGTCAGCTGTAATGTCATACCAATTATAACTACAGAGGTTAATGAGAAAGGTAACATTAGGAACTTGTGGAAGTTGAACAGGACATGAGATGGTCATGGAGTGAGAACAAGGGATGTCACTGCTATCTGTGGGATGTTAAAAGTTCCTAAGAAAAGCCTCTCACATGTTGAATACATCTGCTCTGGAACATTTATGAGAACTCATGGTCAAGAATCATAAAGAATAAGAAGGCAAAGGAGGGGAATGGCTTTGATTTATGCCAATGGGAAAGCATCAAATCTGATGAGATAGCAGACACACAAAATCACATACCTATATTTTCATCTATATGTGTATAAATGCATTATGCACAATGTGTAGAAATATAGGCACATAGGACATATACACATGTGTTTATTATAGGTGTCAGTGGAGAGACTTTTCTCCTCCTCCTCTTCTCTCTTCTTACCTCTTCTTTCTTCTTCCTTCTCTTTTTCCCTCAACAGGAGTTGCCTCATGCAATCAAGTCCACCTGGGCACCAGGGAAAATAAATTCAGTACTCTGGTCTATTTCCCAGAAACACTTCCCCTGAAAATCATAGCCTTCGCCACTTCTGCTCTCACCTCTCTGCGTGCGACTGCCTTTTTATCTCCTGAAATTTAGTCCTGTTCATATCCTTTCTATATGTATGTCTTCTCTGCCTGCCAATATGTGTATACGTGTGCACTAATTATTCCAAATTATTTTCTTAGGATAATAGATCTAGAATTTGAAGAGACTTTGGAAGTCATTCCATCCAACCTCATTGCTTTAAAGGCAATGGAACTCTGAGAGGTGAAGTGTCCAAAGTCACATAGATAGGATGAATCAAAGTTAGGATCTGAACTCAGGACTTCTGACTCCAAAGCCAATGGTTTTAAATTTTTTTTTTCTGTTGAATGGTTGGACCAATTCCCTCCTCCATCAGCAAAGCAATAGTATTCTTTTATTCTCTTAGCCCCTTGAACATCGAACGTGTCCAACTTCTGCCATATTTGCTGACTTTGAGCGAATTAAAATATATTGGAGTTATTTCAGTTTGTATCTGTCTTTCTATTACTGGTGCTGTTCAATTTAATCTAATTTCATAAGCATTTATTAAGTGCTTGCATATGTAAGGCAATGTCCCAGGTCCTGGAAAGATTTCAATGGCTCTATGATCTCATTTATGTGGGTAGACCTTCTGAGTATACTGATCACAGCCTATTTGTATTTGCCCATCTTGTGCCGCTGATGTCCATGTTCTTCTTCTTTGTCTGAATAAATCCTCCACAAGCAGTCCATTCAGTATGTTAGGGCCTCCTCAAGGTCTCTGGATATTTTGATATTAGTCAAGCAAGGGGGCTATCATACCCTCCTGCTGCCTGAGCAGTTCATTTTCCCTTCATCCTACGTTTCCCTAATGTCATCCTATATGTCACCTCTCTTGCATGATTCTGCATTTTTTTTTATCTTTCAGACTGCTTATGTCCATCACCAGCCTTCTCCATCTTCTCTTTCCTGTAGATGATCTCCACTTCAATTTCCCTTCCCAGAGAACCTTCCCTTGTCACAAAGAAAAACAGTCAAGGCAAATCAGACAGAGTGACATTATTTGACAACGCAGTCAACCTTTCTACGATCATAATCCTGCACCTTTCTAACTAAAGGAAGATGTGTTTCTTTGGCTCTTCTCTGGATCAGAGCTTGGTCAATATCGAGCACACTGGGTTCAACTTTCGATTCGAGATTATTGTTTAAGTTATTGCTGTCATGAATAATTTTGTCCTGGTTCTACTAGTTTTGTTCCATATCAGCTCGTTAGTATTACAGTTACTTTTTATTTTCATCCTCAGGAAAAGCACTGTTATGTTTCAGCATATATGTATATGTACATACATTTATATTATGTATACACATACACATGTACTTGCTTAGAGTGAGGTAACACCCATTCAGCCAATAGGTCTCTTTAGGAAGTGAGTCAAAAGATGGACCCTTTAATTAGACAAAAAGAAAAAAAAATCAAGCTGAGAGGGGAGGACCCTCAGGGTTGCTCTTTCAAAGAAAAACAGTTACCACTGACATTCACTCGAAGCCAGGAGGGTTCAAAATACAGCCACTAAGTGGATCTTGGGCAGGAACCTGTTGTGGTCCAATCTATGAGCTTCAGAGTGAACTACGTTTAAGGTTTTGCGAGAGAGAGAGAGAGAGAGAGAGAGAGAGAGAGAGAGAGAGAGAGAGAGAGAGAGAGAGAGAGAGAGATTCAGCCAGTAAGCTTCTGGCCATCAAAATTTACCTTTCTTTGAAGAGGAGAAGGAGGAGAGGGAGAGGGAGAGGGAGAGAGAGAGGGAGAGGGAGAGGGTGAGCTAATTTACCCAACTAGCTGGATCCCCTTGCAGGCAGGTTGGTCTACTCATAGTTTGTGTTTGTCCTTCATTTTCAAAGAGGACTTTGACATCAGGGAAATAATGACATGACTTGCAGTTGACTTTGATTTGAGTGATGGAAATATCTACACACACACACACACACATACATACATACATGTACCCTTGTTCAGTCATTTTCAGTCATGTCTGACTTTTCACGACTCCATTTTATTTTTGTTTTTTGGGGTTTTGTTTTGTTTTGGAAAAGATACTGGAGTGGCTTGTCCTTTTCTTCTGCTAATTTTACAGATGAAGAAACTGAGGTAAATAGGGTTATGTTACTTGCCTTTGGTCACATAGTTAATATGTGTCTGAGGCCAGATTTGAACACAGGAAGACACATTTTCCTGACTCTAGACCTGGAGCTCTATCCACTGAGCCACCTTGCTGCCATACATCTACATACATATATTTATATGAACATCAGATATACATACAAATGCATATGCATAGACATAGATATACATAAACATACATATAAGCACATATATGTATACATATATACATGTTAGTATATATAAAACATAACATATACACGTAGCATATACAACATAACACACACACATATAACCTCCTTTCTTTATGTCTTTGGTCTGCTTGGGTTATGTATATTCTCAGCAGTGAGGTTCTTGGGTCAAAGAATGCCAACTGTTTAGTGACTCTTTGCATTATCTCGAATTGTTTCAGAGAATAATAGAGTTGGAGCTTGGAGAGGCCTCAGAGACCATTTTAAGGGGAAGGTACATGGCACAGTGAACAGAACACTGGGCCTACAGTCAGGAACACCTGAGTTCAAATGCAGACTCAGACGCTTACCAGTTGTGTGACCCTGAATAAGTCGCTTGATCTTTGTTTGCCTCAGTTTTCTTATCCATACACATAGCCCCTACCTCTCAGGGTTTTTGTGAGCATCAACTGAAATAACAATTATAAAGCATTTACCAGTGTCTGGCATATAGTAAGTGCTATAGAAATATTAGATGATGATGATGATGATGATGATGATGATGATGATATAACCTCCTCATGAAACTGAAATCCCTAGGAGTGAAGCTCCCTGTCCAAGGTTATAGATATAACACAAGACCTTTTATATAGGAATATTTACTTCAACCTATACAATCCCAAATGTACAAATATGCAGGAAGGATACTGTTTCTCCCTCCTTACACCGCAGTCTCTGGGGAGGGCAAGGGAATTCAGTTCATAGCTTAGCTTGTTTCCCACAGACGCCAATCTCAGTTCTAAGTCCAAAGCCACTGGGCTTTGAGTCCCCAGCACCCCGGCTCCTTAGGGTTTCCATGCTAGCCTGGTTGGCTACACTAGCCCATCTGAAGTCCTGGCTCCAAGGTCACCATGATTTGGATTTTTGGTCTCCTGGGAATTACCTGTGCTTCCCCAAATGGAATACCAATGATACACAACAGAAACAAACACTACCAGAAACATTTCTCAGAACTGGGGTAAAAGAAGGCTAGCAGGGAATGGCAAAGCCTTCCCTCTCACTGGTTCATTTCATGGTATCCATGCTGGGTGCATTGAATCTAGATCTCTTCAGCTTCTATCTATTGGTCATAATTTTGCCCTTTAGTACCAAGCAACATGAGCCAAATTTACTTTTGATATCTGTTGTTCAGTCATCTCACTTGCGTTCAACTCTTTGTGACCTCATTTGGGGTTTTGTTGCACAGATACTGGGGTGATTTTCCATTTGCTTCCCCAGGTCATTTTACAAATGAGGAAACTGAGGCAAACAGGGTTAAATGGTTTGCCTAGAGTCACACAGCTTATAAGTGTCTGAGGCCAAAATCGAACCCAGGAAGGTGCATCTGTCTGCCTGATTTCAGGGCCAGTACACTGCGGTGCCACCTAGATGTCCCTACCTTTCCCATATCACAGCCTCACAAAAAAACCTAAGGGAAGCTTATATGCTTCCCCTTCCTATAGTTTTTTCTCCTCTTTTCTAGACTAGAGTTGGCAGCCACGTTCTTAAACTTTTTTTTTCCATTTGTGACCCCTTCAGTGCTTCTTAAACTGTGGGTCGTGACCCATAGTTTAAGTATTGCTAGACACCCTGAGTTCCTTCACTTGATTCTTATAAAGCTTTTTCTCCAATCATCTCATCAACATTTCTATTCTTTTATAGGCATCCTACAACTTGTCTCTAATTCCCCAAATGCAGGGCACACATCTGAACACAAGAATCCAGATATTTCTTAACTAGGGTAGAAGGTAATGGGACCATTTCTCCCTTGTTCTATGCATTTTGTTTCTTAATGCAGTTTAGGGTAGGAGATTGTTTGGTAGCATGCTATATCCTTGACTAATAGTGAACCTGATGACTACTAAAACCCCAAGCTCTTTTTTCATAGGACCTGTTACCAGACCATGCCACCTCTAAACTTGTCTGGGAAGCTAGTGATTTGAACAAAGGAAACAATTTCACACTTGTCTCTATTAAATATCATCTTTTTTTTCAGCTGGGCTCATTGTTCTAGCCCACTGATATCTTTTTATACCCATGCCTGGTCGTCTTAGGCATCAGCTATCTCTCTAGATTTTATTCCATCTGCATATTTGACAAGCATGCAATTTATGCTTTAATCTAAGTTACTGACAGAACATGTGACCACAGAGAGAGTCCTGAGGCTTTCCATTACAAACTTGCCTCTCAGGTAATAGCCAAGCACTAATGGCTACTCTATGGGTCTGCCCATCCAACCAGTTCCAAAGCCATCTAACTATCTGTCTATTCATCTATCTATCTATCTATCTATCTATCTATCTATCTATCTATCCTCTGAGTCGGTATGAATTAAGGAAGGAGAGGTAAATTTCAAAGAGAGAGGTATATGGGTAAAGAAATGGAAGGAAAGAGTGAAGGAAGGACTATCTTTGAAAATAGAATAATAACTTTCAAATATTATTATCTACAACGTAAAACAACATGGCACCCGCACAGGAGAGAGGTTGGATCATTGGGCCTTCCAGAGACTTCTGGTCCTTCCCATTTCCCAATGGATCATCTTTTCCCAAGGCATTCGGGATTTCTATCACTTCTTACTTGATTCATTTGTTTGTTTCAGTGCACTATTGCCTAGTAAAGCAGTAAACTCTGGGAATTTAATAAATGTGCCTTTTACTCCTTTCTGATTATTTATGAATTTGCTTTTAGAGGTAATCCTGCTCACTTTGGAATTGTGTGCATTTCATCTCTGCTGACCTTTCTTCCTTTAATCCATATTACAGGACAGTATGTGTCCTCCTGGGAATCCAATTTTGTGTCTCTCAAATGTGGAAAGGTTTTTGAGCCAGTAACTGCTCTGATGAAACTCATATCTAGTGTGAGCTCTATACTTGCTCTATTCCCATGATCATACAAGTCTTTGCTTCATGCTCCTGGGCTCTCCAGGTGTCCCTGATGTGTGCCGGGAGATTTATGATCCCTGGGATGGGTAACATCTATACCATCTCTTAAGCCTCAATCATCTTTTATCCTCAAGTAGAGAACGTGCTCCTTTGGTTGGTGAACTCAGACTCAGATTCCTTGATGGAATCTGGCCCTGCAAATACATGGAGTAGCCACCGTAATTAAATATTGATTTTCATGTAATGCAGGTATACAGAGGGAGGTACTTCCCTCATTTGCTGACTGTTATCTGTGGGTAGGACAAACTGTGTGATTATCAGTGGATATCCTGTGGCTATCTCTGTTGAACTTGCTGATTGTAATCTGGCTAATTGTAGGGACAAGAATAACAAATGTAAGAATGCCTGCTTTTTCTGAACAACCCCTTCTGTCCCTTCTGGTGTGCTTTGGTTTCCCAGGAAGAGCTCCATGGATGCTCATCGCACCTCCTGCTTGGTACCAATTTAGCTTAGAAAAATGGTCTCTGGGAAGAACCCAGTTAAAAGCCCAGTCTATGAAAAGAAGACCCCATAGATAGTTATTACATTCTCATCAATCCATCAATTTTTTTATTTATCTCTCTACATAACTATCATCTCCCCCATGGAGAGTGTATGGTTCATGAGGGCAGGGGCTGTTTCATTTGTGTCTTTGAATCTCCATAATCCATTAGAGTGCCTAGCACATATTAAGTGCTTAAGAAATATTTGCTGACTGATCGCCTGATATATATATATATATATATATGTATATATATGTATTTATGTATGTATGCACACTATATACACACATTGATATTTTATATATATTGTGTGTTTGTATATTTGTGTAATATATGTGTGTGTCTGCATGTCTGTGATGATCTGAAAAATAGGATATTATGGGTCAGTGATTGTGTGATTGCTAAGGGCCCAGTCTCTAAGGTGCATCTAGGCTAAGGTTCAACTGGGCCAGAGACTGCTCAGACTCTTAGTTGCTTTGATAGTTGGAGTTAACTGCCCGAGGCTCTGCTCGTTAACCCTTATTTCTTGCTAGAAAACTCAGCAAATACCCTGACCTCAGTGGTCCAGACAACCCCACTGCCTCTGCCTCTTGGGTGATGGGCCAATCTCCTTCTAGCAACACATCAGCTCTTTGTTTCTGAAGCGTGGTTCTGGAGGCTTGGAATAGAGTGTGCAGAATGTCATATGTCCACTAGCCTGCCAATGAACTTGGGGACAGTGGGGATGGGGTGGAGGGAGGACTCTGTGCTGTTCCCTTTCCAGGGCTGCCATCCCTCTGTGTTAATATCAGCTGTCATCATTGAGAGATGGGAGGCTATGGGTATGGAAGATCATGTCTGTTGTCCCACAGAGTCACCGTGGCTGTTGGTTTTGTTTCACTGTTTTTCTTTGTTATAAGGGAGAATTCAACTGAAGGGTGGTGTTGGTGGCAGTACCTATCAGTTAACTCCTGGTTTTAAAACAAAAGGAACAAATAAGAGTTTTTAAAAATCCAACGCGAAGGGTGAGGGGACATGGTCTGACTGCTATGATAAAAAGGAAACAAACACTTGCAAGATTATCTTCCCTAACATTTTGTCATCATCCTTAACTTTATGTGGGGAGGGCGCGGAGCCAAGATGGCTGCTGGAAAGCAGGGACTAGTGTGAGCTCCCTGCCAAGTCCCTCCAAAAACCTATAAAAATGGCTCTGAACCAATCCTAGAATGGCAGAACCCACAAAATAGCATAGGGAAGCAGGGCTCCAGCCCAGGACAGCCTGGATGGTCTCTGGGTAAGGTCTATCCCACACAGAGCTGAGAGCAGAGGAGAGCGGAGCTGAGCAGAGCCCAGAGTGGGTGTTTGTGTTGTTAAGCAACATTGTCTCATTAGCATGGCTTTTGTTTCTTTTGAGTGGAAGTACTTTCAGCTGTTAAGTGCTAAGCCCCAGGCCCAGGGCCCTGTCAGGTGTGAAACCTGTGTGGGTGTGGATTGGTGACTTAGGAGGGGCCAGCTTGGGAACCAATGGTCTCTGGTCATTGAGGCGGGGCTTGAGAACACTGGAAGCTCAGCTGCGAGGAGG
>CM053624.1:361247475-361277746 GCA_028646595.1 Phalanger gymnotis
ATTTCGGACCATTCAAACATATACATGATTATATTTGAGATCATAAATTCTGCCTTCCTACTACACCCACACACCTCTTCTCACTGCCCAGATTTGGTTTGTTAGTTTTATTTAGAGCTTTCAAGTGCACAAAGCACTTTTAAAAAAGTTTTATTAATGATCTCCTTTTAAAATATCAGCATTACTCTCTAATAACTTCCTCCCAAACCTCCACTATAGAACTGGCCCTTAAAACATAGAAATACTATTAAACCCTTGGCCTTCTCTCACAAAGCATGCCCCATTCTGCATCTATATTCCATTAACTCTCTTCTGAAAATCAGGAGTCATGCTTTTCTGTCAAACCTCTAAAGTCAGAATTGGTCACTGAATTGATCAGAGACCTGAAATCTTTCACTGATTTTTTTCTCCGACATTACCATTGAGATCATCATTGTAATGGCTGCAGCAAGTCTAATTACTTTGATTTGCATCAGTTCATACAAGTCTTCTCAAGTCTTTCTGAATTCTTTATATTCATCGTTTCTTATAGTGAGATAATTTCCCATTGCATTCAAGTTAATCAAGAAGCATTTACAAGGTGCTATACTAACTACTGGGGATGCAAGGAAAGGCAAAGACATTATCCCTGCTCTCAGTGCAATCGCATTTTAATGCGAGAGACAACATCCAAATAGTTATGTACATATAACGATACACAGAATAGACGAAAAATAATCCCGGAGAGAAGTCTCTAGCACTAGGGGAAGGTTGGGAATCAGGAAAAGTCTTGACACATTGTGCAGCTATTCCTCAACTGATGAGATGAAGGGCGGGCTGGTGAATGCTGAAAAACCAGATCTCCAGGGGAAAAACCTACACACAATATTTTTCTGTTTAATCTGAAGTATTAACTTTCTTAAATCCAGACAATAAATGAAACAAACCTCAATTTGATTTTCAAATTGCATCAAATTGCATTTGATGATTTTTGAGGTATAAGTCCTCACCCTGAAAGTGTGACAATCAGCTCCCCAGCTGAAAGGATCTGGTTCCAACACTCTCCTGATGAGCGCCCTCTTTCTTTGTAGTTCTTTGCAAAGCACTTCACACACATTAATTCATTAGAGATTCACAATACCGCTTATGAGGTAAGTGTCACAGATTTAAGTGTCCCATTTTACAGATGAGGAAACTAAAACTCAGACACTTGACTATGTTCACATATCTAGTTAGTATCCAGGTCCTTCTGACTCCAGTCTCTTTAAACCAAGTTACCTCTTTCATAATAATAACCGACATTTCTGTAAGCTTACAAAATGCTTTGCATATACCATCTTCTTTCAACCTCACAACAATGCCTTCTGCCAGATGAAATTTCAAACCACCCTTGACTAAGGAATTCACTCCCACAATGTCTTGTGACCTTCATCTCCCATTCCAAGACACATCAATTTTCTTAGTGTTTAATGGGTCTTCTCCCTCCTAAGAATGGATGATAAAGGCATACTCCTCCGTTTAAATACATACTGTTTAAAGTTTGAGAGCTAATGAGCTGTAAGAAACAAGGCTGAGATGTTGAGGGGTTTCAGGATCTGGCCATTTAAAATTCAGAATGTATTTAATTGACATGCTTGCCCAAGAGCAGTGCGATAAGAATACTTCTAGAAATATTGAAGAAAGGGTGTAAAGGGTATGCTTGAGAGATAAAATGGATACCCCCCCAAAAAAAGGCCCCTAGACTCTTACAAAAAGCAGAAAGAGCAAAAAGGCAACTTTGATCAATTTTTCTATATCCAGAAATTATTGTCAAAATACGTAGACGTTCCTGGAGTCTACTTGTTTGAGATAGAGGCATTTGCAAAAGGAAGCAGACTTGGCCCTCTCTACATTTCAGCCAAATAAGGCTACTTGCTGGCTTACCCTGACCAAGCTCTCGACAACTCTCTGCCCCCACCCAACGTTTCATTACATAGGCTCTGCCCCTGCTCATCATGTTCTCCCTCCTCCATTCATTTCTTAGAATCCCAAATTTCCTTCAAAGAACAGTTCAAGGTGGTTCAGCCCTGTCTGACGCTTCGTGACCTCATTGGGAGTTTTCTTGACAAAGATATGGGAGTGGTTTGCCATTTCCTTCTCCAACATATATTTCAGATGAGGAAACTGAGGCAAACAGGGTTAAATGACTTGTCCGGGTCATATGGCTAATAAATGTCTGAGGTTGGATTTGAACTGAGGTCTTCCTGACTCCAGGCCTGGTATTCTATCCACCAAGCCATCTAGCTGCCTCTCAAATGCTACATAAGACCTATCTAATTCTCTGCAGTTCCTCCCACAGAAAATGCTTAGTATTTACTATGTGAATATACACATATACATATATGCATCTTCATACAGATGTGTTACTATCTTATTTATTACAAATATATACACATAAGTACATAGTAAATACTAAGTGTATATATATATGTATGTGTGTATGCGTATGCATATGTGGGTTAATACATACAGAGATAATTCAATTTGTACATGTAACACATTAAATATGTTCTATATACACATGTGCATATATGCACACACGCATTACTAAATACTATTAACTAATTTTATTCACTATGACTTCCATGGGAACTCGCTTGGATTGCAATCTTAAAGTTTTTGTTTTTTCAATTTAAACTTCCCATAATGTGATTTTTCTTGACCTGAAAGACGTCCGTCCCAATTGGAGTGTGAGAAACAGTTCTCACTTTTTATTAATTAAATTGAGGAAACATTTAGGAAATGTCTGCCGTGTGCCAGGCACTGTGGATACAAAGAAAGATATGGAACTCTTCCTGCCAACAAGAAGCTTACATTCTATTGGAGGGAGGGATACAAAACACACAAAAAATAACGTCAGGTCATTTGAGAGAATTAACAAGTGGGGGACCAGGGAGGCTTCATGCATCAGCGGGCTTCTGAGCTGAGTCTTAAAGAGATATTAGGATTCTGTGAGACGAAGATGAGGAAAGAGGCCATCTGCAGCATCGAGAGCCTGGAGACTGGAGATAGAAAGTCAAGCTTGGGGAACAAGTCATCCTAATTGACTAGAGCACGGGGTATAGGTAAAGGTGTAAGGCTTAAAAGTGTTTTGGAACCAGAATGAAGAGAGCCCTCCACACCAGATGTGGAGGTTGGCATTTTATCCCCTGAAGTAACAGGCTTTTGAACAGAGGTCATACCTACATCTTAGGAAAATTATTTAAACAGTTACATGAAGTGTAGATTAGAGAGATAGAGAGGTTGGAAGCTAGGGAGGTAAGGAAAAGGCTATAATCATAGCTAAGAGATACTAAAGGTCGGCTGGATGGTGCAGTGGATAGAACACTGGGCTTAGAATCAAGATGATCTAAGTTCAAATCTGGCCTCAGACACTTACTAGCTGAGTGACCTTAGGAAAGTCACTTAACCTCTGTTTGCTTCAGGTTCGTCCTCGGTAAAATGGGTACAATAAAGGCATCTACTCCCCGGGGCTGTTGAGGATCAAACGAGATCATCGTAAAGCACTTAGCTCGAGCCTAGCACAGAGTAAGCGCTGTATAAATCTTAGTTATGATAATCATTTTATTATCCCACACCATTATTATTATTATTATAAGCCTGAATGAGGACAATGGAAGGAAGATAAGAGGGGACAAGGCTTGCCAGTGCAGGTAGAACATGGAAAGGCAGGAGTTAGGATGCCCCCAGCTCGGGGGAGTAAACCCGTGAATGGTAGTGCCCAGAGCCGGGGAGGGGGGGCAGGGAAAGGGAGGAGAAGAAAGGTTTCCAACAACCTGACTGGACCCACGATTTCTAGCAGAAAACAGCGCAGGCTTCACACACCTACCTTGCACAATCCCCTGAAGGCTCTTTGAATACTTTGGCCTTTCAATATGCAGGGAGCAGCAGATGTAATTAGTTTCAGGCTTTTGGATTCCTTCTGTTATTTCTCTCAATTCTCAGGGCGATAGGACAATTATCCAACCTAACGGCACTCAGATGACATAAATTTTGTTTATATCACAAGACAACGATGTGGGCAGTGGGAGGCTCTGGGAGACGCCAAACCATATTTCATAGTGACTCACTACACAACCTCTGGTCACTTCTATGGATGCTTCAGAGGTTGGCCATCCATGAGACACGCTGGGGGCCAGAGCAGAGCTGTGTGCTGGGGCTGATCCGGCAGCCTTCCTACCAGAGGCGTTTTACGAGAAGCAGCTAATTAGGCTTGCTGCAGCAGCTCAAGATTCCCCAGAAGCATGTCCCACTGATGAAATGGAAGGTACCGCCTGATAAGCCCAAGAAAGAAAGCAAGAACACACACACACACACACACACATCCTTTCCAAAAAGCAGGGACAAATTCCCTCTGATGCCACCAAGAGAGAGGAGATTGGTCCAGAGAAGCGACTTCATTTGGAGGCAGCCAGGCTTCTAACAAGGGAAAACCTGTTTGCTGGCCAGTGCAGCTGGGGCCACCCTGGGCCACACACAGCATCTTAAAGACCCTCGCTTGCAATAAATCTCAAATAAGAAGTAAAAAATGCAGATTCTAGCCCAGTTACTAGCCATATGACCATGATGCCTTGCATGTGTTTGGTGCTTGCTAATAGTTGTTAAATTAATTCCTTTCACGGGGCCAGAAAACATATCACTGATCCTTGGATGGGAAGAGGCTGGGGGAGATGCAACCAAAAGGCCATTGAGCATAGCAATGCCCACTTGGAAGCAGTGACTCCTGGAACAGGAATAATACCAGAGTATTCATGATCACAGACTAGCTACCGATAGATGTATTCATTTTCACTAGGTGGCAGGGTGAGTAGGGTGGTGGAACTAGAGTGAGGAGGACCAGAGCTAAACTCAGGCTCAGACACTGTTATTGTGGTTGTGGTTGCTACCATGTGCCAGGCACTGTGAGCAGTGCTGGGGAGACCAAAAAAATGAAAAACATGTTCCCTCAGGAAGCATAAACAGAGGATATTAGATTTAGATCTGGAAGGGGCCTTGAGAATCATTTCATCCATCCTCTTCAGGAAACTGAGGCTAAATTTTAATGACTTGCCCAGGTGCACATAGCTATTAAGAGTCTGAAGAAGTATTTTAACTTGGGTCTTCTAATTCCAAGCCTTGTACTCTGCCCAGTGTTCCATCTGGCTGACAGATCTTGTCTTCTCAGGCCCAATAAAAGTGTTTCCTTAGGTTTAAAGCAACAGAGGAATAATCATCTGTTCGAGAGAAAAAAAATAGGGAAAGAAGCTTCCCCATAAAGTAGAAAAATACATGAACTGGAGGGCCCACAGTGAAAGAGACGAAGCCTCAGGTGGACTGGGTTATCCATCCTTTGAAATGGAGATGATAGAAATGATAATACAAAAGCAGACTCAGCACGAATTTATGAATGGCTTAGCCAGTTGCTTACAGCAGTCTTCCCTAAATCACTGGAAGCTTTCTGCAACCTGTTATACATTCTAGCCATGCTCTTTCTTTTGACCTATCTGCCTTGTTTAGCACAGAGCAGGGGGAAAATCTCTTCAAGAACTAGCCTCAATCAATACCAAAGTTCAACTAATTACCAAATTAGCCCATCCATTGTTCTTGCTTCCAATTTGGGGCCCATTCCTGAAGAGAAAGCACAACCTTTCATTCTCTAGGTGTGTGTATGTGTGTGTGTGTGTACATACATACAAACATACATATATACACATGTATATGTATTATATATGTATGGATATATATATAAATGTACATATATATGGAGAGAGAGAGAGACAGAAAGAGAGAGAGTACTTGTTGTCATTTCTCTCTCTCATCATGTTTTGTTGACAAATCCAGGACAATGGAAAGGTCACAAATCTTATAAATTTGTCTTCATAGATCTTTTATTTTCTGGCATTTCAACCATGTGGTTCTTTACTCAGGCAACAGCTGCTCCTCCTTATCCTCTGTGGGTGTGGGTGAATGTGTAACAGCTAATCCATATTATGTGACCTTTCCACCAGGGCCTCACAAGGCCATTGGTTTTGAACTTCTTGGGTGTGCTAATCCCATAATAGTGTGAATTATATTTTTGTGTATGGCTTGTATCTAGCCAGCCACAGACTATGCTTCACATTAAGGAAATGGGATCCTTAGATCATGGGATCTAAAGTCATGTGATTTTAAACACAGAGAAGTAACTCAGAGGCCATCTAGTCTAATCCTTTCAAGAGGTTAAGTGATCTGCTTGAGGTCACACAGGAGCCGGAAATTTGTAAAGCTCCAATCTAGCAATCCACCAGAGTACCAGGGACTAAAAAGTGTTGCCATCTTTCCATCTGCCCTTTTCTCATGTATCTCCCTTTACCTCTTCTCAGTCCTCTCTCTTGTTCTGGAAACAGCCCATTGTTACTAGAATGGGTCTGCCAATTCCATATTCAGCGGCTCCACTTGTAATTACTGTTAGGCTCTAGAATGAAACTCACTTTCCTGGTCCACATTCCCCTATGTCAGTTGTCTCCCTATGAGAATGTAGGTTCCTTGAGGGCAGAAACCTTCTCGCTTTACCTTTGACTCTTTAGTAACAGTTGCAGAGTGGCACATAAAAAATGCTTGTTTAGTCATTCATTTGTATTTGTGTCTCATGTTCTGACCCCTGTAAGGTCTATGAGCATAGAGACCATGCCTTATCTAAAGGTTGTACTTCCTCCAGGACCAAAATCATAGGATCATGGGATCACTGATTTAAAGGTGAAAGAGGCTACCTAGACCAATCTATTCATTTGATTGATGAAGAAAATGGAGACCCTATGTTAAGTTCCTTGCCCAAAATCTCACAGGTAGTGGCAGAGGCAGGATTTTTTTAAAATCCTATCAGTTTCTGATGTTTAGCCATTGGACAGGGGCAGGGGCTTTGGGGACAAGAACTTTTTTCCCCCGGGTCTTCAGCTGTCGAGGCTATAGTGCCAGCAGGAACAGTTGCCAGGCTGCATCTTTTTGGGGCGGATTCCCAGGATAATGGCTGAGACAATGGGTTGGAAACATGGCTTTTCCCAAGGCTCTTGGGTGACAAACACAACTTTGTTTTCATTCATCTTTTTTTTTCAGCCACTCATGTGGTCACTCATATAGGCAATGAACACCATTACTTGTCTTCTACAGGTGTGGGTGAACTACCTTAATGGCTAATCCATATTGTGAGACCTTTCCATCTGGGCAGCACAAAGCAACTGGTTTTGCACAACTTGAATGTGCTAATTGTATAATAGTGTGAATTACACAATATGAAATTCACTCTTCAGTTCCACACCAACGTTCTTAGCCTCCTTCAAAGCTTCGTTCACACGGTAGGTTGAGGTGCTTTTCTTTAAAAGCCTGTCCTCACCCTCCTAAGTTAGGACTCGCTCTCTACTAAAATTACCATATATTTGCTTATTGATTTACATACCGCATCTCCAGAAGGAGGGTAGGAGCCATTTTCTTTGTTCGTTTTTCCTGTCTTTGTATCTCTGGTGCCTTAGTCGTAATGGCCATTTCACACATGTTTGCGGCAATGATTTCAATAATGCAAGCAACAATACCAAAAACAAAGTAGCAGGAATTGTCCTCAACAATCTTGGTCCCAGAACGCTAAAAATGAAACGTGCCTTGCTCCTCTCAGTAAAAACTATGGGTTACAGATATGAAACACAATATTCACTGCCAGACATGTCTACTCTGTTGGCTGCTTTTAATTGTATTCGAGGCCAACTAGATGGCTTAGTGGATACAGCATCAGGAAGACCTGAGTTCAAATCCAGCCTCAGACACTTACCAGCTTTGTGACCCTGGGCAAGTAACTTAACTGTTTGCCTCAATTTCCTCATTTCTAAAGTGGGCTGAAGAAGGAAATGGCAAACTACTCTAGTATCTTTGCCAAGAAAGCCTTAAATGGGGTCACAAAGAGTTGGACACAAGGTGTGGTCTTTGCGGACAGCTAGGTGGTGCAGTGAGTAGAGCACGGGCCCAGGAGTCAGGAGGACCTGAGTTCAAATCCGGCCTTAGACACTTGACACATGTACTAGCTGTGTGACCTTGGGCAAGTCACTTGACCCCAATTGCCCTACCCCAAAAAAAAAAACAGTCGCACACAACTAAACAACAATTACAATTATATGTTGTCACTGTTATTGTGTTACAACATATGACACATTTTTTTCCTCTGATTTCTGAATTACAAGGGTTGATTTAATGCATTTGTGTGCCTAAAGTATGAACGGAGGGGACTCATATTCTGTGCACGCCTGTGAAAGGTTGTGGGGGCTCTCCGCACATAAGCCCACGTTTCTTCTCCCTCTCTACTACTTCACTTGGTGCTCTTAGCAGCTCCTCCTGATTTAATGCTTATGATTCTCAAATCTGCCTCTCCTGTCCCAACCTCAATGTTGACCTCCTATTTTCTATCTCCAACTACCTTTCAGATGTTTCAAACTGCATGTCTGGTAGTCATCTTAAATTTAACATGTCCAAAACAGAGCTCATTCTCTTTCTCCCTAAACTCTCCCCAGCTCCTACCTGCCCTGTCACTGTGGAGAGCACCAGCATCCTCCCAATCCCCCAGGCTCACATCTTGGCCTCCTGTGGCTAGAATGCTCTGTCTCCTCTGCTTCCACTACTGGCCACTTGGCTTCCTTTGAGCGCCGCCAGCTAAAATCCCATCATCTACAGGAAGCCTTCCCCAACCCCGCTTAATTCCAGAGCCTTTCCTCTATTAATTACCTCCTATTTATCCTGCATGTAGGTGACATTGTATGTATTTTTGCTTGCCCTCCCTTAGATTGTGAGCTTCTTGATCTGATGGACTGCTTAGCACAGTTTCTGGCACACAGTAGGTGCTTAATAAATGTTGGTCAATGGATTGAATAAGACTATCTTAGCTCTGCTACTTACCACCTGTGTGACTTTGGACAAATGGCCTATCCTTCCCATGGCCTATAAAATGGGGGGGGGGGTGGACTAAGTGGCCTCTGAGGTTCCTCTACCTCCATGATCCTGTGTTTAAATCCTACCTCTTACCTTACTCTTACACTTACACTTACTCCGTGCTGATAGGTATGACTACCTGCACCTGTGTGACCTTGTACCAATCCCCTGGCTTCAGCTTCCTTATCTATAAAATAAATGACCTCTGAAGTTCCTTCCAGCTCTATATCAAAGAGTATGTCTTGGGTTCAAATGCCACCTTTGATACCGCTTGTGTAACCTAGGGGAGGATATAATCTCCCTGGGCCTAGTTTTCCTAATCTATAAAAGGAGGAGATTGTACCAAAATGATTCTGAAGTCTACACCGATGACCTTATGATCCTATGCTAATTTTTCCTGTAGTGTTAAAAATGTATAAAAATCAAAAGGATCTGTTAAAAATGATATTAACAAATTAAAGTGGATATCTATTGACTGATTAAGAATCCTCACTTGGAGCTTCCTTTTTCACTGTCTCTCATTAGTTCCCATACTCATGAAGCTGCCCCAAAGAATGCCCAATAAATAGTGCTGCATGTCCCGCATGTCAGCCAGCTCCTTAAGAAACCAGATTCTCTAATGTTGCAGTCGCCTCCTAGGAGCAAATTAAGGAGCTTTGGACAAGGGATAAACTCTTTCGGTCCCACAAACTTTCATCACGCTTATGCAAGACCAGCTCCTCTCTACAGGGCAATAATCAGACTCGGCTCCTCCTGAAGCAATCAAGCGTCTGAGCCAGAGGATGGGCCCAGAGGCAGCTGGAACGCAGGACTGATGGATTTCAGCACTCTTTCTTCTGGATCAGAGGTCTTTATTAAACACTTGAGGATGGGTATTTTTTCTCTTCTTTTAAGTACTGAAGAAAAGAGCAATTAGTTTGCCTATCCTTTGCCAAACTTACAAAACCGTAGGATTCAGCACCTCCGGTTCCAAGGAATTTGGGCTGAGGGAAGAAGAGCCAGCTCTTTCTTTCCGAAATTGTTGAAGGGGCAGAAAGGCCCCTATATGTGCTCCATGGTGTGCGCTCCGTGCTGCAGGTTACTCCTTCACTAGCCGAAGAAAGCTACTCGACCCAGAGAGAAAGGTCAGTTCTCTCACTGAATGGGGAACTGTATGTAGCACGTGCTGCTTGACGGTGGCTCTGGTGGGCTTTGGACCCACTCATTACCAGGGAGGCTGTCAAAGAGCATATGCTAAAAACAGTTCCCCATTCAAAGAGAGAATCGACCTTTCCCTGGCTGCTAAAACAGTGTAGTGCAGGGAATAGAAAGCGGAACTTGGGGCCTTGAAGACTTGGGTTTGATATTCCAGTCCCGTGCTACGGTATTGTTACTGTTCCGTTATCGATGTCAGCGTCGCTGCTGTTCTTCCAGTCTCTATTCTACTCCTCCAGAGGCGGCAGTGGCTCTGTGGCAGAGCGGAGAGACAGCTGGCCTCGGTGTCCTGGGATCGCAAGATTGCACATCAAGAGCTGGAAGGAATGTCTAAGAACAGTTAGGTCAAATCATTCATTGTACAGATGAAGAAACTGAGGCCCGGAGAGATTAAATGACTTGCCTAAGGGGAGTAAATGGGAGAGGCAGATTCTAAACCCAGGCTTTGAACTCAAAATCTAGCATTCTTTCCATATCCCACTCTGCCTTAAGTTCAGAATGCCTGGGCTCAAAGTCTGTCCTGGAGACAGTTAGAAGAATGAGGGGTAGGAGAGGAAAGAGAAGGAAGGGAAGGAGAAGAGGGGAGGGAAGAGGGGATAAAGAGAAAGGGGGAGAGGATGATGGGGCACAGGAGAGGAGAACTTTTCCCTGAAAATCTATTGTGCTAAGTGAGGTAAACCTGGGCAAAATTTCAATACCCCAGTTACATCTGTAGTTATTGCTGCTCGTTCCGATCTTCCTTATCATCCCTTAAAGTCTTACCCTAATGTCTGGTTAGGATCAGAGCTGAATGGCTTTGGCACCCCTACTGGCTCATTTATTTGTGGTTACTCTGACTTTTGGTACTTGGGAGAGGAGCAGGGGTCTAGACCTGTAATTTAATCAATCTAGGGGAAATGTCAATGTGAACATTGCCTCCACCAAAAGAGAGAAGCAGCTGGTCTGCGAATGCCATCTTCACACATTGTAGCCTCATTAAGTTGCTGGGACACAGAAAGATGAAGTGACTTGCATGGGGTCATGGAGCCAGTATGTGTCAGAGGTGAGACTTGAACCCAGGTCTTCTTGACTACAAGGTCATCTTCCCATCCACCATGCCACAATGCCACTCAGTTTTGTTGTTTTTATTCCCGTACTTGTCAACACCCTCATCTAATAAAGCCCCACTCTGGTAACTGGCTTCGCTTGGAGAATCTACTTCATGGCTATTTATTGTCATCTCCTTCACTATCACCACCATAATCCCCCCCATTTTCCTCCTCTGAATTCCTACGCTGATGTTTCTTCCTGGCATGGAGGTGACTCCGAGTTCTTGAAGGTTATGCCTGTGGACAACAAGCTCCAGCAGGTCCAATGAACCTGGGAATGTTTTCAGTACTGTCCAGAAGCATGTTGTGTCTCTGTTGTCCAAAGACTAGCTTACCTAAGTCCAATGAGGCTCACTGCCAAGTGCCCAGTGGGAAACTATTTTTTGGGCAGAGCAAACTCAAGAAAGAATTGTATCCACATCAATGGAAAGATAACCCATGCCAATAGAAATGATGGAACTTTCAGACAACTATTGAGGCCTCAATAGTATTATTACATGCATTTAAAGAACATTATATAGTTATAATATATTTATATATATCATTAAAATGTTTTGGTTTGTTCTCTGTGTGGGGTAGGAGAGGAGAATAAAAGAGAGATAAGTACTTTGTTTCGTGACTCAGGGCAGATTGTATAATGAGATCTCACAGCAGAAAGTAGGCAGAGTTGCTCAAAACTTACTTTTCATCAGTACTCTCTGCCCAGAAGAATGTCCAAGACAGACCAGAAGAAAAGAACACAACAAATATAGCTGAGAGGATGTGATCCAAGATAAGTAGGGCATGAGAGCACCCATCTGTTCTTGATAGAGTCAAGTCACCTGGTTCACATCCTTAGGTATAGAAATAATTGGCAGATATGATTGCTGAGTCACTAACAGTGCCCTTGGAAAGTATATGGAGAAAGAGAGAAAGCCTGCAAGACTAGGTAAGGCCGAAAGTTATTCTAATGTTTTTAAAGGGAAGAAAATAGAATTTGTAAGCTATAATCTGGTGACCTTGACTTGTATTCATGGGAGAATTCTAAATTGGCTTAGTAGAGAATGGTGAGTGAGCATGTGGAAAAAGAAAATGACCACATGCCTTCAACAAGAACAAGTCACACCATATGAGAACTGATTGGAGGAGCTCAGGATATTTAGGCTGAGGAAGAAAAGGTTTATGGAGGGTATATTTGAAATGCCATCACGTAGAACTCAAATTTGAATCATCTGTTGGGGCACAGATGAAACAATCAGGATCATGAAGTGGAAGGTTCAAAAGGGAAGTTGAGGATTAATTGAAGCAAACGTTTCCTAACAATCTTAGAGTCCCAAGGGTGAATGGAAGACCTTGGGTGATACTGAGTTTCCATTCAACTTCTTTGAGGTGGCCAATGGGAGAAGGGTGTCATAGCAATCAGACTCAGGGAGTTCAGGAACATTTGCACAGCCAGAAGTGCCAAGACTTCCTGATCAATACAAACCCTGCTCCCTTCTGCTAATTATGGCTCTGGTCCATGTTGATGTCATATATTCCTTAGCAGAATGTTAGCCCCTGGAGGGCACAGACCTCTTTCTCCTTCTTTGTATCTTCCCTAGCATATAGTGTAATGATCTGTACATCTTGGATACCTGATACCTAAACAAGCAATGTTTTCTGAATGAATGAATACAACTGCTGAACAGTAGGAGGCATCTAGGTGATTCAGTGGAAAGAATGTTGGGTCTGGGATCAGGAAGACCAGAGTCTAAATCCAGACCCAGACATTAATTTTATGACTCTTGGCAAGTCACTTAACCTCGATTTTCCTGTTTCCTCAACTATAAAATGGGAATAATACTAGCTCTCGCTTTCCATTGTAAATTGTAAGTCACTTAGCACAGTGCCTGGCACATAGTAGGTCTAATATAAAAGCGTTATTGTTGCTGTTGTTGTCATCATTATTATTAAGCTTCTAGAATGTGAAAATCCTGAGAAGAACCCTTTATGAATACTTAACCAGAGCAAGAGAAGAGCTATGCTGTCAGAAGGGATGTTTGCACCAGAACTAAAACCTGGACCCATTGAGCAGCCTCCCATCCAGTCTATCTGGAAGTTTGACTAGGTGATAAAATTTTACATCTTGAAAAAAATCCTGTTTCCAAAATTATGGCTACTCCATTTGGATTCCTAACCATGGGAAAAGAGCTCAGAATAATTCTGGGACCTTACTGAATATTTTCTCATGGTTTTTTTTAAACCTAAAATTCTAGTTAGACCATTAATGTGGATGATTTAAATGAATTTCCCTAGATGTAATCATCTTGGATTGGAAGGCAATGAAAGAACTGGAATCACTTTGAATAAACTGCTCATTCATTTCCATTCTTGTATTCTACTCTTACCATCAAGGGAAAAATTTTTAAAGCAATTTCACTTTTAAAGGGAAAGTACTTTAGATTCAGAAATTTTTTATTAGGGCTGAACTACAGAATTAAGAAAATCACATGAAACATCCTTCATTTAAAAAGAGAGATAAGAAATTGGGATTTTCTAATACATGTTATTCAATCATCCCCTCAGTAGTTGAACTTTGTTTTAAAGAAATGAGGTCAGAGGAAATAAAATACCTTGGAAAATTAAGTTGAACTTTAAGGAGATAATAAATAAGAGGATTTTGCATTTTTAAACTCATGAATGGTTAATAATATCTTTAACTGGCTCAATCAGTCATTTTTCCTCTCTAGCAGAAGCTAGAAAAGTCTATCCTTCTAGAATTTTTGGAAAACAAATTTTCAAAAAGAATTATACACTTAAGGAAGCAAAATTAGCCATCTCTCTAACTCCCAGAAACCACTTAGACCTGAAACTGATTCCTGTGGAAGTGTGTGATTGAGTCAAATAAGAGATCTGGATGCAAGAGAACAATATTGAAGAAGGCAACACCATTAATATGCCAGCCATGTTCCAGGAAGAGCAAATACTAATAATGATAAAGTCAATGAGCAATGTAGATAGGAGGACTTGAGCACTTGATTTATCTTTTACTCTGAAAAAAGGACAGGGAGTGGGGGAGGGGATTGTAAATGAATGATTATGATATTTACTTTGACAATAATGACATGGATCCTCTAACATACTGAATCTAAATGGATTTGGGTGATCTATGACTATTAAAACATATAAATAAAATAGGACTTCATGCTGAGAAACAATGGAGACCTCACTTGACTGCTCACCCATCAGGACTTTGTCTTTCCTATTGGTTGGGTTTGCACAGGTTAAAGACGATTCTGTACAGCAACCTAATTAGAGGTATATTCTGCTAAGCACGTCTTCAAAACGAAGGGCAAGGGAGTAACTGGGGATATCAGCAGCAGCCTGTGGTCACTGTTGGCCAATTATAGAGTCAAGGGAACACACATTTTACACATACTATTAATTAAAGAGTGAAACATTTTCTGGTCCATGAAAGAATTCTTTAGGGGCTGACCCCCTGCAGGTGTAAGCAGAAATCTACCAGAATACAGGGAAATATGAATAACTCTAAATCCTCCTGGGTAAAACTCATGCTATTCTTGAATGATGTTTCATTTTTACAATAAGTAAATTAAATGGCTTCTGAAAAAGCCAGTGGAAGATAGAGATACCTGTTTGTGCATGTAGATATAAAGAAACTATGCAACTATAATCATTATATCTATCTACTTGCTTTATGACAGTGTCCCAACAAAATTTTGTCCAATGAAAGGTCTATTTTTATAACAGGCCTCCCAGTTAGCTACTTAATTTATGGAATTTAGTGGATAAATGTGTATTTCAAGCCAAAACCTCTGAGCCCCCATTGGCATTAACCCAAGGAAACCAGCCTAAGTCACATGGTATTGGAATAAAGCAAAAGGCATTTTCTGAAAGTGAAATGCTAAGTAAAACACACCACTGGAGCCCAAAGATCTTGTCCCACTGCTCGATCTCTTTCTGCCTTGCAAACTAGGCACATTACTACCCACTGGATTTCATGTGGGCTTCTGGAGAGGTGTAGTTCCCAAAGAAAATATGGGGATGATATCCTCAAAGCCACTTGAAAGTGTATGATTGATTCCAACCATGGAAATGGCATAAAGAACACTTGGAGAGGAACCATAGTGGAGAAGCTATCACAAGACTAATAACCCAGTCCTTTTCTTACTAACCACATCAAATAATGACTTGTGTAACTATTATAATGTCAGCCATAATAGAAAGAAATTAGAATTGAGATTCAGAAGGCCTTTGTTGACTCCTAGTCTTATCACTGACTAAATGTATAACATTCATAAACTCAATCTCTCTCAGTCTACATTTTATCATGTGGAAAATGGGATGATAATGGAATAATAGTACCTACACCTCTTTAGGAATGAAATGATACAAAGTATATAAAATATTTCACAAATCTTAAAGTGTTTTAGCCTAGTTAATATTAATCACTAAAATTCTTTGATTTCCATTACTGAAGTGTTTTATTGTTGTTTTTTAATTAGAGGGTAGTTTAATTTTGTTTTGTTTTGTTTTTAATCCTGATACAATATCCTGATTCATCCAATAAGCCCAGAATAGCTAATTCAGTTAGAACTACCATTTCTATAGTAATTTAAGGTTTGTGGTGCACTTTGTGAATGTTTTCTCATTGGATATTAATGATAATAGTTAACATTTATATAGTGTTTACTATGTACCAGGCACTATGCAAAGGGCTTTACCCATATTATATGATTCGATCCTCACAACAACCCTGGAAGGTAGGTGCTATTAATTATCCCCATTTTACAGATCAGGAAACTGAGGCCAAAAGAGTGACTTGCGCACTCACACAGCTAGTAGAGTATAAGACTGAATTTGAATTTAGGTCTTCTTAATTCCGGGCTCAGCGCTCTGCACCGTGCCACCCAGTTGCCTCAGTGATAAACAGATCCTATCTTATTACAGCAAATGCAATCCCACCCCCAAATTTGTATAACATATGATAGCAAAGAAATGACATGTAAAATATTTTTAAGCCTTTCAACAGCAGTTAATAATATGGTGCGTCATTAGGGAGCCAACCATGATCTAACAAATGACAGTTACTGGCCGGGTGCATAGAGCTCTGGACAAGAGTCAGGAAGACCTGAGCTCAAACCTGGCACAAATCAGACATTTACTAGTTGTGTGATCCTTGGCAAGTCACTTAACTGCTATTTGCCTCAGTTTCCTCATCTGTAAAATATGGATAATCCTAGCATCTACTCTCAATGGTTGTTGTGAGAATTAAATGAGACATAATGATAAAGTAGCTTGAAAATCACAAAATTATATACAAATGCAAGCTATTCTTATTAAGTCACAGAATGATGATGGACTCAATGAGTAATTCAAGCAGAAAGATGTGGCCCACTTCTTGGAACTAACTTTACTATATCCCTAATTTACATACAACCAGAGAGTTTGGACAGTTTTTTTGAAACTGCAGTAAGGGAATTTAAACCATCCTTGTCCCAAAAGCTTGAGGTCCATACCTTTAAATTATAACACTAAATACACAATACTTTGAAAATAGACCAAGCAAAAATTGTCATATTAATAATCAGTGTTGACAAGATGGAATTTTCATGGCAACAGGAATAATTTTTACAATTCATCTTGAAAAACTCATATTTCATGTTCACACAGAATAATCAGGGATTTGATGTCTTTTCTGAAGAAACTGGATAAAAGAACAGGTCTTTTCCCTAACCACTGAGCTTCACCTCTGGGGGACTGAAGGGCCTATTAACCAAAGCTGCCGATTTTGGGGAGCAGGTAACTTGATTCTTTGGAGATTCAGGAGGATGTAATGAGGTGAAATATCATAGCCATAAAGTTTGATATTTTCAGAGAGGTAAATATTAATTACAATAATTATAGCATTTACATAGCGCTTTAAGGTGTGCAAAGCACTTTACGTGTTATCCCTTTGGCTCCAACACTGCATTTGGAGTTTGAAGACCTGAGATAAAATCCAGACTCCGCTGTTTCTTACCTGTGTGACCTGGGACAAGCCAATACACTCACCTATAAAATGAGGAGGTCGAACAAAATGCCCTTCCGCCTCTGGATCAATGGTCTTACAATCCGATATACGTGGGATGGTCATAAAACCTGTGTCAAAGTCCCAGCTTCACAACTTCATAACCAAAAGTTCAATTCAATTCAATAAAATTTTAGTAAGGACCTACTACGTGCAAAGCATTGCTTGAGGACCAGAGGATAAAAAGAAGAAAGCACAGCACTGATTATCCTTAAGAAGCTTAGGGATAGGATAGGGGAAAGGCATAAGCATCTATACAGAGCTTACTATGTGCCACGCACTGTGCTAAGGGCTATTTTTTCAATTATTTCATTTGATCCTCACTACAATCCTGCAAGGTGCGTGCTATTATCATTCTCATTTTACAGTTGTGAAAACTGAGGAACACAAGGCTCAGTGATCTGCCCAAGGTCATACAGACAGTAAGTTTCCGAGGCTGGGTGCGAATTGAGGTTTTCTTTACTGCACCCACTGCACCACCCACTACCTCTAACAGGATTGGGATTAGACTGAAGAAATCCAAAGTGCAAACAGATCAGTCAGTCCTAGATGATTTGGGGGTAAAGAGACCACTAACAATAAGGGGGAGCTTCCCATAGAAGGTAGTACATTCGCTCAGCCTTGAAGGGAACTAGGAATTCTAAGACGAGATAAGAGGGGTCCTGAGAGCAACTGGAAGCCAGTTAAGATCTTTAAGTAGGGAAGGTACAGCATTATACTGGTGTCTTAGAACACAGTTAACATTGGTATAGCTCTTGAAGGTTTGCAAAGTGCTTCACAAATATCTCAGTTTATCCTCTCCGTAACACTGGGAAGTAGGTATGACTAATACCCCCACGTTTTGAAAGATAAAGAAACTGAGGCACACGGAGTTTAGTTACATGACTTGCCCAAGGTCATTGGAATGAGATTAGCAAGATTTGAGCTCAGGACTCCCTATTTCAAATCTAACACTGTACTCACTGCACTGCCTGTAACTGATTAGATTGGAAAGGGAATAGAATGGAAGATGGGAGTCCAATCAGGATGGGTTTTTTAGAGTAAAAGTAAGAGCTAATGGGGGACTGAAATAGGGTGTTTGAGTGGACACCTGTCCAGATTTGAGAGACGTTATGGGGGCAGAATTGATAAGATTTGGCCATTGATTAGATTGTGTGTGTGTGTGTGTGTGTGTGTGAAGGGGTGGGGAAGAGGTCATCCAGACAAAGAAACCAATCAAGCATGGTTCTCAGGTGGCAAACCTGGCGGACTGGAAGGGTGGAAGTGACTTCCACTGAAATGAATAAGTTTGGAGTAGGGAGGATTTCAGGGAAATATCATGTGCTCTATTTTTGGATGCATTGAATTCGAGATGTCTATGAGACATCCGGGTGGAGCTGTCTGGAGTGAGAACAGAATAAAGATGGGGGGGGGGGCAGTCATCGGTGACCATTGAATCAATGGGAAGACATGTATGTGGATGAGAGGAAAACCAACCTTGCTGACCTCACGGGATTTTTGTGAAAAACAAAAACAGGCCCTTCTTGCTTAGTCAACCAAATGTGTAACTTTGGTAACACCACTCCATGTTACCCTGTGCTTTTCAAAGTCCCTCTAATCTGATCCTCAAGGCCCTTTCAATCTAGTGTTTTCTCATTCACTGCATTTTATTCATTATGGTCCATCCAAACTGGATTATTAAGCAATCATTTGACATACCATGTGTTTCTCCACTATCATGCCTCTGCTCATTTCATTCACCACTCCTGAAATGTATCTCCTTTCCCTACATCTCTGCCTATTGAAATCCTACTCTCCCTGGAAGAGGTTTCTTCCTTCAAATGTCATTTCCTCTTGATGCCCTTTCTCCATCTTTCCTTTCTCTGAATTCCAAAAGGATATAGCTTGTACTTATGCTTTCTAGTATGTATAATTAATTGATGGGAATTGTAAAAGTATTTAGAAATAAAGATAGTATGGGATTCCTCATCTAGTGGATAGAATGTGACAAATCAGGCAAAAAGATAAATAAGAAACTGGACTAGAATGTGGAAAGAACTAAATAGGAAAAAGAGGTTATGCACATTTTACTCAAATACATATAGAATCTGTCTCTAAAATTAATCAAACTCTAGGGAATAACAAAATTAGAAATTCAGAACAGCAATTACAAACACTACTTTTAAAGACCATAATTTAAAAACCTGGCAATAATTGAGAGAAATATTATCAAAATATGCAGGTCTGTATGGACACAGAAAATAAATCATTAAATAGTAATTGAGTCAAAGAAAAAGTTTTAGAAATAAATAAAATTATGTTAAAGATAAAGACAACATAAAAACAATATATCAAAACTGACAGCAGGAAAATAAAGCAGTTGTTGGAAGCAAATTTGTATTTCCCGACATTTATATTAGCAAGAGAGAAAAGAGGAGATTAATGAGTTGAGTCAGTAGCTAAAAAAAATAGAAGATGAACAAATTAATACCCCCAAACCAAGAGTAAAATGACAAATCATAAGACATAAAGAAGAAATTAACAAAGTAAAGAGCAAAAGAAGAGTTGAATTAATGAAAAAATGAAGAACTTTTTAAAAAAGACAACGAAATGGATAAACTGTTAACAAATTTAATCAAAAAAAGAAAAAAGGAAAATGAAATTACCAAAATCAAATAACAGAAGATTATAACAAATGCACAAGAAATAAAGAAAATCATCAGAGACTCTTATACACAGTCATATCCCAACAAGCTGAAAATATGAAAGAAATGATGAATATTCACAAGAATATAAAATACCCCAATTGACAGAACAGGAGATAGATAACCTGAATAAACTCATACCAGAGAGAGAAAATGAAAGGGAGATTTATGAGTTGACAAGCAAAAAGACACCAAGACCGAATGGATTTGTAAACAAAATCTCAATTGCCATCTTGTCCAACACATGGCTGAGAACAAATCTTCCCTACAATGTAACCCACAAGTATTCATCCATTCTTTATTGGAAAAAGTTTAGGGAGGAGAGATCAACCACCTCCCAAGGCAGTTCATTCCACTTTGGGGGCAGCTCTAGTTCTTAGGAACTTTTTCCTCAACTCAGTTTTAAATTTCCCTCTCTACTGCTCCCACCTCTTGTTTCTGGTTCTGGGCTTTGGAGTCAGATATAACAAGACTAATATTTCTTCCACATGACAGCTCTGAAAATACTTGAAGGCATTTCCCAAACTCTCTTCTGACTTTTTTTTTCCTCCAAGATAAACATCCTTCAGCCTTTTAATTGGTCTTCATACGGTAAAATCTCAAGGCCCTTCGACAATTAGATGCCCTCCTCTGGATGCTCTCCAGCTCATCCTAGTCCTTTTTGAATGGTGGTATCCATAAATGAACACAATATTCCATATGTAACCTACATATGTGGGCAATCATAATTAGGAGAAAGATGTGGATGATGATTCAGCAAATGGGATGGATAAGGACTATAGACAGGTGGCTGAAAAACCAAGAAATAGCAGGGATTACAAAGCTGAAGTAAGAGAGAGTAGTCAAGAGCACAAATTCTCAAAGTGGGGTGGGGAAGGGGGCAATGTAGCCTTGGGAGCAAATGGGGTGTGTTGAATAAAAATAAGGGGCTGTGGAAGCATTAGGAAAGGAAAGAAGAAAAGAAAATTTTGAAAAATAGTTTGCATGTGTTTCACCTGTTGTGTAACTGAGTTAAAGTCATAGTGATTACACTATTTTCCAAATAAACACACAAAATCTGCAGACAGGTCTTAACAAGCAAGTGTTGGCAGGTGAGCCTGTTGTGAATTGTTGGGATGTCCAGCACGTATCCACAGGAATATGTGCATGTAATGACTTGTTTACAATACGATGCTATATGGTTACATGATGCAATATTGCATCATCAAAATTTCATTGTGAGAAAAAACACAAAAGGATAGTAAATTATTAAATTTAACATACATCATTTTAAAAAATATATTTTATATATTTTTGAAATGATGTAAATTTTTTTAAAAGTTAAAGGATTAAAGAAAGTAGATTTTCAGTGGAAGAAGTGGGGAGTCTGAGTAATTGATTTTAAAAGGGGGTGGTAGGCCAAATAACAAGAGGAAGGAGTGACAAAAGCTACACGGAAAACAGGAAGGACAGGGCTCTTTCCCTTCTTCTCTATAGCTCATGTTCAATATTTATGTATAATTATGCTGATTGAGTCTGCTAAAATTGATCTGAGTCCTCACTGCCATGAAGTAACCCTTTTATTTATCCCAGCTGATTCTCTTTCATCTTTCACACAGCATTTACCACAACTACCCTTCTCTCTTCAAGCATCCTACAACATCTCCCACCTCTACCACCCTATCAAAGAAGCCATTTATTCTGAACTTTCTCTTCCCTTCTACACATCTCAAAACCCCTTCACATCCTCCATTCTTAATTTCTTTGCTCCAGTCTCTGACCAAGAGATGACCCTTCTCTTTATCAAGACCCACTCTGCTCCCATTCTCTGGCAGTTTGCCTAATCTATATTTCTCTCTGTGTCTCTCTGTGTCTCTCTGTCTCTCTCTGTGTCTCTCTCTGTCTGTCTCTGTCTCTCTCCAATATCTCTCTCTCTCCAATCTCTCTCTCTCTCCCTGTCTTACATGTCTATAAATGTATACAGGCAACTGGGTGACACAGTGGAAAGAATGCCAGGCCTGGAGTCAAGAAGACTCATCTTCCTAATTTCAAATCCAGCCTTAGATACATATTATCTGTGTGACCCTGGGCAAGTCACTTAATCTTGTTTGCCTCAGTTTCCTCATCTGTAAAATGAACTGGAGTAGGAAATGGCAAACCACTCTAGTATTTGCCAAGAAAACCCCAAATGGGGTCACAAAGAGTTGGACACAACTGAAAAATGACTGAAGAGCTCTACCTACACATATATTCATAGAAATGCATCATTATGCAGTATTTTATAATTGAAAAGCATTTCATATATATCATCTCATTTTCTCCTCAGAACAAATCTGGAGTGAGGTTGAGTAAGGCAATTTTATTCCTATTCTAATGATGAGGAAACTCCAAAGCTCAGTAGGAGCTTTGGGGTCACTAAGCTAGGAGTAGCAGAAGTAGGATGTGATATCAATTATACATGTGAAATCATACAAAATGTATTTCCATTCTAACATACTTTTAACAGGGTCCTTGGATACCAGTTTCTATGAGCAGAAGTCAGATTTCCAGAGTCTATCTGTACTGGAAATAGCAAGGATGCCACGGCCCTGGGAAAAGACAGTCCTGTGTGTTTTCCTGAAAGAAAGGTAGAGAGAAAACTTCATAGAAGGAATTAAAAATGAACAAGCATGCAGAGGCTTGAACTGAGTCCAACAGGATGGGCAGCATGAGTCTCCCCCTATCCCATCAGGGCTAGCATTCCTGTGTGATTTAAGAAGAAGAGAAGTAGGGAATTTCATGGAGGCAGCTGGCTGGTGTGACCCATGCTTCACTACCTGCACCCATGCCACTGCTGTCACCACTGCCATCTGTCAGGACCCTGAAGAAAGGTTGGACCAGAAACTAATATCTCAAAACTATTCTCTCCATGAGAGCTAATAAAAGACAATGACATATTTTCTCTTCTTTCTTTTCCCCCTCACTGCCCGAGAGGGCAGGTGTTAAATGCAAAATTTTCTTGTTCTTTAAAAGTTACATTTGTAACTTCCATTTTAATTAACACTAATGGTGATTGCTCTTCACAAAGACTTTATCACTCAGAATTGTTCCTGATCCGTTTCATTATTGTGAAGAGAGAGCCAGAAAGGGGGAGAGGAAGGGAAGAGGGAAGCAAAGACCAAAGATACTGGTGCAAATAAAAGGGGACAAAAAGAAGCATTCTCAGTTTGATTCTTATTAGTATTGTCATGATATGATTATGATTATGTCTATATTTACATATAAATATAATCTATATTGATGTCATCTATATGTATATGTCACCTGTATATTTATATATCTATATCATCTATATATCTGTCTATATATTATCTCTGTATCTATCTTGATACCTAAATCATCTCTATATTCATATCTATCTATATCTGATCTGTATGTTTATGTCTGTACCTATATTTGTATTGATAGCTATGTAATTATGTCTATCTGTCTTATTGATTCTGATTTCATATTCTAGAATCCTTTCAATGGGGCAAATCGCAATTGGCCATAGGCTGTCAGATCATTCAGCCTCCTCCCCTGTCCCTACATTACCTATTGTCTTGACTTATGCCCTGCACTGGACTTTGATGACTCTGGAGGAGACAATGAGGCCAAAGGCTCCCACGGCTCTGCCTCGCAAATCCAAATCATGCAGAAGTCAGGACATTACCCTCATGATGTCACTGGTTCATCTTCAAGAAAGAAGGACAAAGAACAACAGCTCTACAATGTATACAAATAAAAATCTTTCTGCATGGTGGAGCCAAGAGTGATGATGAGAGGGTAGATCGTACTGGTGGGAGGAAGAAAGCTGCAAACCAAGGCTGCCAATGCTCACATTCCAAAGGTGGATGCCAGAGCAAGGCATGAACAATTTACTGTCCTACAGTAGGCCAGCAGGTATTTTCTACCTTATACAAACAACCTTCATAGAATATTCAGGAGACTATTAGCATTAGAATTCACTAACGAACATAGCCCTAATGAGCATAATCTGTGTTATTACAGAAAAGTTTATTTCCTGAGTGGTTAGCACTGATTTCCCCCAAACACCCCCTACCCACCCACCCAAACACTGCCACTGAACTGAGCTAGAGATAAATCTTGGAGGAAAAATGCAGTTTTATTCAAACACTGCTGACTGCCTTTGAAAATAGCAACTGTCCACTTTAAAAATGAGTTAATGACATATCTTCCTGAGCCGTGTCTCCCCTCTAGTCATTAAGCAGCAAAATGTTTACTCCTGGAAAATGCCTGTTTCCCCAGGATTATTAATCATAGTTTATTGGGAAGTAATCAGTTACATGGTCTGCTTTCCCACCCCTTTTAGAAAATTTCAATGCTGAGATATTTATTTTTTTTTTGCAATGAAAACCTACCCAGTAATTACCATATTTACTTTTCATTTATGGGGGGGTAATCTGTTTTAATTAAGCCTAACTGAAGAACTTTTATCAGATGTAATTATCCCTTTCGATAAATATGTCTCCACTAATTACATTTAACCATGGGATTTATAGCTCTTAAGTCATTTAGTAGGAAACATAATAAATCTTTAGTAATACATGTGGAATTACTATAAATTAATTCAGATCATTAACATAATAAACAAATTAGGATAATTTTGCTTAATTAGTTTGGGTGGTTAACTTGAAATCCCATGTAAGCTTCTTGGTAATCAAGAATTACACCATTATTTTTCAGAAAGATACATTTTTAACAAATCTATAGGAATATTTAAAAGGAAAGCACATTGCTGCTATGGTGTGAGGAAATGGATATCCCCTTAAGCCTCTTACAAAGCATAGATATAATTTAATTCCCTTCATTTCAAAGAATCAGCAGAATTCAAAGATCTTAAAAATCTGAATACTGCTATGGAAAAAAAAATTTCTTCTAGATGCTTCTTAGATGATTTTTTTTCTATTCTAGTCCAAAACCACATAGAACAAATGATTCTAAAAACCCTTTGTACACCTGGATGAATTCTCCTGGACTAGAAGTCATGGAGAAAGGTGGCCCTGGGTTTGGCCTGGGCTAGGCCAGAAAAGGGGCTCAACCACAGGAAGGCAACCTCCCAAAAAGATGATCTCACTGAAGGAGAGCAATTTAGGAAAAAGAGAAGCAAGTAAAAATAGCACAATGCGTTAAAATGAACATTGCATTTGGACCTGAAGAAACTACATTCAAAGCCTAGCTTTGGCCTGGCGTAACGCTGGGCAAGTGAATCAACCTCTCTGTTGTCCATTTCTTCATTTGGAAAGTGAAATGTTGGGCAACATGACCTCTAGGGCCTCTTCTGATCTACTCTAAGTTCTATTTTTATTTTGAGCTGTTGTAAGCTTGATGGGACTTTCCAATGAAAACATGAGATGGACTATGGCCCAACAATATGGCAAGTCTAATGTTAGAGGAGAGAAGAATTAGGTCTCCTTGGCTGGAGTGGCCAAGGAATGGAGAAGGGCACCTTGCTTCTCCACTAATAACTTACAATCACATTAGAGAAATCAATTAACTGACATTTAATGAACCCCTTTGCAATCAGCACTACCAAGTGTTACATTTGATATAAAGAGATTTAAGGGGTTCTTAACCCGGAGTTCATAGATCAGTTCCAGGATTGTCTATGAATTTGAATGGGAAGAGAATTTTATCTTTTACATTAATCTCTAATTGAAATTTAGCACTTCCTTTAATTATTTTAAAAGACTATTCTGAGAAGGGTTCCAAAGGCTTCACCAGGCTGCCAAAGGGGCATATGACACAAAACTGGTTAAGAATCCCTGTAATAAGACACAGTCTGGTCCCTGCTATCAGACTGTTGAACAAGGAAGGCTAAACACAGATAAGTATTTGTTAAGCACCTATGTTGCAGGAACTTTGCTAATTACTGGGGCTAGAAATAAGAAAAGGAATCCTTGCCCTCAAGGACCTCACAATCTAGCGGGAGAATACTACACAAAAGGAAGCAAATATGCAGATACCGTAGTAGAAAAAGATAGGCATGAAACAATCCTTACCTTTATGGGACTTACAACAAAGTAGGAGGAAATGATGTTCCCAAATGACCACATAATAGGGTCCTGGGCTAGGAGAACCATGCTATTTGTTTACTTGTGGTATGTGTTTACATTTATATATGTTTTTTCCCTCAAAAGAATTGTCTGACATGCACCCTAGATTGGAAGGAAGCGCATTTCGCTGGGTTCAGAAGCAGAATTGGGAGGGTTCATTAGAATTAATTCCTACAGAAGAAATCAGGCCAGGGTAGATAGAAAGCTTTCAAGATGCTATTGCCTCTTCCACATAGTCCTCTCTGATATCTCTCCTAGACCTCAGACTACAGGAGAGAAGATGGACATGCAAGGTTCACTGTCCCTCTAAGACCATTTTGAGACAGAGCCATTTACTTCAGAAAATGTTATTAAAAAGTAGTTTATATCACTTAAAAAAGAACTCAATAAAGAGAAATCAGTCCAATAGGGAAAAAACCAAGTTCATGGGGTTGTAGATTTAAGTGGATGGGACTGAAGAGGTTATTAAATCCAATGCCCTTGTTTTACAGGTGAGGAATCTAAGGTCTACTTGGCTGCAGGGACCATTTTGTATGCACAGAGATCCCTTAAACTAACTTTTTTAAAGATATGTACAGAGTGTGGAAGCAAAATCAGGGAGAAGAGGATAATTCAAACATAAGGCGTGATTCTATAAGAACGATGGCGAGCACGGAAGTGCTAAAGAAAGGCTTTTTCATTAACTGGAAGAAAAGAGGAGCTCAAAGAGAAGATAGAATGGCTATATGGGGTACCTGGGTTGATAATACCTGTCAACCAAGCAGAGCCACCCAATTCTTAATTTACATTGGGTTCCTCTGCCAAGGAAAATTCCATTCATACTGGAAGGGATGGAACAAAAGATTCCAGGGAAGTGGACTTGTGATTTCGATGGTACAGGGTACTCACAGGTGAGGAAACTGTCTCCACCAATTCAAGTAAGCATGTTCTCTGAAATTTAGAAGATGTAGAGATTTTACCTGAGTGTTAAGCAAGTAAACGATGAACTTGCCTGAGAGCACCCAGCCAGTATGAGTCAGAAACAGGATTTGAACTCTGTTCCTCCTGAATTCAAGACCAGTTCTCTAGCCACAATACCACACTGCCTTAGTAGGCAACAAAATATTAAAAAGCGGACAGTAAGAGAGTTTTGAGGTGCCCTTGATGAATTCAAGTCATTTGGCCCAGATTAACTTTATCACAGAATACTGAAGAACTGGCAAATGAGTGTTCTTGCTGAACCATCAGTGAACCTGCAAGATCCCAGTGAACAGAAGGCATCCCATGACTGGAAAGGGGCCACTTCTGTTCTGACTTTCATAAAAATGGGAAGAGAGCCAGAGCATGTCATGGCAACCCAAAAAGCTAATGCAATATAGGGCTACATTCAAATAGTAAAGAAGCATTTATTACAGACACTGTACTAAGATTTGGGGACAAAAAAAAACAAAAGTGAAATAGTCCCTGACCTCAAGGAGCTTACATACCAATGTGGGGGGTGAGAGAGACAACACATATAATATAAATGTATACAGACTACACAAAAGTAAATACAATGTAGCTTTGGGAGGGAGGGTACCGGGAGCTGGAAGAGAATGTTCATGTTGAAGGTGTAACTGTGTGAACCTTGTGTGAAGAAAGAGCTAAGAGGTAGAAGTCTTCAAACAGAAGCTGGACAAACATGTGTTAGGCACGCTATGATGGGGACTCTTTTAGTGTATGGATTGTGTAATTAGACGGCAGCTGGAGTGACTGCCAGATTTCAAATTCTATGATTCTGTGATGTGAGAAAAGAGCACATTTCAGGGTTGGGAGACAGTAAAGGTTGGGAGACAAAGACACTGATGGGACATGGAGTATCATTTGTGCTAGTTTGGGTGGACCATGGAGTAGGGGGAAGTGGAGTAATGTATAACGAGATTAGAAAGGTTAACTAGAGCTAAGACGTGAAAATATAGACACACGAATGCATGGCTCTATAATATACATGCATATACACATCTACACATGTGTGCAGGGGCATATTTATACATATACTATATGTGCATATAATTATATTTTTAAAAGGCATAGGTAACTCAGCTTCTGATTTCCTCATTGGTGTATAGATAGGGAGGCTAGTGAGAGTTCCCTTTCTACAATCCAGGTCAGAAGTGATGAGGGCCTTCACTAGTCAAGGAGTGGTATGGGTAGAAAGAAGGTATTTGAGAGATGTTGTAAAATAGCAACTATAAGATCTGACAGCTGAATGAACATGTGACATGGGAGATCATTAGGAGTTAAGGATGACACTAAGTTTTCAAATGTGAATGACTGGAAGGAAAAGAAAATTTTGGAGGAGGGGAGAGTGGGAGTAGAGTGACAGAGAGCTCTGTTTTAGACACATTGAGTCTGAAATGTCTGTGGGTTTTCCAATATGCTGTTCCTTATGTGGGAATGTAATTCAGTCAGTCTGAGAGTTTGGAGCTAGATATACGGACCTGGAAAAAACCAAGAGTTCCTTAAGGAGGAGTGGGCAAAATTCATTCTCCCCACCCAATCCACCACCTAGGGCTATGGGGAGGGGAGGAGCGGTGAAAGGATTGGGCCCTTGGTTTAGTTCATTAATAATCATAACTAATATTTATATAGGAATCTACAATATGCCAGATATGTGCTAAGCACTTTACAAATATTATCCATTTGATTCTCACCACAGTTCTGGAGATAGGTCCCATTATTATCCCTGTTTAACGAAAAAGGAAATTGAGGTCGAGTGACTTGCCTAGGGTCACAGAGCTAGTAAGTATCTGAGGTCCAATTTGATCTCTGGTCTCCCTGACTCCAGGGCCACCCAGCTGCCTTAGCTGTCCTGAGTCCCAACAATTCCAAGTCTAAAACTCTTCTGGGCAGCATCCCAACCCTGGCTCCTTAAGGCTTTGCTCCTGGACTGGCTGTAACACAAAAGCTGGATTCCTGGACTCCCAGATCCCTATGGCTTGAGTGCCCAAGTTATAGGCTCTACTCCCTGCACCTACAACAGAAAACAGAAAAAGAAAGGCCAAAGCCCCAGGTCCATTTCTCGTAGGGCAAGATAAATTTCTACACCCATTGCCTGTGTATCTTATTTCCTAGTTGCATGCAAAAACTTTTTTTTTGTTTTTGAACATCTGTTTTTAAAACTTTGAGTTCTAAATTCTCTCCCCTCTTCCCTCCCCACCCACCCTCCCTAAGAAGGCAAGCAATTCAACATAGGCCACATGTGTATCATTATGCAAATCTCTTCTACAATACTCATGTTGTGAAAGATTAACTATGTTTTGCTCCTTCCTAACCTATCCCCTTTTATTGAATTTTCTCCCTTGACCCTGTCCCTTTTGGAAAGTGTTTCTTTTTGATTACCTCCACCCCCATCTGCCCTCCCTTCTGTCGTCCCCTCTTTTTTATCTTCTTCCTCCTTCTTTCCTGTGGGGTGAGATACCCAGTTGAGTGTGTATGGTATTCCCTCCTCAGGTCAAATCCAATGTGAGCAAGATTTACTCATTCCTCCTCACCTGCCCCCTCTTCCCTTCCTACAGAACTGCTTTTTCTTGCCACTTTTATGAAAGATAATTTACCCCATTCTGTCTCGCCCTTTCTTCCTCTCTCAATATATTCTTCTCTTATCCCTTAATTTGATTTTTTTTAAATATCATCCCTTCATATTCAATTCACCCTGTGTCCTCTGTATGTATATATGTATGTATGTACATACATATACACACCTACATATATACATACATTGACACACATGTGTATATATACATACGCATATATATACACATATGCATATTCCTTTCAGCTACTGTGATACTGAGGTCTCATGAATCCTACACATCAACTTTCCATATAGGAATGTAAACAAAACAGTTCAACTTTAGTAAGTCCCTTATGATTTCTCTTTCTTGTTTACTGTTTCATGCTTCTCTTGATTCTTGTGTTTGAAAGTCAAATTTTCTATTCAGCTCTGGTATTTTTGCTGAGAAACCTTGAAAGTCCTCTATTTTGTTGAAAATCCATATTTTGCCTTGCAGCATGATACTCAGTTTTGCTGGGTAGGTGATTCTTGGTTTTAATCCTAGCTCCATTGACCTCCAGAATATCATATTCTAAGCCCTTTGGTCCCTTAATGTGGAAGCTGCTAGATCCTGTGTTATCCTGATTGTTTTCCCACAATACTCAAATTGTTTCTTTCTGGCTGCTTGCAGTATTTTCTCCTTGACCTGGCAGCTCTGAATTTGG
>CM053624.1:361278246-361305331 GCA_028646595.1 Phalanger gymnotis
TGTAGGCTCTTTAACTTTGTTGACCTCTTCTTGCTGAAGGTTTTGGTCTTCTTTGTCACCAAAGAAAGATTCCAAAGTCTGAGACTGAATCTGAGTGTGTTTTCACTGCCTGGCCACGTTCCCAGGCAACTTACTTGACTCTTGAGTTTTTCAGCAGGGTATGACTGCTTGTAGAGTAAAGAGTACTTTGTTCCAAGTTTGAAGGGATGCGCCATTAATTTCAGAACTATTTCTATATAGTCAGCTCTGACACACCAGCACTCCTCCTTCCTCAAGAATTGCCAACCTGGACCTGACAAAAATCTTAAGCAGGCTCTTCACTCCTGCTCCGATCAGCCACTTAATTCCTCCCACCAGGTGGGCCTGGGGTCGGAAGCAACTGCAGCTCTAGTTCTGCAGCTGCACCTCCACCCCCCCCCCACTACCCTGGGGTGGTGGCCAAACTGCAAACTCTTTTCACTCTGTCCCTTGCAGCTTTTCCCACTAACTTTCTCTGTTGTCTTTGGTGTCTGTGGGTTGAGAAGTCTGGTAACTGCCACAGCTCACTGATTCAGGGCGCTAGGACTTGTTCTGCCCGGCTCTTGGTCTGGTTGGTCAATGCTAGGCTCCACTCCCCTCCGCTCTGTGCATGATAGACCTCATCCAGTGACCATCCAGGCTGTCCTGAGCTGGATTCCTGCTTCCCTCTGCTATTTTGTTGGCTCTACAATTCTAGAATTTGTTCAGAGCCATTTTTTATAGGTTTTTGGAGGGACGTGGCAGGGAGCTCATGCAAGTCCCTGCTTTCCAGCTGCCATCTTGGCTCCGCCCCCCCAGGTCCATTTCTCAGGGCCACATCACCCATAGGGGAGAGGGGGAGGAAGAGGAATCCCTCAGGCCCTCCCCCATCTCCCTCACCACATTGTGTAACCAACTGTGAGGGAATCCTTCACCCTCAGATATGAATGCAGAAAAAGCATTGATTGCTCATTCATGGAGTTTTAAAGATGCAAACAATTCTAGTTAGAAAGCTAATTAAATGGACACTCCCAACCCTGGGTAGGCCAAGGCCAATTGTTCATAGGTCTCCTGGAGGTGGGTCACCTAGAGTCTTCCACATTAGTGATGTAATCTTGCATGGTCTAGGCATGTGCCAAACCCCCGTTAGGCAAAGAAAGGCAAGAATAATCCCTGCCTTTAAGGATCTCACAACCTAGTGGGAGGGTGAAGGAGAGACCTGCAGACAACTATGTACAAATAAGATATAGACTGGACAAATTGCTTATAATTTCAGAGGGACAGAATTAGTATTATGAGAGCTTGGGAAAGTCATCTTGCAAAAGGTGGGATTTTATCTGACATTTTAAGGAACAGAAAGAAGCTAGATGGTGAAGACAAGAAGAGATGTAGTTTCAGGCACAGGGTCAGCCAGAGAACAATCATGGATGGAGCGTCTTAGGTTAGGAAGAGTGGGCCAGTGTCACTGGATTGTAGAATATATGGAGAGGATTAAGGAGTAAGAACACTGGGAAGGTACAAAGGGGTTAAATTATGTGGGGCTTTAAAAGCTAAATAGATTTTGTATTTGTTCCTGGAGGTAAAAGGGAGTCACTGGAGAATGTTGAATAGGAGGGTGACAAGGTTCAGTCATTTTTCAGTCATCTGTAACTTTTTGTGACTCAGTTTGCAATTTTCTTGGCGGAGATACTGGAGTGGTTTGTCGTTTCCTTCTCCAGCTCCTCGGGTATAAATGAGGAAACTGAGGCAACCATGGTTAAGATCTAAGCTTAAGGAAGCTCAATTGACAGCTGAGGGGAAGACAGACTGGATTGAGGAGAGACATGGGAAAGAAAAAACAACCGGCTGACTATTGCAATGGTCCAGCCATGAGGGCATGAGAGACAGCAGCATTGTCAGAAGACAGAAGGGGGCAAAGGGGAGAGATGTTATGAAGGCAGAAATGACAGGGCTTGGCAACTTATTAAATGTGGGGAGTGAGAGAGAGTGAGGAGTCAAGGAAGACACCTAGGTTGTTGCATCAGTAATTAAGGTGGGACTTTCTTTTACTGTTTTCCCTTTTAGCACTTATTTAATCAAGTGCCCTTGAAGAGTCTAGCCTTTGTTTCTTTGATTAAATCAGGAGCCTTTGATGACCTCCTTGACTCAAGAGAAAGCCTACTTTACATGGGTTTGAGTCAAATGTTTGTGACACCAGAAGCTTTTAGGCCCCTGGGTTTAAGTCACATGTTTATGTTGTGATGCCCTTTGACCCTGAACAGAATATATAAACTCAAGAGGTTGGCATTTTTCTTTGGGGCTTTCACTCACTGGAAGAGTGGCATGTGACTTGAAGAGGCTCTGGGCAGCTGTTGTTAAGAGCCCCCAGAGTTGTAAACCCAGATGTTGATGCTTTCCTGGTAACTATGGATTGAGGTTTGAATCCGACAAGGTCTGTCTGTTGATGTTTGTAATTTGTTTGTATTTTGCTCTGAAGTTCAGGTTGCTGGCTTTTCCTCCTGAACTAAGTGAGTATATATATATATATATATATATACACATATATATGTATATATATATATATATATACACATATATATGTATATATATATACACACATATATATGTATATATATATACACACATATATATGTATATATATATATACACATATATATGTGTATATGTATATATGCATATATTTGATTAAAACAAGATTGTTTACCCCTTAAAGTTACTTTTCTTAGTAAAGCAGATCAAAGTAACCTGTGTTAGCAGCTCCTGTTGCTGGTCTTGTTGCGTCTTACACCCCACAACAGCTGCTAGCCCAATTGTTGCTACCACTGCAAGCCTGGTTAACTTGGAGAAGAGCAGAGAAGTTAGAAAGAGGGAAGAGTCTGGGGGGAAAGATAATGGGAGTTCAATTTGGGAATTATTGAGTTTAAGATGTCTGTTAAACATCCAGTTTGAAATGTCCAATAGGCAACTAGAGATGTGAGATTAGAGGTCAAGAAAGAGGTCACTGATAATCCCCAATTCTCCATAATACTAGCCATTGTTATTAACTATTATGCACAATACGTAATAAAAAGTATAAATAGTATTCTATTGGACTACCTTTCATGTACTCTACTTGGCTCTGTTCCATCTGAGAACAGGCTGAGATTAATCAATGACCCCATTCTTGGCAGTGACATGCTATACAACATATCACTTCAAGGACATCCCACTAATAATTAATGATAATTTCCGTAAGGGGTGATAGCATATCAGATAGCGCCCAAGTTCAAGACAATCGAGGCTGCCAGACACTCTTCTCTTGACCTATGGAACAAGCACAGCAGGTGGTTATCTAACTGAGTATGAGTTTCCCATTCGGTTCTGCCAGCCATAGAAACAACCAAAATTGTAATTTTAATTCAACAAACAACTATTAAGTACATACTTTGTCCTTATGTTCAGCATTTAGGATACAAATACTAAGAAAAAAATAATAGCTCGCATTTATATGGTAGTTGACCTTAAGCAAAGGTTACCTGTTAAGGTTTCTTTGTAAAGTTTGGCTTTACAAATCTCATCTGATGCTCACAACAAGAGGAAGGTGTAACATTATTATGTCCATTCTATAGATAAGGGAGTTGAGACAAAGGTTAAATGACTTACCCAGGGTCACTCATCCGATAAGTGTCTGTAGTCAAATTTTAATGCCCTACTGACCTTAGGTCCATCATTCTATCTGCTGAATAACCTAGCTGCCTCCCCTTAAGCAGCTTATGTTCTGCTGGAAGGACATGAAATTATGCAATCATTATAGTAGAAAAAATTCAAAGAGGAAGAGTGTCAATGACTAAGAGGCTCAAGAAAACCTAGATGCACATGTCTTTGTGACCTAGGGCAAGTCACATAAACTGTCCAGCCACCAGTTTTCCCATGTGTAAATAGAGAAGGTTGGTCCAGAAGACTGTTTCTAAGATGTTATTACAAGACGTTAGGCACAATTTTGATAAAACATTTAAGTGATTTGTCTGAATTTCTCTGTCATGCCACATGTGTTGGTGCTACCTGAACACAGAGTGAAATTCCTCCAAGATTGTCATTCAGGAGGCAGTCCAGTACAGTGGAAAGAATTCTAGACAGAGTTATGGGACCAAGAAGACCACAGAATCATAGGCTTAAACCTAGCAGGGACCTCAGAGATTATCTTCTGTAGAGCTTTTTATCCTGAGATCCATGGCCCCAGTGTCAGGTCAATTTCAGGGCAAGGGGAAAAGCAATTATAGCTTCATTTTCACTAACCTCTAAAGGAAAGTTAGCATTCAGTTATGAATTTAATTTAAAATTCAATTATGAATTTTTAAAAAACTCAATTCTTCCAAGCAGCAGCCAACAGATTTTACCATAAAGGCGTCCGTGATACATAAGAAGTTAGGGACCCCTGATCTAGTCCAACTATATCACTTTTACTTGAGGAAACTCAAGACCAGAGGCACAAAGTGATTTGCTGAAGGTCATGGGAGCAATAACCTGGAAACAGAAAGAGCCAAGCTAGAAAATCTGGCTCTGATGGAGGCAGCGCAGAATAAGAAGACTACTGCATCTGGAGGTGGAGGGCCTCTGCTCATAAGCCATCATGGCTGATTACTACTTAAGTTTGGTGCTCATGGGCAAGTTGCTTTAATCTCTCTGAGCTTCAGTTCTTCCTCTGTAAAATGATGGGGTAGACTCCATGACTTTAAATGTTCCTTCTAGCTCGAAACTGATGATTCTATGAACCTTGGTTCTTACACCTCTAAGCTGTGTGCCCATGAGCAAGACATGGAAATAATGATACCCACATTACTCAACATGAATAATGTAACCTGTAAACCTTAACTACATAATTCATAAGTTGTTGTTATGGTTGGTTTATCCATGATAAATGATTTATTTGTTACTTTTTTATTTATCTCTAAAGATGAAAGCTCATATTTCTAGTACATCCTCCATACTGCTGCCAAAGCGATTTCCCTTAAGGCTAGATTTGACCATGTCCTCCATCTACTCAATAAATTCCAATGGCTCCCTATTACCTTCAGGATCAAATATAAAGTTCTCTGTTTGGTTCTTAAAACTCTTCACAATCTGGCCCCAACCTATCTTTCCAGACTCTGTATATGTTTCTCCTCCTTCTCCCCTATGATAGCATAGTTAGATTGCCTCACTTTCCCTCACACAGTACACCTGAACCCCATCTCTGAGCCCCTAGCTATCCCCCATGCCTAGAAGGCCTCTTTCTTCACCTCTGCTCTGAAGAAACTCTTTTCCTTCAAGACACAGCTCAGACATCACCTTCTTCATGAAGCTTTTCCCAAGCCTGCCAACTGCTAAAGTTCTTCTTCCCAAACTACCTTTTATACGACCACCATGGCTACATTTTCTTTACATTTACTATATGCTTATCTGGGTGCTTGTCACCCCCTTATTATAATGAAAGTTCCATGAGAGCACAGGTTGTTTCATTCTTTGTGTAACATGTTTGCTCCAGCCCCGTGTACGCAGGACCAGACCTTCTCTCCCTCACAATATTCAGGCACTGAGGGGTTTAGGATTGTTTCTTTTCTTTATCATTGACTCAAGACCCCATTGGCTACATTCCCCCATTTTTAGAGGCCCAGTGACTAACACACCAGTTCCATTAGTCACTCAACACCAGATTAATTTTTACTAAAAGTTACTTGCTTCAAAGATGTAGCAAGAACATACAAACATTTCTCCCAAGACCGCAAGGCATAATTCTTCCCGTACCACCTCTGTCTGTGTGGAAGCAGAAAAAAGGGCAGTTAGGCTCACAGTTTAGCTCAGATTCTATGTGGCATTGGTTCCACCAAGTTCAAGTCCAAAGCTAGCATCACTGCTAGCATCTGCTCAGCTGGAGCCCTGGCACCCTTATTCCTCAAGGTGTCATTATTTGGTTGGACGTAACACCCAACCTGGATTCCTAGACTACCCAATCCCCATGACTTGCGTTCCTGGCCTAGATCAGAAACTGAAGGGAATAGAACAAACTAAAAGGCCAAAGATGTAGATTTGTCTCTTGGGGTGACATGCCTCAGAGGGAAAAAGAAGACCCAAGGCCTTTACCTGCCCTATACCACATGGTCTCATTGGCTGTGAGTGAAGGACACAAATGTTGCAGGAGCCAAAACTGTGAGTCTTGGATCTGAGCCCAGCCATTTTTTAAGATGCTAACCATTCTGGTATTAAAGCCTATGAGAAAAAGATCCTCCCAACCACCTAGTATGTCAACCCAGAATGCCCCCACATACTCCAATCCTTTAGTCTTCCAGAAGCAACTCTCCAGTGTCTTCCTTGGTGTTGACACCATCTTTCCAAAACAATGGTGTCCAAACATATACTAGATGCCCCGTTCCATTTGCATTTGTAACTCTGAGCAAGGCAGCACTGAATAGTGGATGGACAACTGACTTTCTGCGTTTAAGTCTCATCTCTGACACATCCTGGCTGGGTCACCCTGGTAAGTCAATCAACCTCTCCATGGTTTGGACAACTCTCCAAAGCTATAAGAGGCAGAGAAGTGCCTACCTATATTGGAAAGGAAGTTTCCCCCTACCAATGAAATTGCTCGGTCCAAATGCTACCCTAGCCCTATCACCATCACAGGTGATAAAGTGCTTTAAAGATTGCAAAGTATTTTACCTACATTACCTCATTAGAACTTCAGAAGAAGCATGGGAGGCTGATACTACAGATATTAACATCTCCATTTTGTAGATGAAGAAATTAAGGCTCAGATAAATAAAATGAATTGACTCTAGAATCAAAGTCCAGAGTGGAGTACAGGTCTCTTGACACCAGTTTCAGAGTCGTTTTAATTTTTATTGACATCTTTTTTGTACATCATCCAATGTCCTTTCCATTACCTGACACTACAGGCATTCCACAGACAGTTTTGACATAGCAGTTGCTTCAGTCCCCCAGTCTGCCATCTTCACAGTACACTACATTTCCAGGAGACACACCAGACTTTATGACTCTATTTACTAATTGTTAAAAAAAATCTAAGCTTAGGAGGACTTCAAACTAATTCCTATCATTTTAGGTTAAGGATAAATGCTACCTATCTGACATATCATCATGGGCTGATGAGTTCTCCAACCTCCCTGATTGCGACTCAGTGACTGAATTACCTCTCTTAATTATGGCCTTCTTTTCCTTATCTCATTTTCCCTAGTCATATTAATGGTCACATAATAATATTAGACAATGTTCACTAACCATTAACTCCAAAAATAATGGCTGTGCTAAATCAGAGTTAATTAGCATGTCAAGGAGCCCAGGTAGTTATATAGCCACATGATATGGGGGAAAAGGGGTATGATGTTAAGGACGCCCCATTAAACCACCAAGCATGACACCTGTTATTTTCAAATGTATCTTCAGTATTTTTTTCATTATTTGTCACTAAAAAACATTGAAAGTCATTACTCAGAGATCATTTCTTATATGCCACCAGTGATGAGTTAGCCTACATCAATTTCACACTGGGCAGTAACTACTGGGAATAAGTGGATCCCTGGGCCTTTTTATTTGGGCGGCACATGGTTAGTCACTTAAGTTCGATTCAAAAAATATTTATTAAATGCCACCTACAGACATTGGGCCAGGCACCGCGATGCAAAGGTGAGAATGAAAAAGTCCCTGAGCTCGAGGAGTTTATACTCTATTGGGCTGAGACAGGGAGGAGGGGGATAACATGTTCTTAGATAAGTCATTATGAATTATATTGATATGAAAATATAGGTAGACATAGATGATTACATAGCTATCAGGACGAATATAGATATATGCATAAGCAGATCAGATATAGATATAGATATATAGATATGATTTAGATATCAAGATAGATAAGATACAGATATAGAGATGATATAGACAGATACATAGATGATATAGATATATACACATGCCGATGACATATATAGACATATAATGATATCAATATAGACGGATTATAACTATAGGTAAATATTAGGTATTTACATATATAATATAGATGTAGACATAGATGATAGAGATCTAGATATAGACATGTAGATGATATAGACACAGATATAGATATATAGGTGATTTAGGTATAGAGATACAGATGTAAATATATAGATGCTATAGATATAGATGGACATATAGATGATTGAGATATATATATATATGTGCATAGATACATAGATAGATAGATGATACCGATATAGACGTTGTTGTTATCCTGACTCGCACGTGATTTGGGTTTAAGTGACGCAGAGCTGCACAAAGTCATCAGCCTCACTCTCACTTTCAGAATCATCAAAGTCTAGTGCCAAGACAAAAGCCAAGATGACTTGTGATGGTCTGAGATGCGGTGGATGACCTTGGCATATTTGATATCTGACCAAGTTCTAAGCACTCCACAGCACCTGCTTCAGCCACCTTCATGGCCTTTGGAACAAATTCTTCTTAAAGTCTTCACATGCTTGGGGTAGATACTCTGCTAACTCACTGATGGGTTTGAGGCCCACCAGTTCCCTTCAACCTGATTTAACCTGTCTGCCAAGATGGTTTTCTGGGGTGTTGCCTCTTTGAATACTATAGTTTCTTGGAGCCACAGGCGAGCTGAGTGCCAGGTAGACAGCAAGGGCAGATGAGCAACCCTGAAAAGGGCTTGGCAAGTCCTCAATGCAGAGGTGCTAGTCCTCCTGAACACTCCATGAGCTCCAAGATATAGATAGGGATTTGATATAGATATAGGCATATAGACGGTGTATATAGGTGATATAAAGAAATAGACACATAAATTATATAGATATAGACATAGATGATGTCAACATCGACATAGATATATAGATGAGAAAGATGCAGACACAACACAACTATATCTATTTCACAACACAACAGAGAAGGCAGGTAGTCAGGAGGCAGTGCAGTCCAATATAAAAAGCACTGACTCTGGTATCAGAGGACATGGGTTCAAATCTCCCTTTTTTGATTTACTACTTGTGTGACCCTGGGCAAGTCTATCAACCTCCTTGGCTCTCCCTCATTTTCCTCATGTGTATGGTGAGAGCTTGGACCAGATGGCCTCTGAGATTTCTTTGAACTCTTTAAGGTCCAGACTAGGTATGGAGAGGTGGGAGAGGGCAGAGAGGACAAGGAGTGCCTAGAAGGAGCTTATGTATCCACCGGAACACCCAGTCCAACCTGCAAGGTTTAGTGATAACTACAGGAGAGGTACAGTGGCATGGGTAATGTGTTAAGGAGAACTTGTCAGGAAACAGGGCTATAATGTCAAAGTCATTAGGCAAATAAGACAGAGAGAGAGACAGAGACAGAGACTGAGACAGAGGCAGAGACAGAGACCTTGCCCTCAAAAAGTTTATACTCTAGTAGAGGAAGATGGGAAATATGATGGACAGGGAAGGGCACTCTGGCCTTGGGTGGGGTTGGGGGGACAGGGTCATAGGAATGATAAATTCATCCAGAGGGAAGTCAATTAGTCATTAAACATTTATTAAGCACTACTAAATGACAGGCACAGTGCCGAGTTCTGGAGATACAAAGAAAGTCAAAAGACGCCCTGTTCTCAAGGAGCTCATAATCTCATGGAGGAGACAAGATAAACAGGAAATAATCAACAGAGAAAGAGGCCAGTGTCACTAGATCAAGGAGTATATGAGGTGGGGGGGAATCTAAGGGGTGAGAATACTAGAAAAGTGGGGCAGTGGGATAAGTTAAGAGTGGCTTTGAATGCCAGAAAACTTTTTATTTGATCCCAGAGGCAATAGGAAGCCACTGGAGTTTACTGAGTAGAGTGTTTATGTGGTCAGACTTGCTTTTTAAAAAAGCACACTGGCAGCACACTGGTGACAGCCTGGAATGAAGAGAGATTTGTGGCAGCCAGACCCAGCAGGCTGGTGCAACAGTCCAAGCAGGAGGAGACAATGTTATCAGGGAGCTAAGCCACAAAAGGCAGGAAAGATTAGAGACGATAGTTAGCAGAGTAGATGGATCAAGTGAAGTGATGCCTTTTCCAATAATAATGCCACTTTTAATTTGATTTGAGCAAGAGGAATAAAGCATGGTTAGAGAAGATGACAACAGGGCAGACAGCAATATGGCCTGGGTGGACAGTTGGATGGAATGGGAAGCATAGTCTGGCCTGTGGCCAGCTATAGATCCCTACATGTTTATCTATATCTATACCATGTATACTACATAAAATGTGTGGAGTAAGTCTGAACTCTCTTGGTCAAGAACTAAGATGGCTGAGCCCTGGGGCACAGATTCCAGACATGAATGGATTAACTATCCCAGGAACTGCATGACTTAGATAAAGGTATAGATGGTTTCCATTGATGGAGATTGCCCAACAAATAGGCAGATAATGAAAAGCTGAGAAAGGGAGCTAACATGTTACAAGGCTGAGTCATCTTGATGAATTAAAATCCTGCGCAGCATCTAATGAAATAAAAGTAATAGGAATAAATGCCAAAATTTGCACATAGGTTCAAAAAATCAAATTTGCAAGATCATGATGGAATAGGCACAGAGTGATAGGAGTATGCCTGAAAAGATCTGGGATTATAGCAGAGAATAATCTTAATACAAATCAGCACTGGCTATGCCTGCCTCCCTCCCCTGCCTCCCCAAAAAGATAATAGATTCCATTAAAGGAGGCAGATTTTCAGAACTAGCCAGGTGATTGATGGTCTTGTTGTCCATTGCCTTGGTCAGATCATATCTGGAGTATTGTGAGCACCACATTTTGGACACTGGTATTGATAAGCTTTGAGCAGCTAGGTGGTACAATGCAGAGTTCAAATCTAGCCTCAGACACCTACTATGTAACCCTAGGCAAGCCACTTAGCTTTTTTGCCTCAGTTTCCTCATCTATAAAATAAGCTGAAGAAGGAAATGGCAAACCACTCCAGAATCTCTTCTCAAAAAAGCCCAAAAGAATCAGACACACTCAATAAAAACAAATTGTATACATTTCCAAATGATCATAAAAATAAAATAAAATAAAAAGTGGTGATTCTTGAGTCTATGAAATGTTTCCATCAAGAAATTTCCTACTGAAAAACTAGAGTAGACACTAGTACAAAGAAGGCCAGTCAAGTGCATGGCAGGTAGATTCTCCAACATAAAGAGTGACTGATCAGACTTTTATAAGAACCATAGAAGTAGGTAGTGTATTTATTAAATAGCAATGATACTAGAGAAGCATGTAAGGATGATGCCATAGGCAATTATGGGAATACGCCAGCCTGCCATTCATTAGCAAGGGAATCTTCTCTGTTTTTGAATAATGTGTATGTTGGCATCCAAAGTAGGAAGAGATAAAATATAACAATGAAGAAATGTTAATCCACCCCCCACCAAGGCTTTTCCAAAAAACAATTCACTAACAGACACAAAACCTGGGAAAGGGAAATTACTTCTCATGGACCCCACCTGCTAACAAAACCCCATTTCAAAAATGATGCCAGATAATGAAATTGCTTCATAGGCAATTAATAGCTTGCATCTGAAACTAGTTAATCTTTGAAACATGGAGCACAAAGAAAATAATGTGTAGGAGCCTTTCAAGCCTGTGACTGGCAAACATCATCAAAGGCTACCTTTCTTTTATTCTCCTAGCTGAGGTAGAAAGCAATAGGCCCTCTCCATTCTGACTATCCCTTTCCTTTTCTTTGGCTTAATTGGGTGACAGAGCAGTTCAAATATATACAATGGCATTTCATGGAATGGGGAGAGAGGTAAGATGTAGGTGGATTCCATCCATATAAATAATAAATTCTCCCAGTGCCTAAAATATTCCTGGAGCTGCATTACTGACCATTTGCATTCCTCTTTAATATGAAACAACTATTGCATTTTTTCATTTTCTTGCATTTTCACAGGAGGGATACAGGGGAACCCAGTCTTAATCTCACCTCACTGCTTGGCGTCATTAAAATCTATCCCACAGCCACTCCCACAGGTCTGAAATCTGAGCATGATCAGAAATGTGCTCCATTTTTCTTGCTCTGAAATGGACTAGGAAACTGTTGCATAAGTATTCAAACAGCCAATGAGGATTTAAGATGCAAATCAGCTCCGAAACATCCTGACAGAATGCCACAACCTTAGATATGAAGGGTTGAGAACCAAGGTCCAGAGGGTGGGGTGGAGAATGCTTACATAAATGGAAAGAGTTTACTTATAGAAATAAAATTTTCCATGAAATGTATCCATGGCAAACCCATTTCGAAACCATCCTGTTCATTTGCTATCATTTGGTATTCATTCTATTAACTATGAAAAATCAAATTGCCCCCCTCTCCATTTTTCTAAGCTTTTGTATTTTTCAAACTCGACATCGACAGATAAAAGCTGATCCAGCTAAATATAATGAATGGTTTTCATGATGGTCAAAAACTTATATTTTAAATTTTATTATAGATGAATGAAGTAGCCAAAGGAACTTATTTCCGAGAAGAAAGCAATCTCTCTCTCTGGGAAAAGGTTTCAGGTGTCTATTTTCACTTCCCATAAGATTGTTGACCTGGAACAGTAGGATCACATCACAGTTGTTTCAACTTTGGGAAGCAAAGGAATCAGAAATGTCAATGGGGAAGGGGAGGACAGGCGGAGGAGACAATAGCAGCGATGGTATGATGAAAGCTATAAATCTGCTCTATCCCTCAGACCTCGTAAAGCAAAGAGAAATGGCTGCCAAGAGCTGGGAGAAGATCTCAAACAGCATAATACCAATAGATGTGGCTTTCAAAGAGCAACGCATTAATAAATGAAAAGTATTCATTAAGTACTTATTACATACATACATACATTTTGCTATCTGCTAGAGATACAAATGCAAAAATCAAGGCAGTCCCTATCAACAAGAAACATCTTCTTATAAGGGATGATAACGCATACAGTAGATTGGTGAAAATGGAGGAGTGTTTTGGTCTAAGAAGTCATGGGGATGGTAAGTAGAGCTATAAAGTTGACATGTCCTTTCTAGGAATGTTGTGTTGGTTTGGTTCCTAGGACAGAGGCAGGAAAACAGATGTATGGAAAGGATGGGATGAAGTGGCACTGCAAGTAGATGACCAGGGTGCATCATGATGGGTCTATGGTCTGTTAACTATGGCGAATTTTCACCAATCAGGAGCTCAAAGACCAGAGTGAAAGCTGGAGGGTCTGTTTGGAGGTTGACGTTTAAGAAGGTGGCATGGAAAAATGATGGCAACAATATGGTATCATGGATTCCACATTTGAGATTTCTAAGAATTTCAACCTACTTTGAAAGAGGAAGGGAGGGGAAAATAGAGAGGAGTGGGAGGGAGGGAAAGGGAGGAAAGAGAAGAAGAGAGGAGAGAGGAGGAAAGCAGAGGGGACAGGAGGGGACAGGAGGGGACAGGAGGGGAGAGGACAGGAGAGGAGAGAGAGAGAAACAGCCCTTTAAGGTTTGCAAAGTTCTTTACGTATGTTGTTTCACCTTTTGTCACTTTAGAGCTTGAGGCCTAACGAAGCTGTTTTCCCAGGCAACTGGTATAAATTTAAGTAAAAGTTTGCTCTCATTCAGGAATGAGTATATATGGGTTTGTTTTGTTTGTTTGTTTTCTATTTCTTCTGAAACTCAACAGATGTCACTGTAAAGGACAGTTTGGCTGAGTATCACTCTCTAGCCCCTTTTGAGCAAGTAGATGCAATTGATTCTCCTTCGCCACACGTCTCTACTACTGCCCAAAGTCTTAACATTCCTTTGAGTTCCCTTCCTCTGCTCCTTCCTCCTCCCAAAGGCCCTTTATTCAAAGCAATTGTTTGGCTGGAAAATAAAGAAATTAAATGTACTTGAGTGTTTTTTTTCTAGGACAAGGATCCTAGTTTCATGTGGTTTCTTTTCTCAACAAAATTGGAGAACTTAAAATTAGAAGTTATTAATAAAATTCTAAAAAGCTCTGAGCCCCTAGGCAATCTTTTCCTTCTATGCTGGAAGCAAAGCATTCCAATGAGTTAAATTTTAGTTTATCAGTTATACACTTGCTTTTCCCAATATCTATATAGCACTACTTCAAAGTACAATAAAAATCGTTTTATCTTTATCTAGAAAACCAAAATTAAAACACAAATAACTAGTACACAAGTGTAAAGGAGCAAATAAACTCTGAGCAGTAAACAATGCCACCCACCCAGTTATATGGGGCATTTTTTTAAGGAAAGAAACAAGGAGAGTAGATTCATTATCATACCAGTATCTTCTCCAAGTTGGCATAGTTCTTTCATTCCCTGTTGGTTTCTTTTAATAAACTGAGTGGTGAGTCAAAGAAATGAAATGTTCCATATACTGTGATATTTATGAGTCGGTCTTCTAGAAGCATCTTCTATCTACTGTTTCCATTCACCAATCACTGTTGCTGCTACTACCTCTCTCTCATCCTCCTACTAACTAGTACAAAATAATTCTCAAACTGGCATAAGCCCATGGAGTGAAAACCAAACAATACAGTAGTTCTATTTCTTCTCAGGCTGGGAAGAGATTGTAACTCCCAGGGTTTGAGCAATTTATCCATCTTACCCCCTACCCCTCCAAGGCAGCCAGTAGAAGTCTCTCTCTGAATGATTTAAACTTTGCTTTACAACTTTCTCCCAATCAAATATTTTACTGTTTCAGTATATGATTCCCACCTGACCTGATCACAGTAACCTGAATAGCTTTGAGTATAAAAATTAAAAGGATTGTGAGTAAAGAAGATCAGCACAGCTAAAATAAAAAAAGAAAATCAAATGGGAAAAATATTTGCATAAAAATCTCTTTAAAAGAGTATCAGTCAATCAATCATTGAACATTTAGTACTTAAATCATGCCAAGTATGGTGTTTGGTGCTGACTGTACATAAAGATGCAACCAAAACAGTCCCTGCCTTGGGGTTTCTTTAGATTACATTAGGGAAGAAAGGGTATAAACAAAGTGAAATTCAAGATATATAAGGAAATTGTCATAAATATGTAAAATCAAGAGCCATTCCCCGAGATATAAATGGAAAGTGATTGTTCTCAAAAGAAGAAATTTGAACAATCAGTAACCACATAAAAATCATTCAAGCAACAAGTATTTATTGATTGCCAATTATGTGCCAAGTACTGTGCTAAGCACTGGAGATACAACGTATGGAATAGTCCCTCCTCTTAAGAACCTGACAGTCAAGTGGGGGAAACAGTATGAAAACAATCGTGTACCAAAAAAAAGATATACACAAGTTAAATTGGACATCATCAATAGAGCAAAAGTGCTCACTTCAAGGTAAACAGGAAAGGTAGGTGGGATCTTAGCTGAAACTTGAAGACATTTAGGGAAGTTAGGAAGTAGAGATGAGAAGAGAGAGAGAATTCCAGGCATGGAGGACAGCAAGTGAAAAGGTAGTAGGACAACAAACAGCAAAGTGTCCAGTGTCACTGGGTTGTAGAATATGTGGGGAGGTATAAAGAATAAGAAGACCAGAAAAGCAGGAAAGGACCAAGTCATGGAGGTCTTTAAAAGCCAAATGTAAGACTTTTGGGAAACCTTGCATTGACTCTAATAACAGAATAACAAAGATGTTCAATTTATTCATATCATTGTATGCACATTTTCTTCTTGAATTTAAAAAATATTTATTTACCTTGTTTTTATCTACCACTATCCCCTAACCTGCCATTTTCATGTGGACTTCTTCCAGTAAAAGCCCTCCTCTTCAACAAACACATATAACCCAGCAAAACAAATCAGCACATTGGCCATGACTAAAAATGCATAATTCTTTCTGTATTCCAAGTCATTACCTGAGAGGAATTTTTATCACCAGACTTTCAAAGTCACTATTGTTTGAAATTCTGATCAGAGTTCTTGCATTGTCATATTGCCATATTGCTATTGTGGCAATCACATAAATTGTTAACCTGATTTCACTAATTTTACCGTGTCAGTTCATACATGTCTTCCTATGTTTCTCTGAATACATCATTTTCTCCATTCCTTACAGAACAATAATATTTCATTACATTTACATACCATAATTTGTCCTGTCCTTCCTCAATTGATGGGCAATTATTTTCTTTCTAGTTCTTTGCTATTATGAAAAAGAGAGGCAGCCACAAATATTCTTATACATGACTCCTTTCTCTCTAACCTTGATCTACTTGGAATATATATCAATGGTGGTATTCCCAGCTATGGTTTAGTGACTTTGGGGTTATAGTTCAAAATTATTTCTAGAATAGTTGAACCAATTCATAGTTCCACCAACAATGTATTAGTGCATCTGTTTTCCCATAACAATTACATGTGAGGTAGAAGCTCAAAATTATTTTAATCCTCAAATATCCATTGTTGATTTGGAGTATTTTTGTTACACAAGGTGTGTGGCTTATCTTGGAGTCACAAAACAGTGTTATCAGAGATGGGACTTGAACTAAAGTCTTCCTGACTCCAAGATCAGCTCTCTATCCACTGTGACATGCTGTTGTCTTATTTAAAAAGTTAGTAAGGTAAATGAAAAGTCTTGGACTCAAATTCAAAAATTCAACTTCCCAAGTATAAAAAGCAATAGCCATGAGAAGGCAATTCATCAAAAGAAAAAAAAGCCCAGGAGTTTTAGGGGACCACAATCTCAATTGGATCAACAGTGTAATACGGTATTTAAGAACAATCATTTGATCTAGGGCTCTTTTTAGATCTTGGCCATCATATCCAGAACTAGGGGGTGATACATTAGTTGTATTCTGCCCTAGTCAGACTACATCTGCAGAATTTTGTTCAATTCTGGAAGGACATTGGTAAGTTGAGGAGTATCCAGAAGAAGGTAGCCAGGAGAAGGAAGCACATGGAGATTGTACCATATGAAAATACTTGAAGGAACTGAGATTGTTTATCATGGAGAAAATTTGGCTTGGCTTTGGGGGTAGGTGAGGTGTGTGGGTATTGTAGCTATCTTCAAGTATTTGAAAGACTGGAATGTAAAAAATGGATTTATATTTGTTCTACTTAGCCCTAGAGAGCAGAACAAGAGGTAATGGGTAGGAATTACAAAAATGTGAATTTCTGTTTTATGGCAGGAAAATCTTCCATAAGCTGAGAGTTCTCCATATATAGAATGGGCTGTTGCAGGAAGCAACCAGTTCTCCTAACTAGAGATCTTTAAGCAAAAGCCAGGTGAAAAATACTTGGCTATTTTGTAAAGGGAATTCTCTTTCAAGTATTAATTGGACTAGATGATCCCTGGGATCTCAAACATTTTCTGAGTTTGTATTTCTCATTCCCAGCCCAGAAAATTCTGTGAGTTGGCAATTATAAATCCTTGTGGCAGGGAGAATCCTTGGTGTTGGTCAATGGTAAACACAGATATGAGTCATTGTATGTTAAGGATTAGTATCTGCCTTTTATGGTTAAGTGTTGGGGTATGGAAGAGCCCTGGGAGGCAAGCTCCTGATGGATTTTTCTTCAGGACACCCCCACACAGTAGTTTTATAATGGTTCATTCCTCCAGAGGAGAGAAAATTGGATTTACTCATCAGCATCAATGACACTCGATGAGCAATAACTACCTTCGTGTCACAGATGAGAAGCAGACCCTTGTACCTACGGAATGAAAAATATCAAACCAAAAAAAATTGACCTCATCTATGTTTTCAGCCATCCTCCCAGCTGAATCAGTCTGGCTGCCCCCACTAATCTGATTGATTGTGTATAAATGGATAATTAAGACTTCTGGAGAAAAATGACTTGACTGAAAAATGGTTGGTTCTCTGGCCACTTACAAACGTAATGTGAGATGAAAGGAGGTTAAGTGATTCCCTCAAGGTCACCCAGCAAGTAAGCTCATGACAATAGGAGCATTTGAATCCATTCTACTGCCCAGAAAGGCTTTAGCTATCACCTTTGGATGGAAAGTTTTCATCATGAAATAAGTGAGAAAGTGAAATAATTGTTCTCTCCTAGAGAAGCTGTGAAAGGACAAATGGGACACGATATTAATGAAACAAGCTATGAAGGATACCTGCCATATTTAGTAAAACAGGATCAGAGAAATGGGTAGTAGTTTAGATTGTATGTGCTCACACTAACTATGCCAAGTTCATCAAGGTATTAATATTTAATTAATGGAAATGTGTTGAAATGGCTAGGCACTGGTGGATAGACAAAAATAAAAGCAAAGCAGTCCATGCCCTCAAGGAGCTTATTTTCTACAGTGGAGACAAAATATGTAAACAGATATGCAGATACAAATATCACAAAGTAATTGCAAGAGGAAGAAACCATTAAAAACTAGGGAGATATTTCAACAATTCAGCTAGCATCTGCTGTGGGGCTGTAAAACCAAAAACAACCAGCTCACAGAACGTTGCAAGCCCAGGTTCTTTTGATCTGCTTTATTAAGGAAAGCAACATTAAGGGGATAACAATCTCAATTTAATCCAGCATACAAATATCATTCACTTAATCCCTGAACTTCAGAGCAAATATAAACAAGTTACAAGCATACACGTATAAACAGACCAAATACAATTCGTAGTTACCAACATCTGAGTTCAGCCGGGAGCTTGACAATGGCTTGGCACAGAGTCACGAGTCGCTACGGCCAGCCGCAGCTCAGAGCTCTGAAAAAAATAAAGCCAACCTCTAGTTTTATATATCTTGTTCAAGGTCAAAGGTGAGTCTCACTGACTCGACGTAAAATCGTCACAAAAAATGCCACATAAATCCAAGTGATCTAAAAGCCTCTGATGTCAGAAACACGTCACTCAAACCCATGTAAACTAGGCTTTGCCTTGAGTCAAGGAGGCCATCGAAAACTCCTAATTTAATCAAGGAAACAAAGGCCAAACTCTTCAAGGGCACTTGGTTGAATAAGTGCTAAGAGCACTAGGGCAGGAGGTGGCCACCAACCTACTCTTTAAAGCAAGATAAGGATTACGAGAGGTTGAGGGGAGGAAGGAGAGAAATGAAAGTCTAAATGTAGTGAAAAGATCAGCACTCCCCTATTCAAGGGGCCTCTCTGGTGCTTCCTGAAGAAGCTTCACTGCCTCTCTCTGAACCAGCTCTTGGGTCCTAATTGAAAATGAATATGTCCTCAAGCTCATTATCAATGGTACCCACTCTTAAATCCAAATCTATCATTCCAGTACGAATCTATCCTGGTGCCTGCCCTGGACTTGCATTCAATTTGAGCTAAATTCTTGAGACAGTCTCCCAATCCTGATGCTGCATTAATATCCCATGTATATGTTCAATGCAAATAGGAAATAATCCTGTTTCTCAGAGGAATGAGAGCTACATGACAGTCACTGATACACATGCTCCGGTTTAATGCAGCCTTTTTGCATTCCGACACTTTGATCCACTGCCTTTGAAAGAAGAGCACTGTATCACTAAAATGAAGATCTCCAAAGCTGCAGGGCCTCTTCCTCCTCTTCCGGCTCCTAGTGTTGTAGGGTTCCTGACAGCCCCCCAAATTCACCAAGTCCTTGATACAATCATCGACTGGATGTTCTAGCCTTCACTTCCTTCTCATTCTCATCTTTTCCATGCACATAGTTTATGACATTTTACTTTTCCACAAATGATTTTCTCTCCTTAATGATTGTTTGGGTTTTGATTTATAGTTTGATGTCCCTTTTCTGATCTGCTTAAACTTCCTAACAGTCTATTCCATTTAGCCAGCTCTCCCTCCCGGGAGCTTAACCAGATTGGCAAATTAGAGCCACTTTTTCAATAGACAGACAAATATTTCATTCTACCTAAGTATAGAGGGCACATTCCAGAGGTGAAATAAATCAGAGCTTCCCTATAGATTTTCTTTACTTAGAGTATAGGATGTGAAAGAATTTGTAATAAAGAAAAATATTTCATAAGTAATTACCTAATTACTTTCTTTGATGATTTGAGCAGTCTTTTAGCTCATGAATGTGACTATTCCCTTCATTAATGAAGCTTGAAGCCCAGCCATGCTTTCTCATCCTGCATGAGTCTTGTCCATACCCTCCTGGAAATCTGACACAGTAGATACCACTAAACACAATGGAAGGCCTCATCTAATTCTCTCAACATTATATGGACACCAATGAAACACATTACTTTCACTTGCCACATGTTTGTCCATCTTCTTTCCCTATCATGTATCTCTCTGGTGATATTGCTTACCTCATTTTCTTACACAGTTCTTGGCTGGTCAAGTACTATAGTCTATTCACACCCAGGATGCAGCTTGCCATTGTCCTATGAGTGACCTTTAACTTTAATCCTTCAGAGATCATGGTTTTCTGTAACTCAAAATCATACACTATGATCAAAAGGGTGTTGTCCAAAAGAAGGGCCCTTGTGCAAATTGAAGATTGGGATTACTAAAAAGACCTTGTCCAAAGGCAATTTAGTCAATTCTGCTCCTGTTCAATCCTGCTTCAGCTGATCATACATGTACCATATTGGTCCATGATTTGGAATGGTCCAGGATGAGCTAGCTCTACGTAGTCTTCATCCAATTATACAGCATATTTGGAATAACAGGCACTCTAGTCTTCTTCCACTTGGTTTTTCCTCCTATGTAGTGAGAACACCTTCGATTGAGTGATTATGGCTCATACTTAGGAGATTTTGCAAAGCTCATGGGCTCACAGTATAAGCCCAATATTATCTCAATATCCATACGAAATCCTTCTTTCATTTAACTATTAATTAATGCTAATAAACAAATGTATGACAGCAACATGGAATAGTGGATAGAGAGCAAGTCTCAGAGCCAGGAAGGTGAGCTCAATGCCTGCCTCTGACGTATACTGACTGTGAGACCCTGTGCAAAATACTTAACCCCTCAATGCCTCCAAGGCAAGGCTTCAAGACTGTAAATTGCATAGTAGATGTCACCTTGCACTGAAAGAGGGGTTTCTACATTCGGAGTTCTCTTCACCAATAAAGTCACAGGTCAGATTTTAAAACCAATTAGATGCATACATACTTATTCCATAATTATGGCTCTATTTACTATGACCCAAAGACCCAGGTTCTCTCATGCCGTTTCTCAACATCTGGGGGGATATAAAGGATTGTGGTAAGGTGATGATTTTAGGGGAAACATATGTACATTCATCCTAGAAATATTTATCAAATACCTACTATGTCAAGTATTGTAATAGGTACAAGAGAGAGAAAGATGAAAATTCAACAGTCTTTAACCACAAGGATGTTGTATTTATTTCCAACATGTACACAGACAGTAAGTACAAAATAAATACAAGTAATTTAAAGAGAGGACCCTGGCACCATTTTCTATCATTTAACCAATTTACATTGGCATGGACTGCCAGTTACCATACTCTTCTAGCTGTCTTTCATGCTACACTTGGTACAGTAGCAGGAGGGAGCATGGTTGACTTTCATGTATACACTTTTTTCAATTGTTAAATTTGTCGGATGCCAAAGTAGTCCAGGAGACAAATTTCAGGCTCTCATTCCAAAGAGAATTTTTTGTCTAAGACAGACAACCCACCTGTCTCTTAAGGGAATGGTTATGTGGCCATGGTAATAGCATCCTAAGCTCAAAATACACCATTCTAAGACTTTCCAAATTTCACATGTTGACACTAAATAGCAACAAAAGCATGGATTCTGCTGACTCTTTCTCTGCTTCTGTTATACCTTTGGGGTTGATCTATTTAAAGGTATATTTAATCAGTCTCCCCCTTTTCATATTTCCCAAACGGTTCTGTCATCTCAACCAATGATTATTCAAAAGAGTTGAGTAATATTTGTGCAAGTGCAACATTTGTGAAGGTGAATTCACACCTCCACAAACAATTCAAGGAACATCAATTAAACACCTACCCTTAGGAGGCACTATGCTACTGCTGGGGAAACAGTTAAAAAATTCAACAGTCCTGGACCACAAAGAGCTTTGATCCTACCGTATTCATCAGCTCTTGGCTCTTCTATGTGTTGATTTGTAATGAATTGTCTTCCTGAGGAAGAAACAATAATCAAATTGGCTTTGGATGTCACGGAAGCTGATAACTGTGCAGGCGATCATTCTGCCATCAGTCTGTAATGTGCTTTCATCAGAAATAACTCTGAGACATCTTTTCATTTCATTTTAGCTGAAGGATTCAATACATATTTAAAAATCAGTCATATGTAGGTTAACAAAATTATGTTACCTGATCATTAATGAACTCAGCAACTTGTAAAACACTGGTAGTCTTGCCCTGAATTCTCTTGGGCAGAAATTCAGCTACTTTGGATGCTAGCCAGGAAGGCTGATGGTGTTGAAATGTGTCATGTACATAAGGACACTCCAAATGGGCTGACTGATTGGCTGACTGGTCACTACAGGCCAATGTCATGGGGAAGAATGCTCTTACTAAAAGGCATCTTGTAGCCACTGGATTTATAAAATCCATCTTTTTTTTTAACAGTGATAAACGGTTTTTATTCAGGCAATGAAATAAACTCCATCTTTCAAGGTAAAAAATAACAACTAAAAACTAAAACTCCTAGTCAGACTATATCTCTCCTACTGTGTTCAGTTTTAGAAGCTACATTTTTGGAAAGATAATTGATAAGAACCAGAAGTCATCTAAAGGGGGCCAACCAGGAAGGTGAAGGGTCTTGAGTGAATGTCATATGAGAATTGTTTCAAATTATTTGGGGTATTTATCTTGGAGAAGAGAAGAATCAGGGAGAATCTCATGGCTGTCTGTTTCAAAGTATTTGAAAATGTATTTCATGGAAGAAGCACCGTGCTCCATTTTTCTCTCCACTATAAAATCTCATCCATGCTCACCTCTTTTATGTGAGATAATTTTCTCCATTCTGCCTCCCTCTTCCCCCTTTTCCCAGTGTCTCCCTTTTTTTGTCACCTCTTTATTTTTAGAGGGAAGATTATCTCAACCTAATCAACTCCCACCCATGCCTTCTGTTTATGTAGACTCTTTCTAACTGCCCTAAAAATGATAAAGTTCTTAGGAGTTACATGTATCATATTCCCACATAGGAAACTAAACAATTTAACTTTATTGTGTTCTTTATGATTACTCTTTCGTGTTTCCCTTTTCAAGCTTCTCTTGAGTCTTGTGTTTGAATGACAAATTTCCCATTCAGGTATTATCTTTTCATCAGGAATGTTTGGAAGTTCTGTATTTCATCAAATATCCATTTTTTGCCCTGAAGAATTAAGCTCAGTTTTGCTGGGTAGGTTAGTCTTGCTTGTAATCCTAGCTCCTTCACCTCCTGAAATGTCATATTCCATGTCCTCTACTCCTTTAACATGGAGTCTACTAAACCTTGTATGATCCTGACTGTAGCTCCATGATATTTGCACTGTTTCTTTCTGGCTGCTTGCAATCTTTTCCACTTGACCTAGGAGTTCTGGAATATGGCTATAATATTCTTGGGAGTTTTCATTCTGAAATCTCTTTGAGGGGATGATCAGTGATTTCTTTCCATTTCTATTTTACCTTGTGGTTCTGGAATATCAGGGCAGTTTTCCTTGATAATTTCTTGAAAGATGATGTCTAGGCACTTTTTTGATCATGGCTTTCAGATAGTCCAATATTCTTAAATTACCTCTCCTCAATTTATTTTCTATGTCAGTTGTATTTACAATGTAATATTTTACATTTTCTTCTATTTTGTTTTCATTCTTTCAATTTTGTCTTATTTCTTGATGTTTCATGGAGTCATTAGCATCCAGATGCCCAGTTCAAATTCTTAAGGCATCATTTTTTTGAGTTTTTGTGACTTTTTTTCCATTTGGCCAATTTTGCTTTGTAAAGAGATCTTTTCTTCAGGATTTTTTGTGCCTCTTTTGCCAAGCTATTAATTCTCTTCTCATAATTTTCTTGTATCACTCTTGTGTATTTTCTAATTTTTCCTCTACCACTGTTTAACTCTTCCAGAAATTCTTGTCATGCTTGTGTCCAATTAGCATTTTTCTTTGAGGCTTTGCTTATAGCATTTGTCACATTATTATCTTCTTCAGAATTTGTGTCTTGGTCTTCCCTGCCACTGTTGTAGCTTTTTTATGGTCAAATTCTTTTTTGTTGTTGTTTGCTCATTAGCAAATGAGAAAATATTTCTTGACTTTGAAAGTTAGCTTTAGAATTCAAAACTTTAAATACAAATGTTAAAAAACAAAAAATAATAAAATGAGGGGATTTGACTTGTTAGCCTTTAGGATCCTTCTAATTCTAAATCTATGATCTTTGATTCTGAGCAAAACCCCTCCCCCTTATAATATAAGCTCTTCGAGCATAGGCATACTCTTTGGTTTTTGCCTTTGTAGACACAAAACCCAGAGTTATACCTGCCACACAGTAGATAATTAGTAAATATCTGTTGATTTGAATTATATTTAATTGTCTTACAACATATTCGATCAACAGGTCTCATACTATTCTCATGAACCAACATCAGTTTTCTGTGGGTTCTAATTTTTAATTAACTTCTGAAGGTCATTTAAATGCTTTATTCTATTTGACTCTCTAGTCAGTAGCCAACAAATGTCTGCAAGTCTCAGACTTTATTTTGTTTTGAAAACCAAGAGTTACTGAGACTATAACTAGGAAAAAACCAATGAGGAACCATAACAACGATAACAAGAAAATGGATTTCTGCCCTAGCACTCATAAGCCATGGATGCTTCATTCATTGTGAGGATTTAGGCTCTCCTGTGTGTTTCTTCTTATCCTGGAAAATCTCTCTCTGAAGAAACTAGTGTTTCTTCAAGTGCCATACAGATTCTCTCTTCTGTCCCAAGAGAGGGAAAGAAGATGCTGATTTTTCTCGATGAAACAGCGGTGATTTAACCATAAGGCCCGTGATATTATGACTTCATAATTAAGCCATGTCCTGAGACTCCAAAGCAGCATGTCTTTCCACAGTAACCTTACTAGTGAGAAAGAAAGAAATAGGCTATACATGAAAATGGATTTGACAGCCACACACCAGTGTGTATTTAAAGATGACATCAGGGAATTATGAGTCTGAATATCCTGGTCGTAGGGAAGTCAAAGCATGACCAGGGGCAGAAGCCTGCTCAGAGGCAGAACTAGGCAAAGAAGAGGAGCCTCTTCTTGGTTAACCTTTGCTTCTCTAGCCTGAAATTTGCCCAAGGCAACTAAGACTTGAAACTGCTTCATATCTCCCTGACCTCTATAACAAGGGAAGTTTCTTTCTGTTGACAAAGAGTAAAAACACTCTGCATTTTAGGCTGTTTTATGGATTTTCCTCTTTTGCTCCTGTGGATAAAAACAATAACCCATTGAATATGTGTGCATGTGTGTGTAAACATACACACAAACACACATACACAACCACATACACATGTGTGTATATGAATATATACCTATATGTATAGATACATGCACACATATATATGTATGTGTGTATATTTTTAGCCAGGTGTTCTGATGCCATATAGACACTATAAAGCAAAGAACTTTATAGCATTAGGGGCAATGAAGACCAAACAGCTGAAAATGAATAGACATCTCTCCATTTCCATATTTACCAAATTAAACCATTATTAAGAACAGGTTATTGCACAAATAGAAATGAATATTAAAATAGCTTGAAGAATAAGTCATGAGCTTTGCGCCTCAAACATCTGTCTCCATGTTTGATAATTGCATCAATAAATTTTAGGAATGTCTGCTATTGGCAGCAGCATTTATAGGATCAAAGGCTCATGGAGCGGGGATGAAAGGTAGCTTAGAGGTCATCATTCTAACTCCCTCATTTTATAAAAGAGGACAAAGAAGAGAAGGAGATCAAGTGACTTAACTGTGGTCCTCCAGGGAATTAGCAGCATCCCAGAAAGGACCTGAACCCAGGTCCTCTAATACCACAGCCAATGCTTGTTTTCCCATTCTACAAATGTTGAATTGAGACAAACTGGATAATGAATTCCTCAGGGTGGTTCCCCTCTATTCAGTCCTGGAATAAGCACATATGCTGATCACCACAGTTTGTTTAGTTTAGACAAGTTTAGAAAGGCCATTGGAAAACTGGAGGGCATCTAGAGAAGGAGAGCCAGATTGGTGAAGGGCCTTGCAACCACACTGTACAAGAGAAGATATAGGGAGGACACCATCAGGATCACTTAATTCTTTTACAGCAGACACCTGGCTGAGGGAAGAGATTTGTTTTCCTTGGTCACTGGAAAAAAAAACTGGGAGCAATGAGCAGAATTTGCAAATAAGCCTTTCTAATTAGGATGTAAGAAAAGTTTTCTGAGAATCTGACTCTTAACAAAATGGAATCTGCTGCTTTTTGAAGTGGTAGGTTACCCCTCACTGGAGGTGAGTGCATCTAAATGGATGCTGAAGGCCCTTCCACCTCAGATATTTGAGGATTCTCTGTCTCTGAGAATATGCCTTGTCATGTTTCCCACAAGATGCCTTTTTTCTTCATCTTCCTCCTCCAGGAATTGAGCTGCCATACTCAGTAATGGATGATTTGGCTCCAAACTGATTCCTGAATAATTGAGCTCTTTGCCAGCTCTCCAAAGCATTCACATTTTTAGCCTGAGATGGATAGTCATATTGTTTGTGTAGGCATTTGCTAGGGGAGTTTTCTCCATGGGCCATGAGTCTTTCCAGGCATCTCTGCTCTCCATCTTTCCCTAAGCTGCCACCACTTTTCCCATTTGACTACTTAACAAAGATGACACCCAGTGGGCCAGACCTTAAAGGATAAGGAAAACAGATCAGTAGAGAAGAGAATTAAGGATCACAGGACTAGGAAGAGAAAAGGTTTAGAAGTGGGAATTAATGTGGTTACCCGCAGTGGGACAAATCTGACAGGAAAAGAGGAGGGATCCCACTGGGGAATAGTAGGAAATAAGGTTGAATAGCAGGGTAAAGGAAAATTTTGGCAGGATTTGAAAAACAAGAAGTCTAATCCAGGGGGTGGAGCCAAGATGGCGGCTGGGAAGCACTGACTGGTGTGAGCTCCCCACCAAATCCCTCCAAAAACCTATAAAAAATGGCTCTGAACCAATTCTAGAGCTGCAGAACCCACAAAGTGGCAGAGGGAAGCAGGGCTCCAGCCCAGGACAGCCTG
>CM053624.1:361305831-361339303 GCA_028646595.1 Phalanger gymnotis
TTTCAGCATATTTTTGGGTCTCCTTTATCAAGTCATTGACTTGTTTTTCATGGTTTTCTCACATCCTTCTAATTTCTCTTCCCAATTTTTCCTCTACTTCTCTAACTTGCTTTTCCAAACCCTTTTTGAGCTCTTCCATGGCCTGAGACCAGTTCATGTTTTTCTTGGAGGCTTTTTTTGTAGGCTCTATGACTTTGTTGACTTCTTCTGACTGTACGTTTTGGTCTTCTTTGTCACCAAAGAAGGATTCCAGAGTCCGAGACTGAATCTGGGTACATTTTCGCTGCCTGGCCACGTTCCCAGCCAACTTACTTGACCCTTGAGTTTTTCAGTGGGGTATGGCTGCTTGTACACTAAAGAGTTCTATGTCCCAAGCTTGGGGGTAGGTGGCAGCTCTGCCACACCAGCACTCCTCCTTCCCCAAGAACCCCCAACCTGGACTGGACTTAGATCTTCAGCAGGCTCTTCACTCCTGCTCTGATCCGCCACTTAATTCCTCCCACCAGGTGGGCCTGGGGCCAGAAGCAACTGCAGCTGTAGTTCTGTAGCTGCCCCACCTCCACTGCCCCTGGGGTGGTGGCTGAAAACTGCAAACTCCCTGTCCCCAGCAGCTTTTCCCACTAATCTACTCTGTTGTCTTTGGTGTTTGTGAGTTGAGAAGTCTGGTAACTGCTGCAGCTCACTGATTCAAGGTGCTAGGGCACTGATTCAGGCCGCTCCACCTGGCTCCTTGTCTGGTTGGTCCATGCCATCCACGCTAGGCTCTGCTCCACTCAGCTCCACTCCCCTCTGCTCCCAGCTCCGTGTGGGATAGACCATACTCAGAGACTATCCAGGCTGTCCTGGGCTAGAGCCCTGCTTCCCTCTGCCACTTTGTGGGTTCTGCAGTTCTAGAATTGGTTCAGAGCCATTTTTATAGGTTTTTGGAGGGACTTGGTGGGGAGCTCACACTAGTCCCTCCTTTCCAGCCGCCGCCTTGGCTCCATCCCCCCATTTGCTCCATTTTTAAAGCTAAACATGAGAATAATTGGTTATTTAAGCTTCCAAATGATCAATAAAGATTACAGAAGACAATTCTGATACACATTGTCTTACTGATCCAACCCTGGATTTAAAGGATTGGGTTTTTTTTCCCTCACCATTAATGTACAGTATTTGCACGCTTACACAGTATTATTCGGGTTAAAAAGTAGCTAGAAAAAATCCTTCTTTCATACTTTTCTTGCTCACGGGGAGTCATAAAACTGTTTTTATTAATGATGAAAAGCCAGTGACCTCCATATCTATTTTTCTAGGCTTTATATTCTCACATCTTGATGTTACATGTATTTATAGTTAGTTCAAAATAAATTTCACTTTACATCTCCTCCTACTGGATTTTATTAATGAAAAAAAACTTGATTTTTGTGATTTTGTTTTATGACCTGCTATTCTCAGCCTTCTATTTCTTCATGTAAAATGGTGGTAATAATAGGAATACATACCTCACAAGGTTTTTGTGAAGACCAAATGACATGCTATATGCAAATCTTAAAGCCAATTTTACCAATAATAATAATATTATTAGTTTTTATTGGGTTTTTTGTTATTATGAGCCTGGGATTCCCTAACCAAACCATTAAGTTTTCAGTAATAGAAATAAATTTGATTCCTCTTTGCATGTGCTTAGTTTTTAATTCATTTATTTTATTTGCTATTTTGGATTCTTCTTTAAGAATATTAATTTCCACACTAATTTACATCATTATTTCTTCTTTCAATTTCTCCTGATGTTCTAAACCACTTTGTAAGTTCTTGTGATTGTTCCATCATCAATTAGGGGTGGGGAGGTTATAATTTGTGTTGTTGCAATGTTTCTTGCCTTATTGCTATAGCTAGTCTTTTTTAGAACACCATCAAAAAATAGCATCAACAATGAGCATCCTTCCTTTACCCTGGCCTTAATTGAAATGCTTCTACTGTGTCTCTATTACAAATATTGGTAGCTGCTGACTTTAAATCAATATAATTTGTCATCCCGAGGAAAGTCCGATTATACTAATGATTTTTGGTATTTTTAATATATATTAACAATATGCTTTGTTGAAGACTTTGGCTATAGCTGCTGATACATCTAAGAGATTTTTATTTTTTTAATTAACAATTATATTTCATGAACTAGGTAGACAATCTACGGCAAACTTTTGTAAGAACACAAACAAGAATCATACAGCAGGGGCAGGAATGAATGGATTTGGATCTGTGTCATTGGGGGAAACTCCCAAATCAATGAGATCAAAAAACTATTTTAATACTGAGTATGATTATAGATCCCATAAGTTGAAGCATCCCTGAATTTGTTCTGTCTAACTTGTTTGTGAAATGTATATTTATAGCCTCTTTGCTATTATTTTATACAGAATCTGTCATTAACATTTATTAGTGCCATTGGTTTATAGTTTTCTATAACATATTACCATATGCTGATTTACAATACTAAAAGAAGCATGTCTGAAGGCAACCAAGTAGAAGTCATGGAAAGTTCCTTCCTAAATGAATTCCAGGCTTTCAATTTCTCTTTTTTTTCAACTTTTTCTCTTTTTCAGTTAACAAAGTAAGCTTTCTAAAGTACAGGTCTGACAATGTCACTCCTTTGCTTAAGAAACATCAGTGACATCTTGTTTCCTGTAGGATAAATATACAAATTTTGCACCCTAATAGTTAATGTTCTTACCGTTCTGGTCACAGCCTACATTTCTATACCTAAAGAATATTAATCCCCTTGCTGAGGCAATTGGTGGTACAATGAATAGAACAAAGGCACAGTTGTTAGAGTACTGGGCTTGGAGGCCCAAAAACCTGAATTCTAATCTGGTCTTAGACACATACTAGATATGTGACCCTGGGCAAGTTTCAAACTCTGTTTGTCTCAGTTTCTTCAACTGCAAAATAGAGTTAATAACAGCACCTACCTCATAGGACTTTTATGAGGATCAAATGAAATAATGGTTATAAAGCATTTAACACAGTGCCTGTCACATAATGGGTGCTTAATAAAGGTGTATTCTCCTTTTTTCCCTTTCCCTTCATGCATGCTACTTTCCAGGCAAACTGGACTATTTGAAATTCTCTGAAATTGTAATTAAATATGCCAATCTATCAATGCCATTTCTTGTCTAAAATGCAACCCCACCTTTCACCTCTGTCTCTTTAAAATTCTAGCTTCATTCAGGAATCAACTCATTTGCCATCTATATTGAGAAATTTCTGATTCTTTAGTTATTAGTGCTAACTTTCCCTTCTCCAAATTATCATGTATGTACTTGTATTCCTATAATAGAATATAAACCCCTAGAAGGCATAAACTATTTTAAATTTTATCATTATTTCCCCACACTCTAGCGCAATACCTTGAATATAATAAATGCTTGATAAATCTCTGGTGGATTAGATTGTAACTCTCAATTGAATATACAAATTACTCGTATGCTTTTACAATGCCCTATCTTATAGTTATTTGTATATGTGATTTATCTCTCCTTCTAAGGAAACCTGAAGATAGCTACTTATTTTTCATCTACTTCATTTATGATGGATGGATGGATGGAGGGATGGAGGGAGGGATGGATTATTAATGAATAGATGAGTGACTTATCTATAGCTTCCATGCTAAACATGTCACAGTATTCACATTGAATAACATCACTCTTGGATGGAGCAGCACAGGATAAATGATATTAAATGACTAAACATTTCTGATTCACAAGCCAAAAACTATTTAAGACCAAAGTCTTTGTAAAAGCTATGGTGAGCTTGAGAATAAGGAAAGGAACCTGAGAACTGCAGAGCGAATGAGACCACAATAAGTAATCTTGATGACAAGGGGTTCGGATTGGAAGGTAGGAAAAGGGTATAACCAGTGGTCAAAAACAACTAGGGATTTAGCAGCTCAAGATTGAGAAGGTCCAAGTCAGGATTCTGAGACTGTTGAAATGGATCACAGGTCTTGGCTAAGTAATTTAACCTCCCTGAGCCTCACTTTCCTGATCTTTAAAATGAAAGGGATTGAACTAGATGGCCTTTGTTGTCTCTCAATAAAGACATCATCTATTTTTGCCCACATTAATTTGTCAAGGAAGGGAAGGGAAGGGAGAGGAATAAGCATTTATTAAGAACCTACTATATTTCAAGCACCGTGCTAAATGCATCACAAATTTTATCTCATTTAAAATAGCATACCTTTTCTTGTGGTCAATGGCAATTGTAAGTCACTTTGAATTAAATATTAACACCTGCCTTCTATAGCTAGGTGAAAGTTTAGAGAAGAACCCTGTGATGAGGATGGATTTTTTTTCCCTTGGGATATCCTTACACAGCTTTACAATGGTTCATTCCCAGAGGAGAGAAAATTGGATTTACTCATCAATGTCAATGACACCAGTGAACAATAGCCATCTCCATGTCATAAATGAGAAACAGATATTTGCACCTATAGAATGAAAAATACCACACAAAAGAAAATGACCTCTCTTGTGTTTTCAGCCATTCCCAAATGAATCAGCCTGGCTGCCCCACTGATCTGATTGATTGTGTAAAAATTGGCAATTAAGACTTCTGGGGAAAAAAATGACGACTGAAAAATGGTTGATTCCCTGGCCACTTACAAACATAATGTGAGATGAAAGGAGGTTAAATGATTCACTCAAGGTCACTCAGTAAGTAAGCTCCTGATGATAGAATCATTTGAATCTATTGTGCTACCCAAAAGGCTTAACTACTGCCTTTACATGGGTAAGTTTTCAACACAAAACAAATCAGAAAGGAAGAAAATCAATACATGATCTTTGTCCAACAAAACTATATGTTACCCACTGATATCTTCAGAAAAGCATCTGAAACTCAGCACATGTATAACCAGCTACAAAGAATTTTCTGCCATATTTAAGAGGGCAGTGTGAGTGAACTGATTGAGGGGAGAGATAGAGTAGGATTTGGTTCTTACATGGTAATATACTGTCAATATACCATTGTGGTTCTCAATGCATACAAAGAATGGGGTCTCTAACATGGAAGGACATCACTAAAGGAGCTCTATCATTCTTGAACTAACTTCAAAGTCCTAACTAAAGGCAGAATATTTCCCAAGTTCATCATCACTGAAATTTACCTTGCATTCCAGGACTGATATCTCCTGGTACTTACTATTTTACCTTTACTCGATTTAAGGCAAATCCTGGAGACCTCTCCTAAGCCTTGGTTTTTCATCAGTGTCCACTTTGCATGGACCAGGCAGACAGGAGGCAATGCCATTCCTGGAAAGATGAGGGCTATGGAACATGCACCAATATGTGGCTCCAATTGAATGCATTCTATTTGGATTTTAATGATTTCATCCATTGGCTTTGAGAGTTGAGTACTAATAGGAGCACTAGAAAGGTAGAAAAGCTTCTTTCCTCCCCAATAAATGCAGTCCCATTTTTGCAAACAACTTTCAACAGGGATCTCACCCAGTTGCCAATTAGATATTCCTGCCCAACATTCATGTCATTCCATGCCTTTGCATTTATATAGTTTACAACACTACCTTTTTTACAATTTTTCCCTCTCTAACAATTATTTGGTTGATTTACAGTTTGATTTACCTTCCGATTTATTTATATCCCCTAACAGTCTATTCTAGTTAGCCAGTTCTCCCTCCAGGGAGTTTAACCAGATTGGCAAATTAGCACACCTTTTTCAATAGACAGATAAATATTTCACTCTGGGCACCTTTCAGCAGTGAAATAAATCAGAACTTCCCTATAGATTTTCTTTACCTATAGCATAGTACTTGGCATAGTTATATCAATAATAAGAAGGAGGAAGATTAAGAAGAGAAAGAGAAGTGGAAAGAGAAGGAAGAAGACAAACAAGAGTTGGAGGGAGGGAGAAGTAATAAAGGAAGGAAGAAAAGGAAGAAGAGATGATGGAAGAAAAGGAAGAGGAGATTGTATAGTGTCTAGAACTAGATAAATGATAGGACCATTATACTCTAATAGTCATCTGGAATATCAGCCTTAATTCTCAGTACTACATTGTAGGAAGGACATTGATTAGCTGCCCCAAATGAGAGAAAACAAAATGGTAAGAAGCCCCTGAGCTCATTCCACGTTGAGAGCAGTAAAAGGAACTAGAGTTGTTTAATCTCAGAAAGAGATGATTTAGGGGGAAAATGGTTGTATGTACATGTACATATAGATACAGATATAGAGATAGATATAGATATAGAGATAGATATAGAGATAGATATAGAGATAGATATAGAGATAGAGATAGAGATAGAGATAGAGATAGAGATAGATATAGATATAGATATAGATATAGATATAGATATAGATATAGATATAGATATAGATATAGATATAGATATAGATATAGATATAGATATAGATATAGATATAGATATATTCTGTCACACAGAAAAGAGGTTAGATTTACTTTGCTTGGCCTCTAAGAGCATAACTAATAGAGAAACATGTCGAATTTGCAACGAGGCAATGTTAGGTTTGATGCATAGAAATACAAGATTCCAATGTATGAATATACTTTCTTGACTAAAAGCATTTTATTCCATACAACAAACCACTGCCTTAAGGCTTCTATGCTAACAAGGTTTCACTGATATGTCAAAATTGCACACTATGCCTTGAAAATTTAAAAGAGGTATCATTGTTCCACCATTCTCTGATTATCAATATTAAGTGAAGTAGAAAACTCGGAGATGTATACTCCCCAGTGGTATTTGCTACCATCATAGAAAAGATCCTCCACAGAATTCAAGACAAAAAGGGATTCCCCATAAATGTTAAGGTCTTCCATGTGTTCTTGGCAGATGACATCATAATGGCTCTATCAAGCCCCAAACCCTTACAGAGCTTCCCAAAAGAGATCCATAGTGCTTCCCAACCAGAAGTGTTCGGCTGGACTCTTGGGTACACTAACTTCTATACTGTACCTATTGCATATTGCTATAGAGTCCCTAAAATGGATGTTAGAGTCACAAGATCTCATGTGGAAGAGAAAAGGAACTTTCTAACTCTATATTAGATGTCCAGAACCAGTGGATACAGGGAGATTAAAAAAATAATAGAATTAATCTTAGCCCAGGATCATTCTGCTGGCCTTTGTTAGCTTTCCCTCGATAAATATAGTAGTTTCAAGCCTCAGGTCTGTATTATAAGACCTGTCAACATGCCCTGGTCAGTGGGGTTTCTAGTCACCACACTTCAGTAGATGGTAGCAATGAGCTTGTGGATGGCCCTGAAGAACTGAAGTCCAATGTATGGTAGAAGAGGGCAGCTTAGCAAGCATAGAACAGAGATACACAGAAGAAGGGATGCCCAGAAGAGATAATTTGACATCCAGTAAACAGAGATACAATGACATCACCAAATGATATTGCCAACTCTGGACTGTACAGAGGTATGAGTTTCTCCAGTTATATGTGCCCTTCCTCACTCACATGTGTACTCTGGACATACAGATTCCTGATATGTATGCAGTCCACATGTGTGACCTAACTACATGGGTTGTCCCCTACATACATGCTTCTATGTCATGTGTGTTCCTATATGTGTGCCTTTGTATGTGTTCCATGGTAATACATGATCTCTGTCTGTCAACTCTCAATAAGTATTAAGTGTCTGCTATATGCCAAAAACTGGGGATACAAAAAAAGTCCCCAAATGGCCCCTGCTCTCAGGGAGCTCACAGTCGAAAGTTCTGTGTATGTAAACCCTTCTCAATTTATGATGTGGTTACCAGTGCAAGAATGCACACCATCTGTTCATGGAGTTATCATTTCTCATCACTTTCTTTGCTATGTTATTAGATTTAATACTTTTTATTTTTCATTAATATGACTTCTAGCTGACAGGTAAAAGCCAACATATCAGTAGGGGCATGTAAGCTATGGCTTTGAGTAGGTACTAATGCACAAACTAGCTAGAACCTAAAATACCTTTTTTTTGGGGGGGGGGGCACATACCATGAGGTAGGGAGTGCCTCAGTTGCTAAACACTGTAGTGTTATAAGATTGGGCCTGGTGGTCTTGAGCCTACCATGACAAGCTCTTAAGAGAGGCTATAAGCTTACAGAACATACTCGTGGAAAAATACTGACAATCATATCTTTCAAAGGTTAGTACAGCTTGGTCCCCAAAAATCATATTTTGGCTAACACCAGCTCATTTTTCTCCCTGACAATAAACCTCCCAAATAATGTTGTGCCCTGTCCCCTGATATGCAAATAAGCTAGCTCCAGGAAGGTCATCCCAAATCAGAGTATAAGATCCCTATTCTCAGAATGGCACTTTGGAGCACACCCTCCCCTCCAGCAGGAGAACACCTTCCTGCTGGAGTACCCCCTTCCTGCTGAATGGACCCGTTCCCTAACACAGTGATGCCTTTATGTGAGTTATACTCTATGTGAATTTGCCTGAGTTGTACGTTGGGTCCCCTTTTCTTCTCTCTCTTTTCTCTCTCTTCCCCGTTGCTTGTAATCAAGCTTTGCACTGAGCTGATTCCCATCATTTCACATATTATTGTCAGCATCCAAACTCATTAAGGGGTTGTCTTCCCTCATTGTCTCTGATTGGCCCGTGGGCCATTCCTTAGGCATAAACGAGGTAATCAGACAAGAACCTAACCTGTTGACAGCCACACCTACACTGGTGGAGCATGGCACTGTGAACCCAGTTGCAGAAAGCAATGGTCCAGAAGGGAACCCTACACTTTCCAAGGAGAGACCCTCCAATGCCAGAGGACTGTCTCAAAATATATAGCTACCTTAGAGTGGAATGCACTATGTTGAGAGGTGGCTGGTTGATGGAAGGTCTTGAAGCAAAAGTGGATGACCACATACTGGCCATGATGGGGAGAAGATACTTGTTCAAGTACAAACTAAACTATATGGTATCTGGGTTCCCTTCCAAATCTGAGATCCTGTGATGTTGGAAAGGAGCAGGAGAAGAAGGAAGGGAAAAGAAATAGATGACTGCATAGAAGTTTGAGTCTTCCTGTTCTTCCCTTTCTTCTGGGCTACAACGTTGTATAGAACATAGTGAAACACATAATATTGCCCACTATTTTCAAGAAACTAAATGGGCTTCTAGTTTTGATGCTCACATTTTCTACTCTTTATAAAAAGGACGCACAACTAGATGCTGTGGCTCCAAAATAATTCTTTGGCAATCAACTCACAAACATTGAGTAAGTGCTTCCTTTTCAAGAACATATTATACCTTCTTCGGGAACATGTGTTGGCTGAGTCAGCCAATCAACAAGTATTTCTTAATCTCCTGTTGTATGCCAGGCACTGTGCCTGGTGTTGGGCAGACGAGGATAAAAGATGAGATAATCCCTACTCCCACATTCCACTGTGGGTGGGAAGGACAAGTACATACATATGTCAATAAATAGCTAAATACAAAGTACTTTGGGAGAAGAGAGCTCTAGCAATGGAAGGCATTGAGGAAGTCTTCAGAGTGCTAGAGCTGCAACTTAAGGAAAAGAGAAGGATACTATTAGGCAGAGGTAAAGAGGTAATGGAGGAGTGCATTTCTGGGATGCGGGATGACCAGTACAAAAGCACAAAGAAGGGAGATGGAAGGTTGTATTGAGGAGCTGTGAGAAGCCCGCTTTGACTGGAAGGCTGGGTGCAGAAGGGGGAGTGATGTTCCTTGAAACTAGAAAGATCATTTGGGGCCAGGTTGTGAAGAACTTTAAAAGCTAAAACAGAGGAGATTCTATTTTCTCTTATAACCATCTGGGAGTCACTGGAGTTGATTGATGAGAGGATCTGTGTAGTCATATCTACACATCAGGAATATTGCTTAGGCAGCAGTGTGTAAAATGAACTTGAAGCAGGGCAGCCCAATCCATTAGGAGGTTGTTGGAGTTATCCACGCAAGAGAGAATGAGTAAGGTGGTGTCTGTGTAAGAGTAGCTCCACTGAGGAATGAGGTGAAAGAGACATTGTGGAGGAAGAAAAGGGAAAATTTGGAACTAGTAATATATGTGGTATGAGGGCAATGAGAAGCCCAGAATAGGAAGAACTTTGAGTCTATGAACCTGGCATCCTACAAGAATGATGGTGCCTTTGACAGAAACAGTGAAGGTTAGAAGAGGGGGAGCTTGGGAGGAAAGAGAATGAATTCAGTTTGGGACTTGTTGAGTTTACAATGTTTCCAAGACATTATGTTTGAAATGTACAATGGGTGATTGGCAATGTGGGACAAAATCTCAGGAAAGAAATCAGGGCTGGATAGATAGATAGATAGATAGATAGGTAGATAGATAGATAGATAGATAGATAGATAGATAGTAGGGGCAGAAAAGGGCCAAGGACAGAACCTTGGTGACCATCCATACTTGGTGGTATAATAGGGAGAATGAGCCAATAAAGGAGATGGAAAAGGAGCAGTCAATCTTGTCAAAGGAGAACCAAGAGGCAGCAGGGTTGTGAAAATGCAGAGGAGAAGGTGTTGAGGAGAAGGCAGGCAGTGTCCAATGGTCAAGAAGGATGAGATCTAAGAAAATACCATTAGATCTGACAATTAAGAGATCACTGGAAACTTTGGGGAAAACAGTTCCTGGTAAGTAAAAAAGTTGGAAGCCCGACTTCATAGGGTTAAGGAGCAAGTGAGAGGAGAGAAGAGGAAGTGGAGGCAATGGGTGTTTGACTGAGAAAGGAAGGAAAGAGATATAGAACACCTTGAGGAGACAGTTGGATCTGCGTGGGTTGGTTTGGGGTGGGGGAGGGTGTTCGTTTTTTAATAAGAGTGATTGACAGGTTTGAATGCAGTAAGGAAGAAACTAGTTCAGGGAGTGGGGAAGTTGTGATCTCTAGACCATATATGGCCCTCTAGGTCCTTAAGTGTGTCCCTTTGGGGCCTCAAGGTCCCATCCCTAAACTAGTTGATAGGGAAAGGCTGAAGCTATTCAGAGGAGCAGGATTCCCAGTAGACATAAACTTGCTGTTTTCTATATGGCCCAGAGATATCTTACACTCAGTATGTCCTCCTCAAGACACTTCTTTTTAATTTCCCTTTGTCCAGGTATGTGAACTGGGATTCCTTGTTTTCTTTCACAGCAATAACAATGATAATAGCTTACATTTATATAGTGCCTTTATAGTGCCAGGAACACAAGTGATTTACAAATGTTATCTCATTTGACCCTCACAGTAACCCAGGAAGATAGGGCTTGTTATTATCTCCATCAGGTTCAGGAAACTGAGGCAGACAGTGGTTAAGTGACTTGCCCAGAGACATATGACTAATAAACATCTGAGGCTAGATTTGAACTCAGATCATCCTGACTTAGAACAACCACTCTAACCACTGCACCAACTAACTACCTTTAAATATATCTAACATCCAATCATTTGCCAAGTCTCATTGAATCTTCTTCCACAGCATACCTTGTATCTGTTCGCTTCTCTGCATTGACATGGCTACCACCCTAGGTCAGGCCTTCATCATCTCTTGCTTGAGCTACTGCAATAGTTTCCAATTAGGGCCTTCCTGAATCTGCTCTCTACTCCATTCCAGTCCATTCTCCATAAGCTACTAAATTAATATTCTTAAAATGGAGGTCTGACTGTGTTCTTCCTCTGCTCAAGAAGCTCTAAGGGCTCCCTACTGCATACAGAATAAAATGCAAACTTTTTCTCTTTAGTGTTTAACACCTTTCCCAATCTTACTCCAACCCATCCCCCCAAATGATTTCCCATCTTTCTCCCTTACACTTTACTAGGGTAAGTTTCTCTTCCTATAACCAACATTTTGTCTCTACCTCCATGACTTTGCACAAGCTGCTCCCTGCCTGGAATGCACTCCCTCCTCACCTGCACCTCCTGAAATCCCCAGCTCGATTTACTGTTCTATTCAAGTCTCAGCTCCTACATGAATGAAGTCTTTTCTGATCTTTCCACTTACTAGAACTTTCCCTCGTTTTTTCCCTCTCCTGGTGCGTGGCACTAGTAGGCAGCTCAGTGTGACTTGAACTGATTGATGGTGTACGATGTGACACAGGGATAATCAGGATTTTAGCCTCTTTCAAACAAAAAGTATGTTTCTTGGGAAAGTCTCTTTTTTACATGGGAATATATTTTAATGGAATTTAATGAAAAAAAAGATTTTTTCAGAAATTTTCTCTACCATCAGCCATAAATTGGCTGGAACATCTGCCCATCATAAAGGGAAAGATGTCTGAATTATATCTGATCAATATTGTGAAGTGGACCTAGGTCAGGGAAGAGTGTCTCCACGATTTACATGAATCTCTAAGCATTTGGTCAGCAATTCAATATGTCTAAAAAAGCTTAGCTTTTCCACTTATTCCTCCTAGATGCTGAAGTAGGGATTCTGTCAGCTAGACCTCCGACTTCTAGAAGGGGTGCAAAGGAGCAGCTCTTGGTGTCTGTCTCCAGCAAACACGTCAGCAATGAAAACCAGCAGACTCAGCAAAACATCGCTTTGCCCAGTGATCCGGATCCTATTTACTGCATACATTCAACAAAACCAATGTTCCCTGGGATGTGGTTGCACATGTTTCTGTCATGTAGCCCCATTCCGGATGGTCTCAAATTTAGACTGCTCCTAGGAATGGCAGGAGCCCTCTGACAAAGCCTTTGAGCACCTCTGGCCCCCTTTGCATCAGAGCATCTGCTTAAAAACATTGTGTACGTAACAGATTTTAGGGACCTATGGGCAACGTCCCTTTTCGTAACTCATACTTCCTGAGATGTTATGTGGTGCTCAGATTTGATACAATAATAATATTACTATGACAACAATAATAGCCAATATTCCTACAGCACCTACTATGTGCCAAGCACTGTGTTAAGAGCTTTGTAAATATCTCCTTTGAGCCTTACAACAACCCTGGGAGGTAGGTGTTATTATTATATCTATTTTACAGTTAAAGAAACTGAGGCAGACAGGTTCAATGATTTTCCCAGGATCATACAGCTACTAAGTGTCTGAGGTTTGAACTCAGGTCTTCCTGACTCCAAATTCACCACTCCATCCACTGTGTCACCTAACCACTCTCATATTTTTCTATTGTCTTGGTCTCTATCATATTGGAAACCCTCTCAGCTTATCATTGTGCCATTAGCATTCACTCAGACCACAAGTAACTGTAGGATAATTGATTTAGAATTGTAAGTGACCTTAGAGGTCACCTTGTCCAGCCCTCTCATTTTATATATGGGGAACTGTGCTCCAGAGAAGAGAAATGACCTGATCAGAGCTTAGAAGAATAAGAGGCAAACCCACTTTTAAAACCCAGGTCCTCTGACTATGCATCCAACACTCCACTCACCGTAATGCACTGTCTCTCTTTAATGCACTGAAGAAAACACTTTTTCTAGGTTAGAAAACAATACATAATGTCAGAGTTAGAGCAGACACATAAAATGTCACCCACACAGTCACTACCAATGTCAAAGTTGTCTTCCCTCACTTCTACTGTGGCTCCCAATTGAGTGAGATATCTCTAGGCCAGAGTCCTCCTACCAATGTTTATTTCAACAGCCCTCTTCACTGTATGTGTATAGTCAAACACAACACTAGGTCGTAGAACCACACACAGAGAGACAGACAGAGAGACACAGAGAAAGACAGAGACAGAGAGAGAGGCAGAGAAACAGAGACAGAGAGAGAGGCAGAGAGAGGGAGAGAGCTGGAAAGAAAAAAAAGATTCCATCCAGTCCAGTCCCTTCCTATTACAGATGAGGCGGCTGAGTCCCAAGATGATTAATTGACTCACCCAAGGTCACACAAATCCCAGAGATGGGATTTGAACCAATCATGTCCGTCGACTCCAGAGTCAATGCTCTTTCCCCCATACTATGCTGTGTCCTACTCTACATTTTACATGGGATAGGACTGGTGCCTAGAAAGGGCAAGTAATTTGCTGAGTCACCCAAGCAAGAGAAGAAGTGCTTGCACCTAGATCCTACGATTCCAAATGCAATGCCCATTCCATGGTACCATGCTGCCTCTTTCTCAGGCTCATCCATTGCTTACACATACAAGGGCATTTCTATTACAGCAAAACTACAAGCAGGACCCCCTGATTTCACTGTCCCACTGTACCTAAAATTTCCCACATCAGGGTCTCAAAGGCGGATTAAGTAATGCCTCCAACTAATGATTTTGGAGAGGAGGGCTATCACTCCTCAAGATGTAGGGAGAAGCCTTGCTCTTTTGTGGTTATTAATTTTCAAAGTTTCAAGTTCTGTGTTAACTATCAATTTTCAATTTTAATGGAAACAGGTAGAGCTTTGACAAGATTATTCAGACTCATTTTATGGACTGATGTGATCTCTCCGATCACAAATAGTGGATGGCTCAACTCTGTGGCATTTGGGTTCTCTTCACTCTATAATTTTGCTTGACATTTGGACAGCCCTGGACCTTTCTCACTAAAGCACTTTTGAATTACTTAATTATAGCCATTATTTGGGGGTAGGATGGGAGTGGGGAAGGAAATGTGTTTTTGAGATTGCTTGCAAATCAAAGGCAGAGGAAAAATGGGAAAGTTTTTTGGTCCAAGGAGAAAACAATCAACTTGTCTGAAAGTGGCAGCTTCTGGGGGTAACATGGGAAGACTTGGAAAAATTAGATATTCCCTTCCCCTCTCTATATGTTGCACCAGACTAGAAGGGGGTGGGGTCAAACCTCATTCCCTGTGGATGCATTTAGCCTTTAAAGTTCCCCTGTCAGGCTTAGGGAAAATGGTGCAGCATGCCTTGAAGACTTCATGATTCTCCCAGTGAGGGCAGAACCTCCACTAACCTAGATCATGACTCCTCTCACCTACTCATCCAATACAGCTGGCTTTTACCCCTGATTTTCAATAGATAAGAAAAATTCTGAGAAAAAAATAAGTACCTGTCAGGATGGGGCATAACATTGCTCCCTCATTAATAGAACTGGAGATTTGGGGAGTTGGACAAGGATTCAGAGGTCGTCAAGTCCAAATTCCCTCCTATTTTTGGTCAAATGGCCCCTTCTTGAATATTCCCAAGGTGATGGCAAGAATTGTTAGAAAATTCTTCTTGATACTGAGCAGGAATTTGCTTCCCTGTGACTTCCATCCCTTTGACCTAGTTCTATCCTTGGAGCAACTCTAAGTGAGCCTCCTCCCTCTTCTATGTGATAATCCTTCAGATATTTGCAGACAACCATCATATCCACCAATAAACTATAAGCTCTCTGAGAGCATGAACTGTTTCTCCTCTTCTTTATTTCTTCCCTTCCTCCTCCTCCTCTTCTTCTCTGTCTTCTCCTGCTCCTCCTTCTTCTCTTCCTTCTCCTCCTCCTTCTCCTTATTCTTTATTCTTCCATCCTCCCACCCGCCCCCGTCTCTTTCTCTCCATTTAAATGCTTGTTGATTGAATTATTGGTTCCTCCTAAATTTTCTTTTCTGCAAGTCAAAAAGTTGATAAGCATTTATTAAGCACCTACTCTATGCAGACACTATGCTAAACACTGGAGATAAAATAAATATGAAAACAGCCCCTTCCTTTAAAGAGTTCACACTCTATTGGGAGAGACAACTGACAAGCAACCATATCCAGCCTAAAAATCCTCAGCATCCTTAACTAGCATGCATAGGACATGGCTTCTGGAACCTTCACCATCTTGGTTCCTCTTCCCCCAGATGTTGATCAGTTTACCAGATCCTCCCCCATTATGGCACCTGGTCCAAACTGTGATGTGGCAAACATGGTGCAGCCAGAGAAGAGGAAGCACAGTGAGACCTTTCCCTCTCTGAATTCGGCCTGATCTACACCATTAGGACACACCAGTTTACTACCAGTTAAAAGCCCTAGCTCCTCATTTACAGCATAATTGTTAGAGGAACACTTTTTGTTTTTTTTAGTTTTGTAAAGAACTGGAAACAAAATAGCCTAGGTGAGGACTATGGATGTGGAATGTGACATATTCTGCGAGACTCAGTCCATTGGTTTTGCTAAACCACTAACCCCCCCCCTTTTTTTTCTTCAGTAATGACTGCAAGGAAAGGCTTGGTGGGAAGGGAGGAGAAGGACATATTCAGAAGTGAAGGTGGCAAAAGCAAAAGATGTCATTCATTTTTAAGTTGCGGTGTAATTGTTATCTTCAGAGGGAACACAACATTGTGGATAGAGCCAGCTTTGAGCCCAAGAAGACTTGAGCTCAAGTCTCTCCCCCTCTATGACCTTGGGTAACCTCTCAATGCTTTAGAAAACTCTCTAAGAAAATACGCTGCAGAGAATGTACAAACTTTCTTGCTGAAGGGAGTTTCCTTACCTGGGAGTTCCCCACATGAATAAAGTCACATGTCCAGGTCCTATACCTATCCTCGATTTAATAAAATAAGACAAAAGTTTCAAGCTCCTTTTCACAGGGACTACTATCAAGCCAGCTACTTGTACAATTAGATTATTTGTAGCTTAGATATAGGACACAATCTAGGTCCTTCATTCCAACCCATCGAGATTATTTGGAAGTCTTATTTCACCAGCCCGTGTATTAACAAACTCTCCCAGCTCCATGTCATCAAGTTTCATCCAAAAGCCTTGCAGGTATTCTTCCAAGTTATTGATAAAATTGTTGAGTGGGACAGAGCCCAGAACAGGAGTCTCAGGCACATAACTAGAGGCCTCCCTCCAAGTTTGGGGAATAGCAATTAGACCAATTTGGCAACGAATTAGGAACAATATGAAATGTCTGGAAAGGGAGGTTGGAGACAGTTTGCGAAGGATTTAAAGGATAGGCTAAAGATTCTGTATTTTATCTTAGAGGAAATGAGAAGGCATAGATGATCTGTGAGCAGAGAAATGTCACAGCCAGATTTCTGCTCTAGGAAGATTCTTTTGACAGAAGTGGAGATGAGTCAGAGAAGGGAAAGACTAGAAGCAGAGAGACCAATTAGGAGGCTAGGGCAATAGAGTAGTCAAGAGTTAATGAGGGCCAGAACTGGAGCAGTGTAAATGGAGAGAGCTAGAGAGAGGAAGGCAAGGCTGTCCTGGTAACATCGACATGACCAAGCAACTAACAACTATCATGGGATGGATGAGTCAAGGCTGACTCTGAGGTCTTGAACCTGAGTCCCTGAAGGACAGGGGTACCCTCCCCAGAAATAGGAAAGTTTGGAAGTGGACATATGTAAAGTACTCATTAAGTGTTCATTGCATGCTTGGCACTGGGCCCAGCACAGAAAATATAAATAAACACAGAAAGAAAGAAAGACAGACAGAAGGTGTGTCCAGGGACAAAAATAAGTAATCTTATTTTGAATGTGTTGGGTTTGAGAAACCAAAGGCAACTCCAGGAGACAATTCATACTACTGACCTAGATTTGGAGGCTGCTCATCAACTCTGCCTAACCACACTTTCATCTAGCCTTAATTTCAACAAATCAAGTATTTATTAAGCACCAGATGTGTGCCAGATACTGGGCTAAGAACCAGAGATATGCAGAAAGGCAAAAACATGGTGCCTGTCATTAAGGAGATCAGCTTCTAACGGAGGAGACACTATGTACAGCATATACAAGGTCAATGTTGCCATTTTGTCTCACCTCTACTTACTAAAAGTGCTAATTTCCTTCAAAATTCACCAGATTCTATTGGCTTCATGAAGCCTTTCCTGAGACCTGACCTACTTGTACTCCGCAAATAAGTTAATTTGTGTTTATTTTATATAGCATTTATGTACTTGTGTGTATATACATACATGTGTATTTTATGTGTGTGTGTATATGTGTTTATGGATAATATGTAACATTCATACATACATATACACATGTTGTATTTCACTAGAAAATATAAGCTTTTGGAAGGCAGGCACTGTCTCTTTTTTATTATATCTCTAAAACCTGGAATCCTGCCTGGTTTGCTGACTGATTGATTGACTGTCCATCAGTATTTAAACTTCAATAAGAACCCAAAGTGAAGTATTCAGAGGCAGAAGGAAGTGTATACTATAAATCAATATGATATGAATGAAGAGGGTTAAGTGACTTGCCCAAGGTCACACAGCTGAGGCCACATTTGAGGCCAGTTTGAACTCCAGTCCTCCTGACTCCAGGCCTGGAGCTTTACCCACTGTGCCACTGAGATTTCAAACAGCATAGGCAAGGATTATGGGTGTGGAACATTACGTACACTTTTAGATTCAGTGAATGTGTTGATTGTTTTTGCCTAATCTCTTACCCTCCCTCTACCTTTTTTTTTCCTTTCATTCTTTGCTATAAGGAAGGGCTCAATGAGGAGGGAAGGGAGGAGAGATATATTCAGAAGTGAAGGTGACATAAAAACGAAAAATGTCACTGACTTTGAAAATTGCTATATAATTACCATTTGCAGAGGGAGAACCAGGAGAACAATTTATGCAATAAAAACAATATTGTACAAAAAAACAACTTTGAAAGACAAGAAATCTAACTGATGCAATGACTAACCACAATTCCAAATAACTCATACCAAATCGTGCTCCCCCACACCAACAGAGAGGCGATGGACTCAGAATGTAAATTGAGATATACATCTGTATCTATATATACATGCACACACAACACATGTACAAATCTATGTATGTGTATGTGTGTATATGCTGAAGTTTAGAGGGTACAAATATTTAAAACAGGTACTCCTTCAACTCAATTCAATTCAACAAGCATTTATTAACTACTGAAAATGTGCAGAGCAGCATAGAAGGTAGAAGTCACTATGGAAACTAATTCTCCCTCCTGCTAAGTCGAATCTGTCTTAATTACTTCTTGTATTATTTTCTCATTAAGAATTCCAAAGTTGATATGGGGGCACTTTTCCTGATTTTTGCTCAAGGCATGAAAATTGTTAGTTGTGGCTCTGGTGGGTCATTAGCATCAAAAGGACAGCCACGGTGAAGATTATCCAAGGCCAGTCTGATTTTTAAGTAAAGAGGAAGTGGTATGTTACCAAGCTAGCCTATCTGGTTGCTGAAGGCAAGACTAAAGCTGAACTCAAAATCAGATGCCTTCATTTGCATCCTATAGACAACAGATAAGAATGGAATGGTCCAGAGTTCATTCTTGAGAAGTGACAAGGAGTAGCCGAGATGCTAATAACCCCCAAATTTCTTTCTTCTTTCAGTCTCAATTCCGAAAGTTGACTATTACTAAACAGGATTCATATAGTCATAATATTAATATGCATGTAATGTGAAGTTGAAACACAATTTTAATATTTATCCTGTGGAGACAAACAACGGCAGCACACATCTGCACAGAAAATGTCTTATAAATCACTTCCAGGGCTCACAAACTAATCCAGTTATAAATGTGTGTGTTCAACATGGCAGAAAAGCTGAAGCCATGTCAACAACTCAGCTCCAAGCCCTTTGCTTATAAAAGCAGAAATTCATAGAAGAAAATAGACTGTATTTATTAATCTATTTCCCTTCACCAAAAGGAATGATGCTTAGGGGGAAAGGGGGAGGGGGATTTCTTAGTGGGCTACTTCTGTGAGGACTTGGAGCAAGTGTGGGTGAGAAAACAGTCTTAATAGGGAAGCATCTTGGGAGGAGGGAGTGAAGACAGAACGATCACTGACCTTTAACCCATAAATTCAATCCTGAGAACTGAATTTGTCATTTCATAATATCCCCTACCATTGACATTCAAGGGAATAATTTTTCTATCTTCTTCTACACTCAATGTCAAAAATAATAGTGGTGAAAATAATAATGGTGAAAATGATGATGATGATGATGATGATGATCATTCTAGATATTTATATAGCACTTTAAAGTTTGTGAAGCACTTTACAGCCATCATTCCACTTGAGCCCCATAACACCCCACTGAGGTGGACCCTGTGAGTATTATTGCTAGGACAGGTGATTTCCCCAAAGTCACACAGGTAATATGTGTTAGAGACAGGATCTGAACAAAGATTTCATAAGCTCATCTTTAACACTCCTACTGTACTCCTACTGTGCATGTTTTAGCATTGCCTTTTTCCGGATGAGAAAACTGAGTCTCATAGAGAAAAAGCGACTTCTTCAAAGTCACACAGGATTATGGGATCCCGTGTCTAGAACTGGAAGAGGCTTTGGAAGCCAGGAATCCAAACACCTCATTTTGCAGATAGACTAAAGTCTAGGGAGGTTCAGTTACTCGCCCAAGGTCACACACAGGACTAGAAGGGGTGTTTGAGCCCAGATGCTCTGACTCAACAGCCAGTGCTTTTCCCACCGGACTATCTGCGATAAAGCTGGGACTCAAAGCGAGATCTCTTGATTTCAAATCTAGAGCCATTTCCACTATATTCAAGTCTCTTCCACTCAGAGAATCTTTGGACTCTTCGTAGAATTGTCGTACCACTTCATAGTAACGTAGAAGCCTAGATGTAGAACTAGAAGGAACCGCAGAGGTCATCTCTCGACCTTCTCATTCTGCAGGTGACAAAGCTAAACCCCGGAGAGCTTGAGGCACTTGCCTGAAGGACACAGGGACGGCGGAGGCTAGTATTCAAAGTTCCCCTGGCTCCAACTCTAGCTCATTGCACCACGTTTATGCAAGGGGTACTTGGTTACAGGAAAATAAAAACAGTAAGAGAGTATACTTATTCAAATATCCTGGACTTGGGTTAAAACTAGACCCAGCCCTCCCTCACCAAGACTTTATCTTGTGCTGGGAATATTTTTACACCCATTCTCCATGCATATTGAAGAAAAAGTAAAGAATCGAGTGCCTGGTTTCTCTCTGTATAATTTCCCTAATTAGACAACGATCCTCGGATTATAACAGAGCTTGGGTAAACAGAATGATAGCTCATTTGCCATGAATTCCCTTAGTTTTGTTAACCAATTACTTTTTTCTAATTCTTAAGGTATCATTAAAAAACCACTCTCATTTAAACATAAGCAGATGTCTAGCAACACAGGCATGTGGCTCCAAATTTAACCCTCGATGCCTCATAAATGTGTAAAAGGAAAAGCTATATATTCCTAATATGCTCTTTAATTACATGGTTTGAAACAGAACTGTTCAAAACTAACGATGAAATTAAAGGCTCTGAGATCTAATTTGATGAAGTTATGAGCACGTAGGTTACAACGTGGCTGGCAGAGAAATTCGTCAAGATTGCTTTGCTGGTCACCTGGGGCTAAAAGTAATTTTCAGGCAAGAGGCTAGAAGTCAGGGTGGATTGCTAATACCGAACCACTTCCATCCAATAGTGCCTAATGCTTTGATTTTTATGAGCTCCTAACTGGGCCCATACCAAGACCGTGCCCCCAAATTGCACCATTAGCAATGGACGTATAAGACAAAGATGTCTAATGGACCAATATCAGACACTTCCCACAAGCTGCAACACTGGTTTTAGAGCATGTTATTATGCTAATAGACTGTAAAAGAGGATAGAAGAACATGGCTTTAACGGATTTACCCCTGTTGGGGGTGGGGAGAAGTGGGAAGAGGGACAAAATGCTTGGCAAGCAATTATGGTGAATTATTATGCTATCTAAAACACAATTACTGTGGAATCGTCTATTTCGGTTTTCCAAGTTTATTACCATTAACGTACATACAGTAAAAATAATGATGATGATAATAATAATGAGCAATCCTCTGGAATCTGTAATTTACAAACAAAAGTAGCACAAGGCAATTGTATACATGTGTATCTAGCACACACAGCTTTTTTCCCTCCCAGGAAAGGACTTTTCTTCTTGAATGCATGGTATGCTTTTAAGAAATGCATTGAACAATAGCTGTAATTTAGAGTGCAATTAGGTAAGCCACTTTTCCTTTTTACCTCCAATTACCCACAACAACCTGCTCTGCTACTTCCCACACTATTCATTCCGCCATGCTCTCCTTCCCAGATGTTGATCTTGCAGGTGAGATGAAGGCGTAAATAAGATGGAACAGCATCCTGCTATAGGACTCTCTAGAAGAATATGACGAAATCAACCCTCTCCTCACCCTGTATCCTGTTGATAGCATGTTTTAGGTTTATTCTCCGAGAGGCTAGTCCTCTGTAGACTTAGAGTTCAGGATGCTTTGTCCATCAGAACTTCTCTCAACCTCCTCAGTGACATGTGGTCTGTATGTCTCCAAGGAGATAGGGAAGGGGTGGGGAGGGGCTCAGAGAGGTAGAGCATCATGGAGTTAGAGTGTGGAAGGGAACTTAACCACTAAGACCCCACCTCCAAACTTCCAGTCAATGTCCCCTTTCCCCCTTTCCCTTACAAACCAGCCCTTGAATTCTCCTTCCATTTCAGACCTCAGATTCACCCCACCTTCCCAATAATAATGGACCAATCTCCACCATCCAAGGCAAGGCACATTCCTGGGTCTTCCCATCTTCCAATGTAGGTGAACCTCCAGGCCTTTTGAACCACCCTCTGGTTGAACTCTCCTATATTAGCTGTCTCCCCCAATTAGAATTCCGTGAGAGCATGGACTTTTTTTGGGGGGGGGGTATTTTTATCTCTACTACTTAACATAGTATTGGTACATAGTACAAACTTAATATATGCTTTTTTGCCACTAATCCATTCACTTTTAATTCATTTTGTCCAATTCCCTCATTTTATAGATGAGGAAAGAGACACCCAAAGAGTTTGAGAGGCTTACCCAAGGTCACCCAAAAAGAAAATATCAAATCTGGAATTCAAACCAAGGTCTAAATGTGGCACTGCACTCCTTTAAATATTTAAGAAGAGTTTCTTACTTTTTTAATAATCTGACTCTAGTAAGATGAAATTCAGTAGGGAGAAATGTAAAATCTTACACTTGGGTTCAAAAAATCAATTTCCTATGTACAAAGTGGGGAAAGTGGAGTTAGTCAGAAGTTTATCTGATAAAGATGAAGGCAGGGGATTTGGTGGCACAGGACCTCAATAGGATTCAGCAGGGTAATCGGGTGGCCAAATACCTAATACAATCTTGGGCTGCATTAAAAAGGGAATAGCTTCCAGGATTTGGGAGATGATAATGCTCTGCTCTGGTGGGAGCACACCTAGGCTACTATGTTTGGTCCTGGGCATCACATTTTAGGAAGGATTTTGATCAGCTAGAGAGTATCACATTTAGGGCAACCAAAGTAGTGGCTTCATGCCACATGAGAAAGAACTGGAAATGTGTCATTTTTTGTTGGAGATTCAAAGGAAAAATTGTAGCTGTTTTCAGTCATTTGAAAGGATTGGGTGGACAAGTGAAGAGGAAAAGGGGAGCCAGAAACAGGGCTGTCTCCCTGCCAAAAAAGGAAAAATAAAAAGGTTATTAAAATAAGTTTTTCAAATGTTCACAGGACAGCTTTGAAAGTAACGTGTTGAATTTACTATGCACTGAAAAACAAAAGCCAGCTGAACAACAAAGACATCCATCGTTTCTTGTACAACTATCTTTTTGTTCTATTGTGGTTCTGGAAGTGACCAATATATTTACATTTCTTAAGCTCAGACTTTTTTAAACACAATGTTTAAAAGGCTGTCACATAGAGGAAAGATCAGATTTGCTCCATTTGACTCCAGAGGACAGAACCAGGAGTGATATGTAAAAGTCTCAGAGGTAAATTCAGCCTAGATGTCAGGGGAAACTTCCTAATAATCAGAGCTAGAATGGGCTGCCTCAATACATCTTCCATGACTGGCAACAAGATCATTCATTGGCTATGCTTGAGTACAGGTATTTCTTCAGGTATAGGTTGGGCTACGTGGCTGCCAAGAAGCCTTCCACCGTTGCGCTTTTGGGATCCAGAGTTTGTGATTTTATGATCTCTTCTCATGAGATTGCCAATGATCATTTAAGGACAGATTCAGAAACCAGAGTATGTTGAGATGAGCAAATGAGTGCATAACATAGGTCATGTGTGATGGTCTTAAGCTTCTCCATGAAGCAAGAAATATGAAGACTGGAGATGAGGTCCCCAAGCTTCACCCACACATAGATTAGAGAAGAGAAACTATCTAAGCACTCTGTATTATGTAGTAAATGCTAGTGGATTATTGTTAAACCAGGACATTTTTATGAGATTTGCAGTACAAGTTTGGGGAAGAAGGTGACAGAGAGCAGCCATATGAAGTTCCACAAAGGTTGAAAAGATTTAGCCCCAGAGGTCTGGGGCTCCTTTCTGTGTCCCTCTAAAGTTCAGGAACAAAATGCAACAAAGAGGAGGGTTCCACAATACAAATGTGTTCTGTCAATTCATCCTAAGAGCTGTACTGACCCTTCTCAGCTGAGCTCCCTCCCCCAACCCTAGGAAAGTTGGAGCAGTACTGATCCTTACAGCTGCTCCCACCACTTCCTGGAGTCTCCAGCCCCACTCTCCAGCCATTGTCACCCAACTAGAAAATTACCTTCCCCTCAACATCTCCCCTCATTCAGATCTTCATGTTTTGTTTCTCTGGCTCATCCTATAGGGAAGCCTCTTGCTCAGTCTCCATAGAACCAGACCTCCTCACCATTCATCCTTCCTAAACTGTCTTCACCATGACCACTCTGCACTTCCTGAAGGTACCCTTGCCCACTTTGCTTTTTTCAGCACCCTTTGTGCAGGGATTACCATGAGAAGATAAGTTTAGAATAGAAGCTTTTCATTTTTTTCATTTTGCAAAAAAAAAAAAGGGAAATGTGATTTACCCTCACCAGACTCAGATGGTAAAGGCATTTTTCAAACTAGCCGAAGAGAAAAGAAAGCTCTTTCAAAGTCTGATATTGTCATTAGAGGGTCAGGTGGTCCTGGAAGGTCACTTTCTACCATCTGCTAGTGGAAAACCTAAACATTAACAACATCAACCACATACACAAATGCCTGAGGAGACACCAGGCATCTATGGGACTGTATTCTCAGGATTAGTCAGGATATGACGATTTAGTAACCTTCCGGTAATGGAATTCTAGATGACTAAGCAGTGAAAAAGACCACAGTCCTTCAGACCTTCAGGGTATTACATTCTGATTCAGAACTTGCACTGAGTAAGGCATCAATGGATCCTCTCAGGTGGAACCTTTGCCATCCAGAAAGAATGGGAAAGTTACAGTACAGATGTGGAAACAACTCAAAAGATGGCAGCCTAGAAATGGAGAATGCAAAAGAATGCTCTGAGACCTCTAATTCACTAGGCTTGGGGCTTCCTCAAACACATTTTAATGGATGGGCCCATTATGTCTTTTCTAAAAAGGCACTTTTAAAACTTAATAAACGCCTGCTTACTATCGAACACAGCATAATCCCTTTACCAGTTAAACTGTTCTCATGAATCATTTGTAATTATCGGGCATTTTTGTGCCCAGGGGATAGATAACAAAGTTATTGTATCCCTCTGATTTTATGAAGTTGAAGCAGGGAAACAAATCATGAGGACCTGAATTCATCTGGGCTTCTGAGCTCTTCATCGGCGGCAACAAACTTAGAAACAGCAGGAGCCAACAGAGATCTGCGGGCCATTGGCTAAGCCTCTAGTCATGCTGGACTTTTATTTATTCCTCTATATATGGAAAAAGAAAAGGAAAAAGGCAAATGTTTTCTGATGATGATGATGAGAGAGAGAGAGAGAGAGAGAGAGAGAGAGAGAGAGAGAGAGAGAGAGAGAGAGACATTTTTCTAATACTTAAGTCATTTTATGATTTTGTGATCCTCAGACCACATTAGAGAAATCACCAATTGAAACTGGCTTCTGGAAGAGTGTATTTAGCAGGTGACCTAGAGGCAAGGAGACGTTGGCTCCCATCCTGCCTCATCTACTTACTCTCTGGGCAACTGGACAAGTCACTCAGTCTGTCTCAGATCCAGCTTCCTCATCAGTAAAATGGGGCTCATGATAACAGCCACCTCCCAAGGTTGCTGTGAGGATAAAATGAAATAACATGGCCAAGTACTCTACAGACCTCTAAGTTCTGTCTAAATGCTAGTTATTTTGAAATAACCAGAGTCAACTTATACGTCACATTTTAAGTTTTGAAAAGTACTTCACATATTATTTTTATTTTAACTTCACACACACCCACTATTGTGGGTGCTATCATTAGATCCATTTTTTCAGATGAGGAAACTGAGGAAGGTTAAAGAATTTGCCCAGGATCCACAGCTAGTAAGCAACTGAGGCTGGATTAGAACCCAGAGCTTCCTGAGTCCAAGTCTGACACTTTCTCAAACATACCACCTTGCTACCTAGAAAAGAGCATCCCTCTGCCTTTGTACAGAGCTCTGAGTCTTTCCTTTTTTTTAAAGTGATTTTCACTTATAACCTAATTTTATCTTCATAAATAAAAGCATCATTTAAGTAACTGCTTCAAACTTTTCAAAGCTCAACATGGACATGATCTCATCTAGTCCTCCCAACAACCCCATGTGGCAGCTACTATGGGCATTATTTCCCTCCTTTTGTATATCAAGAACCTGAGGCTGAGAGAGGATAAGGGATTTGTTTATAGGCACACAGCTATCAGATATCAGAGGTGGGTTCTGAACCCAGGTGACCTGAAACCAAGTCCAGCATTCTAGCTCCCACTCCATTCCCCTCCCAAGACAGTCACATAACAACAACAATATTATTATTATTGTTGTTTTCTTCATCACCATCATCATTATCATCAAGTTAGAGACAAGAAAACCAGGACAGGATAAAAAGAGAGAGAAGAAGAAACAGAAGAAAATGGGATAGAGGGAAATACATAGTAATTATAAGTATGAATGTGAATGGAACAAGCTTACCCACAAAATGGAAGTGGACAGAAGAATGGATTAGAAATCAGGATTCAACAAGATGTTGTGTGCAAGAGACACACTTGAAACAGAAACACACAGAGTTAAAATAAAGGGTTAGAGCAGAGTCTAGCATGCTTCATCCAAAAGTCAGAGGTAGCAGTCATGACCTTAAACAAAGCAGAAGCAAAAAGAGACCTAATTAAAAGAGATAATCAAGGAAACTACATTTTTCTGAAAAGTACCACAGACAATGAAATAATATCAAAAATTTTTACAGGAAGTTTCTCTGATAAAGGTCTCATTTCTTAAATATATACTTAGTATAGAACTAAGTCAAATTTATAAAAATAAGAGCCATTCCTCAATTGATACATGGTCAAAGGCTATAAACAAGCAGTTTTCAGAAGAAGAAATCAAAGCTATCTAATTATATGAAAAAATGATCTAAATCACTATTGATTAGAGAAATGCAAATTAAAACAACTCTTTGGTACATCTACCCAAAATGACAGGCACTGGAGTGGAGGAGGGAAAAATAGGTACATTACGGAACTGTTGGTAGACTAATGAACTGGTCCAACCATCCTGGAAAACAATCTGGGACTGGCCCTAAAGGGCTATAAAATTATGCATACCCTTTGCAATATCACTATTAAGTCTGTATCCCAAAGAGAACAAAGAGAAAGGAAAAGAGTCAATATGTATAAAAACCTTTATAGCAGCTCTTTTGTGTAGTGGCAAAGTACTGGAAATCAAGGGGGCGCTCATCAATTGGGGAATGGCTGAATAAGTTGTGGCATGTGATTGTGATGGAGTACTATTGTACTTTGAGAAACAATAAGGGGGCGGGTGGCAAGACCCACATGAACTGATGTAAAGTGAAGTGAGAAGCATCAGGGGATCACTGTACACAGTAATACCAATGGTGTAATGTTAATCATCTGTGACTCAGCTACTCTGATCAGTACAATGATACAAGACAGTTGCAAAGGACTCATGATGAAAATATGCTCTCCACCTGAACAGAGGTAACTGATGGACTCTGCAAACTGAAGTATAACTTTCTCACTTTACTCTCTTGCCTTTTTTGAAATGTGGTTCATGTGGAAATGTGTTTTGCATAATCTCACATATGTAATTGATATAATATTGTTGGCCTTCTCAGCGGGTGGGGGGGAGAATGGGAGGGAAAAAGAGAATTTAGAACTCAAATTTTAAAAAGAAAAGGATATTTGAAAACAAATAATAAATTGATATTTTTAAAAAGGAAGGTACTAAAAATTAAATAAGGGAAATAAATAGTAGAAAACACTCTCTCACATAAGAGATGAGAAAACCAACAACTCAGATCAAATGATTTCCAAGTGAGCTACAAAACCAGGAGGAGAACCCAAGTCTGCTAGTTTTGAACACAGCCCTCTTCTCTCTGCACACCACTAAGCCACATATTTTTCCCCGCTGATTTTTAGAAAAAAAACTTTAAAATGAGACTTTCAAATAATTCAAAAATCAAAGTGTTAGTGATAAGAGGCCATTACGGATCATCAAGTCCAATCTCCTGTAACAAGATCATGGGATCATAGATACATTGGAAAGGAGTTGAGAGGTCATCTAGTGAGATCCCTCCTCATTTTACAGGGGAGGAAACTGAGGTCTATAAACACAAAATGACTGGCCCAAGGTCACAAAGTTGGAAATCCCAGAGTCAGGCTCTCTGAGTCCAGATCGCATACATCTCACTGCCTCCTCCCCCAAATCCTCTCTACATCTATAATTGATGACCTGGTACACACATGCATTTAAGTCAGACCTTAACTCTTGCCTCCAGCCACTCTTCTTAGCAAACCTACACTTGTGGTAATGGACTGGCTGCAAGACAGACCTGGCCCTTCTAAGCCCACTCTGTACAGGGAGCTGCCAGTCCTGGACCTTCCCTTTCCCTCATTCAAGGACCCTCAGCCTAGGATATTAGAACTTCTCCAATTCAATTGAACAAATATTAATTAAGCACCTAGTATATGCCTGGCACTGGGGACACTAACAAAAAAAGAAGGTCCTTGACTTTAAGGTGAGTGGGGAAGGGATACAACATTTCTACAGATAAGGAAATATCTGACAGAACCTTTCCTAGTAGGAAGGAGAGAGTCTAACATCTGAGAAGACCAGGGACAGTTTCATGTAGGAGATGTAATTTGAGCTGAACCTCAAGTCAATCAAGAAGAATTTACTGTATTAAGCACCTGCTATGGGCCAGGCACTGTCCTAGGCCTATATATGTTTGTGCACATGTATGTGCATATGTATGTATGAATATAAATAACCCCTACTTTCAAGGAATTTCTCTTCTATTGGTTGACAATAATAATAATATTTATATAATGTTTTAAGATTTGCAAACTGCCTTATGAATATTATCTTACTTGATCCTCAAAGCGACTCTTGGAAGTAAGTGCTATTAATATCCCCATTTTACAGATGAAGAAACTGTGGCAGATAGCATTCAAGTGACTTGCCCAGGATCACATGGCTAGTAAGAACCTGAGGCAGGCTTTGAACTCTGTTCTTCCTGACTGCAAGTTCAGTACTCTACAGCACATAACATATGGCAAGCCTTATCCTCTAACAATAAACGCGAAACAGAACTTATCTGTCTACTCCAAAGGTTCTTAAACTGGGATCCATGAACTTTTTGTAAAAATATTTTGATAAGTGTATCTCAATGAATGCTTTCTCTTATAATATTTATTTTATTTTGTGCATCTAAAAATGTTATTCTGAGGAGTCCATTGGTTTTGCCAGACTTCCAAAGGGGCACCTGTCTCTCTTTCAATCTCTCTCTCTCTCTCTCTCTCTCTCTCTCTCTCTCTCTCTCTCTCACACACACACACACACACATACACACACACACACACACACACACACACAATTAAGAAACCCTCATCTCTTGGAAAAGGAGGAAAAATTACATTTTGTCCAGAGATTCAATTTTTTTCCACAAGAATGATTCTTGAAGTCATGGGTTGCTTCACATTGGAGGTCTTCAAGCAATGATTGGATAACCACTCATTGTTATAGTGTTATATGGGGCATTTTTCGGATATGGGTTCAACTAGAGGGACCTTCTGGGGTCCTTCCTAACTCTGAAATCTGTGAATCTATGATAAGGGCAATTATTTAAAAATTACATTCTCAATGGCAAGAAAGGAAAAGGACATCATGAGTCTGAAAGGTGAGGGCTCTAAGTCCAGGAAATTGGAGTTAGATCATTCGAAATTACTAGATGACTACTGGAATATTGAGGAGAAACAAATCCATTTGCTGTGAGTTAGTACTGAAATTAGAAGAGATGATGGATCATGCTTCTAATTCAGGTGTCTCTATGGAGACAGGCTGTGCAGGAAAGGAGGGCACACTGCTGCAGAGAGATGCCAGGAAGCCCCCAGGGAGAATGCTTCCCTGGAGTCCCTGAAGACACAGCTCAGTGAATCCTTCCTTCCTTTGGAGTGTCCTTTGATGGTCTCTGACAGGTAGACAAGAGAGAGAACAGATGAGAAACCTCTCCTGGGGAAGGGAGGATATATATCTCTGGGCTCCCAGAGCTAGGGACTGGGAACAATTGCCTAGTGATTGGACATGCCAAAGGAGATTTAAGCATAGAGTTCAAAAAGCTTTGAGTTTTGTTGCATTAGAGAGATACAGGGGAAAAAGGGGGCTATTGGGGAAGTTAGGAGTGTAAGATTGTGAATGTTTCCTGCTGAGCTATCTGGTATAAATGTGGGAATTTTCATTTACGAATGAATGAAATGGAGGCTAGGTCACTAGTTTCAAAACTGCCAGAGTTCAGGAGCAGGGTATGCTGAAGACAGGAGTCACAATGAATGCTAAAAGAATGGAAAACGGGACATGGAAGATAGGATAGGTTCTATAGGACCTCAGCAGCGCCATGAATTTGGCTTCATCTACCCAGACTGCAACACTCTGCAAGCAGGCAAGAATGCTCCAGGGACCACAGTCTAAAAAGAAAGACACAGCCCAAAGTGTTGAGGCTCCTGACTAGAAAGGCTTAGAGAATGAATAGAGAGTGCTTTCTGATATGTAAGATCAATTTTACAGGTGCTGAAGAAATTGGAGCAGATTCTTATCTGAGGAAAGCTGTCTAAATTCATCATCCTGAATACCATCTCTGGGAAATGTGATACATTAGATAACGGGCTTTTAACCTTTGAGTTCATGTGCCAGGTACCCCTTGGGCAGTCCAGAGAAGTTCATGGACCCCTTCTCAGAATCATGTTTTAAGGGCATAAAATAAGAATACACAAGATTGCAAAGGAATCCATTTATATTGAAATGCAGTGACCAAAATGTTTTTAAGATGTTCATGAAGTCCCGGAATTATATTATTATGTCACAGTATCATCCTATTATTTTGTATCAATGTAGTACATATATATTTGTTGTGCATGTGTGCATATATGTGTATATAATGAGTATATATACAAAATGTTATATAGACACATGTAGATGTGTGCATATATGTGTATATACATTTTATATGTAGGTATATATTCCTAATGTGATGTTCAAGAAAGTCTGTACCTAACAAACATCCTCGCACTTGATGTCTTCTCTTCTCATTTGATTAATGTAGGAAAGATCCCCGGAACCTGTAAGCTCTTGGAGCCATTTTTAAAGGAACAGGTTCCCAGGTGGGCAACTATTTAATAAAACTTTGAGCAATTTGACCTGCCAACCAGAGAGTGGCCTTTATTCCTTGGCAGGTGTTGAGAGGATTGGACCTACGAGAGAGAGAGACAGAGACAGAGAGACAGACAGAGACAGAGAAAGAGAGAGACTGAGAGAGAGACAGAGACAGAGAGACAGAAAGAGACAGAGAGAGGTAGAGAGAGAGACAGAGAGAAGGTTGATGTGATCCTCATTTCACATCTCTTGGACCCAGTTAAGCACAGGAGAGGTTGTAGAGTTCCATCTTATTTGCAAGAATGTTGTATTAAGTTAGGTCATTACTCTTACATCTTGCATTTGGGTAAAAGATGAAGAAATGTTAGAATTTTGCAGGAGCCTAGAATGTTACATTATCCTAAAGGATATGAAGACTTTACAAATCTTAAACCATTATATAGATATCAGCTCCTATTACTTGACTGTTCTTTCATTGCATTGGATTTTATTACATTATGCTTTGTGTGTGCATTTTTAACTGAACCTGTGATTTCATTGGTTTGGGGATCTACCAGCGAAGAAGCTTCCTCTCCCAGTGCAGATGGGTACATGCTGTGGGATTGCTTTTCTTCTTGAGGTACCCAGGACACTAAGAAGAGGTGTGATACGCCCAGCATCACATGGCCAGTATATTTCAGAAGCAGGATTTGAATCCCAGTCTTCCTGACTCCAAGACTAGCTCCATCCAACCCACCATGATGTTATGTTATATCAAAGTATTTACCCACAAGTGAAAAATTATAGAATATGGGTGAATACCAATGGGATTTATCAACCAGTATTTATTAGGTGCCTACTATGTGCCAGACACCATGCTATGTACTTTACAAATATTATCTCATTTGATCTCCACAACAATCCTGGGGGGTAGTTTCTGTTATAAGCTCTATTTTACAGTTGAGTAAACTGAGGCAGTCAGCAATTATGTAACTTGCCCAGGGTCACACAACTAGTAAGTGTCTGAAGCTGGAATTGAATGCAGGTCTTCCTGACTCTAGACTCAGTACTGTATATACTGTCCCTTCCAGCTTTGATTTCAATGATCAAAGAAAAACATGAAAAACAAATGAAAATGAAAATGAAAAACAAAATAATTTTTAGTTGAGTAATCAAAATGTCATAAAATGACCTACAGAAAGCAAGAGAATTAGGAGACTTGAAAGATGTCCAGATCAGTTTTAGAGAAGCGCAGGACATATCTCCCTATGAGACTTCTGGCAAGGGTGGCGAGAAAAGATTCAGAAATCACGGGCAGTATAAGGAAACCTAAGTGTAAGCATAGGGAATGAAGAGATGGCTCATACTGTTGATATCAACATTCCCCTTGAAGCATTAGAAATGGGTTCTGGGCAGAATAACACAGCTGGGCTGGGCATGAGAGAGCAGCTACAGAGTGTCTGCCCATACCTTGATCCAAATCCACCTGTCATAATTGAGATCCTTGGAGGATGGCAAACAGCTGTGTGGGAAACACCCTGCATGTCTGGAATTATCTGTAGCTGTTAATTACCTGCCCCATTCCCAGGGTATAAAAGGCTGTCAGGAGGTTCTGCTGAGGCTGTAATCAGTAGATCAGGCATGCTAAGAGGCTGACCCCTGGATTTCTAATAGATTGTAGAGCTGAGTTTGAGGTCTTCAGCCAATGATGGTAAGACGGTCACTTGGAAGGAATGCCATGGAAAGGAGTTTTGCCCACTTGCGTGTTGAGTTAGATGCCTCTGAAGTCTCTGCCTTTGACATTCTATGATACTGTATTTCTATGAGGGTAAAGAGAAGGGAAAGTTGATGCCTGTGAGTAGTTGAGTTGATTGTGGGGGGAGGGATGGTGTGTCAGATGATAGAAAATAACATAACTTATTTTTTGTGAATTGGAGGATAATTCCTGGGGGTAGAGTTTGTCCCAATGGCAAACCTCGGTTTGAAGAAGAGTTGAAAACTAGGGTGACTGGAGAAGTGGGTACCCCCAAGTCTGCTATTTGCCCAGTAAGCTTAATGCAAACTGGTTCTAGTGC
>CM053624.1:361339803-361383805 GCA_028646595.1 Phalanger gymnotis
AGCTTCACTGTATTTCCACCATTCCAAAGCTACCGGTGCAATTTTGTGGTGTTGCCTCTTAATTTTATTATTTCCCTAAAAGAAGAGAAAACGAATCCCCTCTAAACCTAGTTACTCATGTTGTTGATGAGTCATTTCAGTCGTGTCCGACTCTCCATGACCCCAGCTGGGGTTTTCTTGGCAGAGATACCGGAGTGCTTTGCCATTTCCTTCTCCAGCTCACTTTACAGTTGAGGCAACTGACACAAACAGGGTTAAGTGACTTGCCCAGGGTCACCCAGCTAGCAAGTGTCTGAAGCAGATCTTAACTCAGGAGGATGTCTTCCTGACTCCAGACCCAGCATTCTATCCACTATGATACCTAGCTGCCCAGTTACTCATTAACTCAAATTTGCTCATTAAGAATTTGGATAAAATTTCACTGAGCTGGGCTCACCTTTGTAGAATGAGAGGCTAGAGGGGCAGTCTTTCCAAGAAAGTCAAAATGGAAGCAAGATTTAAGGCATCGTGCCCAGCTTACTCGAAAGAAGAAAGTGTTTTTAAAGGAAATTAGCTGGGGTGCAAATAACTGTAACTCAGAACAGGTGATGGCTTGCTGCAGCAGAAAGAGAGTGATATATTTGGAGGACCTGAGTTTGAATCCTGGTTCTACTGCATACTACCTTGTGACCTTAGGCAAACCCTTTACCTCTCTCAGCCTCAGTGTCCTCAGCTGTATAATGAGGATGTTGGACTCAATGACCTTCAAAGTCTCTTACAGCTACAAATCTCTGATGCCAAGATCCTGTGACATGTTGGCTGAGGGACCACAGGCAAGTCACTCAAGGTCCCATCCATCTCTAAATCTATGTTCATAAAGATAAAGCAAGACTTTTATTTGGGAGGCTTACTGGTTAAAATGACTTTATGGAAGCAATTCGGCCAGGTCTTAAAATGGTTTGCAATAATGATAACTGACATTTCTACAATGCTTTAAAATTTCTTTATAATATTATCCCAAGAGAGACCCTAAGTTCCTGGAAAGTAGGAACTGTTGTCATTTTTGTCTTTGTATTTCCAGTACCTAGGGTAGTACCTTACACATAATAGGCAGTACATGTTTGTTGGTTCATAGATTATCTCATGATATCCTTGGAACAACTCTGGGAGGTAGATACTACAAGGATCATCATCATCGTTATTCCCACTTTACAGATGAGGAAACTGAGAGAGACACGTCCTTCATGGACACATAATTAGCATGCCTCAGAGGTAGACTTGTGACTAAGTCAGAATGACTTTTCCCCAAATTAACCCAAATATTAAAGTGTTCTGTACTCCTTATCCCCCGATGAGTGTCTAGGGCTTTGATTCAAATCATCTTAGGAGAGTTTCCCACTGGGCACTGGAAAATGAAATCTATCGCCATGCAGGGCTTGCAAATCACAAGTGGGAGGAAAGTCATCAAAAAGAAAGGAGGTAATTTGGAGATGGGGCCTGTCACATATAATGTTACACTCAAGTTCATGTGCAGCTTAGTACTACTAAACTACTTTGTAAATTTTTATTTCATTCTTTTTCCCTAGGGATGGTTCTCTGAGTTGCGAGAAGAGAAGGAATCTATCTGGAAATTCGGGTGATAGAAAAATAAATGGTAAATAAATATGTATATGTCTGTGCATGTATATTTAAAGAACAAATATAAAGAAATGTGTCAGTAATGGACTGAATGGTCCAGTGATGGTCAGGATGGACTGAACATTGTCCTGGGGTCCGCAGAATATTAAAAGGGAAAAAAAGATGGGGGGGAAGAATGAAGGTATTGTCCTATGAATGAAGTATATGAGAGCCTTTAATGAACGAGCTTTGGGAAGTCTCTTTTTTGGCTGCTCCATGTCAGGACAATAATTGTTTTTCATCCATTCTATTTTCCACTGTGTATCATTAGCCTGAATTCTTTTGAGTAGTTGTAAATCTCACATAGAAAAACCTCTGCAATATTCTGAGGTCTTAATTCAATCAGCAGAGTGTCATGCACCAACTGGAGCATCTGAAGGACCTCACCTTTTGGAAGGAATCACCTTTTTATTTGGACTCTCCACTGGGCATCCTTTATGACACTGGCAAATACCTTTGGCAAACATGTCTGTTTGAAATCTTACCTGCCATTAAAAATTAGAAAACAATTGACTAAAGAATCTTGCAAGACAGTACAAGACAGACACCTTGTTGGAAAAGAGCCTATAAGGCAGTGTTTTATCATATAGAATGAAATTTTTAATAGTCAGTTAAGCATTTATTAAGAACCTATGTCCCCAGCACTGTACTTAGGTGCTAGTCAACAAAATATAAAAGGATCTTCCATGCTCAGATGATAAAAAGCCTCAGATGAAGCCCCTGCATGTTAAGTAGATCCTTCATGGGGCATTTATGGAAGAACATGGGGAAGAATCGCTCAGGATAAGAATGTGTTAATGGCCCTAGTGGAGGAAGCATTAAACAATAGTTGGATCATGGATCCACTGAAGTATTTAAGAAATATCTCTCAGGGCAAACCACTGCCTTCATGATTTATTTGGATTTAGTCTAACTAGACTTTAAATTGTCCCTAAGAAGAAGGAAAGTAAAAGCCCTTTAGAAAAGTTGAAAAAACTCGGGGCCCTGTCAATTGACCTCCATGATAAATGGCCAGCTGGGACCAGGCAAGGATGCTTCCAGCTCATTAGAAGAACCACTGGGAAATAAACTGAAAAAAAATCTAAGCCATATACTACTGGGAAAGTGATTTTGGAAAGGGTCCCTCCCTAGCTGGGGGGAAATTGAAGCAGGATTGATTCAAAGTAGTAGTTATACATTCAGAGAAAATAGATTTCAACAGCCTCTTACTTTGAAATAGTCTTTGGTCAGGGATTTTTACTTTGTACCTTTAAATTACGCTAGTGGGCAAGGACCTCAGACATCACCTAGTTAAAATTATCTTATGGTCTAGGGTGGAAAAGGACCTCAGATATCACCTAGTTAAAATACCTTCTGGTCTAAAGTGGGGAAGGACCTCAGACATCACCTACTTAAAATATGATCTGGAGTGAGGAAGGACCTTAGACATTTCCTAGGAAACTGAAGTACAGAGAGACTTGCCCAAAAAGCTTTGTAACTGGAGCTCTCTAAATCTGAGGATCCTGGGATTTACAGCTGGGAATGGGCCTTAGAGAAATGTGGTTTGAGACCTTCATTTCATAGAAATATCTGTCCTTTAATAAGTTTTACAAAATGTTTTACAAATATTAACATAGATTTTTGCAATTTAACCTAAGATTCTTTAAACTTCAAATCCAAGCCTATTTCTACTTTACCACTTCAAGTGAAAATTTCAAATCAATTTCTCCTCCCTCCCGGGATCTACTGAGGGATTCTTATCTTGTTTTGTGTCCTGGGCACATCTTTGGCAATCTAGTGAAGCCAATGGACCCTTCCTAATAATAATGTTTTAAAATACATAAAAATCCTACATAAGATTACAAAGGAAGCCAAAGGTTAGTGAAAGTGAAGAAATAAGATTTTTCTCGTCCAAGTTCACAGACTCCCCTGAGATCTCTCCATGGACTCCAGGTTAAGAATTCATGGACAAGGAGAAGCAGGAACTTTTGGAGGCCAAGTGACAATGAGGTGATATAGCAAAGAAAAGCTGAAAGAAGGCTGGTCTAGGAGAATGCATGCCAGTGGTTGAATAGAGAGGTACACTTGGCCCTTGTTTATGACATTAGCCTACCCCCATCTGTATGTAACAGGAATTGGGAATTTAGAAGAGCTCTTTGCAAGGGAGTCAAGCCAGGAATGCACAAAGCAATAACCCCTTGTTTCTTTTTTATTATTTTTATAATAAATTTATTTTTTACTTTCAGTTTATAACACTCAGTTCCACAGGTTTTTGGGTTCCATATCTTCTCTCCCTCCTTCTCCTCCCCTCTTTCCCCCCAAGATGGCATGTAGAATCCAACGTAGGTTCTACATACACCTTCACATTGAACTTATTTACATAATAGAACCGTTGAAGGAAGAATTATAACCAATTGAATGAATCATGAGAAAAGAAGGAAAAAAAGAGAACAAAAAGTTTGCCTCAGTCTGCATTCAGACTCCACAGTTCTTTCTGTCATGTGCATAGCTTTTTCCATTATGAATCTTTTGGAGCTGTCTTTGAATCTTGCATTGATGAGAGGAGTCAAGTCTGTTTTCACTCACAAAAGGAAAGAGCCATGGTATAAAAGAAGGCATACAGGAACAGGAACACGTAAGGATGTTGATAGCAAGAATAAAGCTAGAGAGGTCTCTGGATCTTTGCATGTAACAGTCTTTGGGCTATTGTACGTTCAGGAAGGCAGAGTATCTGGCATCCCTCTCTCAGACTGGGTGCATCCAGCTTGGCCAGCTGTACATTATTCTTTCCAGGCAATATATGAAACATCTGAGGTCCTCCACCCCAGGGTGGCTCTCTCAGTCAGGAAGGATCATGAGATTTATTTGGAAGAGAGCAGATTTCCATGTAGGAGCATCTGATTGGTTCCCTATCCATGATGTCACCAGAAAAGTAGTGCTAAGTATTTGATGGAGAATCAAATAAGGAAAGCAAGTATGGAAGACATGTAAGAAGCAGTGTGGCATAGCAGAGAGAAAGAGTTGTCTTCAGGCCAGGGAGACAAGGGGTCAAGTCCCACTTCTGACACATCCTGGCTATGTGACCCTGGCTATGTACAAGTCACATAACCTATCTACTGGTTGTTTTAGGCAATTCTCTAAGGTTAGAAGGTGCTGATCTACCTAGGTGGAGGGAGTGAAACCACAGGTCAATCTAGTCCCTATTCTCCAAGCATAGGATCCATGTTTTCAGAAAAGTTCAGGACCTAAGTATTAGTTAGCAGAGCCATAACTAGGATGTGTCAGAGCTTAGCATTCAGTCTGCAAGAATAATTAAAGTAGAAATCATCCCAGAGCAGAGAGCTAAAGTAACTTCCTCCCCCATCTCTTATACCCACTCCCACATATAGCATACTTCATGCCACGTGTCCTAGGTGTGGTTTCTGGTATTTTTCCTGGAGTAAAAATTGCTGCTCCATTGGGCAGGAGGAGGGACCTGGTCCAAAGCAGACACAACCTGCCCAAAGGGAGCCTTCTGGCCCTCCAAGGTTTTAGGACTATCATGAATGCCCTGGAGTTTCCTCAGTCAGCCTCCAGAGGCATCCAGTGCATTCACCCTAGACTTATCCTTGAAACAAAAGGCAATTATCCTATTTAGGACTTAGACATTTTTCTTTCCCACCTTTCTGTTTTGTCTTTCTTTGCTTGGCCATCAACAAGGCTTGATGGAAAACAGGGAAAAAATGAGGGAGATTCCAATTACTGTTAATGGTGTTTAAGTGTTTCCCCATCACAGTCTAGGGCCTCAACTTTTTAATAAGTTTCCCATAATTATTACAAGTTTTTGGTCTAATTCCAGCTGAGCATTTAATGGGACTCATTCTGACAAGATATAGGATATTGTCCCAACAGACGCTCATTTGGAAATGGGCCACTTGTAATTACCAGTGTGCAGAACTGCACAAGATTAAAAGCGCCCACGGTATAATTCCTACCTTGTGTCCCAGGCTCGGTGGATTTGTAGCTCATCCAGCCTGTCCATCTGGGGAGCAAACAGCATGTACTCCTCGATGAGAAACCCTGGCCAACCGACCAGCTGTGAAAAAAATAGATTACTCTTGTCATTTTTTTCTCCTAGGTAATTTGCTGGGAGTAAAAATATAATTTCTTTGAAGGTGTGCAGTTAAAAGAAAATCCCAGGGATGTGTCTGATTTCTATTTAAAAGTTCACCACACTTTATTTGTTCAATCTAATGTTTTTTAAACTATACTCTGAATATGGTAGTTTCCTGCTAGATTGGACATGAGATGAAAAATGGCTTTTTAATATTTGTCGACTCTAGAAATTTGAAGGGGGGCAATAAAAGAGAAGGATGAGGGAAGACTCTTACAAGAGCTAAGGAATATGCTGCTGCTCTCTAAACAGGAAAAGGATACATTATTAAAATATTATTAAGAAAACACTGGCAAATAGATATGCCCTCTGCCCTGGAGATGATAGCTTTACCTTTGCCAGCCAGTAGCTAATCATTGGTGGAATTCAGAAGTTACCTCCAGATGTCTCCATCAGTCGTACATTTTTGGATATGGTCAATGGTGAAATTTGTTTTGTTTGTCCTTGTATACTTGTTAAAAAGGGTTGGTTCGGTTTGGTTGTTGTTGGTGTTGATGACGACAATGATAATGATTTGGTCTTGCTTTTCAGTGGGAATAGGCAGGAGTGGGAAAAGAAATGCTTATTAATTGGAAAATTTTAAATTAAAAAAATCTATCAGTCTGGGTCAATGACCTATAAGTGCAGAGAGACAGGCTACTAACCAGCCCTTTGGGTCAGCAATGTGTGTGAGGGGGGTGTCTGGAGGGATCATCGTAAATGTATAACATGTTCCCGCATTTTATGAAGGTGGTTCAGCTGAGCAAAGAGAGAGAATTGAATATGCCAAGAGAAATGAGACTGCTCAGTATGTATCCAGTGGAGAGTTAATGACATAATTTGAAAATAAGGAATTTGCAACAGCACTTTAGTGCAATGAGTTACAAACTGTGTAGATGACAATGGGCATTACCTAGTGTTACTGTCTCCCACTCAATACCAGGGAACTCGATATTATAAAATGTATCATCCTAATTTGGGAGGTGATTCCCAGCCCCAACCATTGAGCTACATAAAATGCTAAGTTAAATCAGATCTATAAATGCTATGATGGAAATAATACTGGATATGAGTTCATATCATACATCTCTCATTTACCAACTGCGTGACCTTGGGCAACTCAGTTAACTTCCCTGGGTATCAACTGATCATCTGTACAATGAGTGTGTTGCACTAAATGGCCCCTAAGATCCTTTCCGTTTCAAATCAATGACCACTGATCTAAAACTTATCTTAGATCGATAAGATTGACCATTGATCTAAGATCATTAAATGTCAATATGATGCTAAACTGTGCAAGGTAAAAAAACAACTTGTTGGCTAGTCGATTATGAAAGGGAAAATACTGAGTTGAACATATCTAGGTCCATCTGTTCATATCTCTTACACTTTTATTTTTCCAAAATTCAATTGAGTAGTTAATATCCAACTGAGTTTTCTTGTGTACATGCTAGGTAGAGAAGAACCAGTCAAATTCTCTCCAAAATCTAAATTATTTCATGGTAGTAAAGTATAAACATATTGTTTTATATTATTAAAATTCTAAAACTAAACTAAATAAGATATTTTTAAAATGCTTTAAAAAGATACTTTTATACTATTTTATACTATTCTGTGAACTATACTATTAAGGTTATATCACTGCACAACTCCCTAGCCTTACCAGGAAAGTCATGACTAAGAACCATTCTGACTATAACTTTCTAACCAACACCAAGCTGTTACATGTTGTAAGAATGATCAAGACTGCCCACCCATCTTGTGGGTTCCATATTACTGCTTGTTCTAGCAATGATCTGACATATGCATCATAATAAGTCTGCTTATTTCAGAATGATCTAGGATGGTAAATATATTATTATAAGTTGCCTACCCAATAAAAATCCAAAGTTCTTTGTGGAAGACCTTTTCAGGGCATGGGAGGGGAGAGATCCTAGTGTATAAGCCACCTTGCCTGGGCAAATCATTCCAGAATCTCCAAGTTTAGTGCGTACTTCACCTTCAATGTGGTTAGTTAGTGTTCCCTCACAACATGAGTGGGACCCTGAGAAGGATTGTACTCAACAAAGACATAAGACAGGCCTAATGAACAGTAGGACAGTATGTACCAAACTTGATGCTTTAATACCACGTGGATACTGATAAACTTACTAAATACTGATGAGTGTAATGAATGGGTGTTTAGTGCACTCCATGCCATATAGACCTTTCTCTGTCAGGGAGAATGTATAGCCTCTCATTAGGGTGCAAATAGTAGAAAATGAAATGTGTCCATTGCCACAATCATTTATATGATGTCAATAGCTAGATGTGGTAATCCCTCATACTTTTACAATAATGATGGCAGAGTGGTATAAAAAGGACGCAGAAAGCACCCAAAAAAATCTGTTTTTAGATAATACCTATGCATTAACTTAGCTATGGGTTCTTTCAATGAGTGATCTTTTTCCAGGGACCAGTGGTGGGACATAATACTGAAGAAAATGAATCATCAGTCTTAACAGCATCACTGCAAATAAACCCAGAAGGCAAAAGGAAATGGCAGCTAAATGGAAGGAGGACACACAGGTTCTCTTTGAGAGCCAAGTAAAGAAGTTGGTTTTATCATTTATCCAGAGACAATAAGAACCATTGAGTCATGAGACACTGGGTCATATTCCATTGCATTGCTCATGATCAGCCTTTCAAAAAATTAATTGCAGCTGCCATAATACCTACCATTGAGGATAAGAAAACCAAAGAATGTAATATAGCCCTCCAACTTAAATCAGCATATTACTTAATACTCTGCGATTTCAATACAAAGGTGGGAATGGAATAGGATGGCAAAAACTATGCAGAAAAACATGGTTCAGAAATAAGAAATGAGAGATGATAAAGGTTTGTAGACTATTCAGGGATTTCATGCCTATATATCAGAAATGTTTTATTCAAAAGAGAGGTAAGGGCTCAGACATGGCGCAAACACAAAACATCACACAATCAAAAATGAGGTTGGTTATGTTCTAACACACAGGAAGGGGTAGATTACCCATCCCTTGGTGATTTCTAAAGATTCTATTATTGTATAGATTATTTCTATGATAGAGTTAAGATCAAAATGAATACTTAACTAGAAGAATAGAAATGTGATTTCATAATCGAGGCCAATGCAACTTGATCTCTTTAAGCAAGAAATTGATATGGAATGATGAAAAACAGATAATAGAATGGACAACACTGTAGACTATCACCATTTATATAAATCATTTACCACAGCAAGGAAACCAAAAGAGTAGAATGCCCCTTAGCCAACAAACATTTCATGTCCTTGCCAAATAGAAAGATATAGTAACCAAGGACAACATTTGGACTATACACTAATATGAGTAGAAAATTATTAGTATTATTTCATGATATAAAGAGAAGTAATAGTAGGAAAAACAAGTTAATAGAAGGCTTAGCAACAAAGTCCAGTAAGGAAAATCATCCTTATTTGAAGTTGAAATTGAAAGGCAGAAAACAAGAAAGGATAAAAAGGAAAAGATCTGTCAAGATTTCTATAACAAATTATTTTCTCCTCTATGACAGTGAAGCCATCATATTTGAAACCAAACATCACCATCCCTGGGGTATTTCTTAAGGAATTAGATATAACCCTAAAGAAAAAAGCTAGAGCAACTGGACTAGATCAAGTACACACAGAGGAAGTCCAGAGTAAGCATAATTTTGAGGGCACTGAGGAATAGATTCTTAAAATATCTGCAAGATGGAAGGATACTAAATGCTTGGGGCAGGAAATCACATACCTTATTAACAATGAAAAAATTTGGAGAAAATGTATAAAGCAGATACAACATGGCCTGAAATAGATAGAAAGATGGCCCCAAAGTCAGGGAGAAGTATGTTTATACTTCTGATACATACTGTCTCAGAGACTTTGGTCAAGTCACTGTACTTCTCAATGTCCCAAGAAATTCTCTAAAACTGTAAGTCACAGAGAAGATGCTTGACTGAATTATTTCTTATCTAGGATTCTCTGTTATCAATAAAGTCCAATCCCTGTCCCTTATTATAAAGTAGAATTCCGCAGAAATGAAGGTCTTTGTGAATTAAATACTGTGAGATACCATAATGCTCTATTAAAAAGTAGATCAGCCTATAAACTGCACCATGGAATGCATCCAAAAGGCAATTACAACATACTCCCATGATTGTAATGGACTATTCAGCACGACCATATCAAAAAATATAGTCAAGTAGGGGAGGGGGTTGGAGGGGAGAAGGGGGAGTAGCCCACAAGGTGGGATCTTAGCTCCCCAGGAGAAACTCCACATGTCATTCACTTGCTCTGTCACTCAAAGTCAACAGAGTGTTGCCCAGAATCCTAAGATGAATGGCTTACCCAGGATCATACAACCAGTCTGTCAGAGATGGATTTTAAACCCAGATATTCTTGACTATGAGATCATCTCCATTCATTAAATCATTTTATCTCTCAGAATCTATCTAGTTGGGAAGAAAATAATCATATGCCACTCATCACATTGGAACCAAGGTCTAGAACTGCAAGGAAGGAGCTTCTGGTGAAGAAAACAGTAGCCTCAAAATCCAAGCAGGGATATCTCACCCCAGTACTTACAGTTTCTGAACTTGAAAGGTAAGTTGCAAAATAGAGAGAGAAATCCTCAAGGTTTGCTCATTCTCCTACCTAGGATAATATCATCCACCAAAACAAGAGAAATTAACATATTCAATTTACAACCTCTTTGGGATAAGGGGAGACCTTGATCTGCAAAGTACCATTTTAGAGAATTGCCTTGAGCAATCGCATCCCAAGTATATCAGCCCAAGCCAGATTAAAATGTAATTGTGAAATGTTTGAAGAAATAAAGACAAATACAAGACAACATATGTGAAGTTAATTTGTGGGTTTTTAAGTCAACATGTGGCTCTCAGGGATCCATTCCTATTGGAGTTTGACTCTGCTGGTCTATAGACTGAGGATAAAAGCCATTTGCCCAAGGTCACCAAGCATCAGGACTTGAACGTGAGGCTTCTTGACATTGGATCTCTAACCATAAATGATAAACAAAATACAACAATAATTAATAATGATAACAATAACAATCGCTAATATTTATGTAGCACACACTGTGTGCCAGGCATTGTGCTAAACACTTTATAAATATCAGCCAATTTGGTCTTCAAGGCAACTCTGGGAGGTAGGTTGAGGCTAAGTGACTTGCCTGGGGTTACATGTCTAGCAAGGGCCAGATTTGAACTCAGGTCTTCCTGATTTCAGGTCCAGAGCTCTAACCATTCTATCAGCCAGCTGTCACTACCTCAACTGCTTTTCAAAAGCAAATAAGTAAATAAGTAACTATATATATAGTATATATACCCATTCAACTTTGGGGTTTTCCCTTACCCCAGAAAGGATATAAATTGAATATCTTACTTTCTGTTGGCTCAGTGGATGGTATTACCCAACGTAGGAGAATGGACAAAGTTTGGGGATTTCTCTATCATGCAAGTTACCTTTCAAGTTCAGAAACTCTAAGCACGGGGGTGAGAGATCCCTGCTTGGATTTTGAGGCTGTCGTTTTGGTTGAATTTTAAGTATAAACTGTCAAATTAATTCCCCACCCCTGTCCTGGTGAGTCACTAATCATATCATAAGTGGAAAACGTGGAGAAAAACATCTTCCTTGGTGTGGGGGCCATGTTCTGACTTGACTTAGATATACATCTTCTGAGTCAAATATCTTGTTCTGAATAGGCTGTACACAAGTTATCTTATATATTCGGCCCAGAGAGGCTTTCCAGCTCCAGATCATTTATTTAGAATTTGTTTAGAGAGACTATGCAGCTTCCAGTACAGAAATGCACCTCAGACTGAAGAAAATAGCCAAATAAAGCATTCAGCTCTAAGTCATTTCTCTTCCCTGGATCTCAGCTTCCTTCTCTGTATGAGAAGCCTATTTGTTAAGAATGTGAAGTTGGAGGATGGACTGGAGAGGAAAGAGGCTGGAGGAAGGAAGATCAGGGGAGAGCCTATTATTGCATGGAGTCTTGAACAGAAGTGATAAGGGCTGACCAGCCATGGTGATGATGACTATGTGTTGAGAGAAAGGGTTGGATCAGAGATACACTATGGAGGAGGAAGCAACAAGAACCTCCAGAAATTATCTTGGCACTGCTTTACCTGTGTGTATTTTGGTAATATAAGCCATCTGAGGGTGGGGACAATTTCTGTTATCATTGTATCCCAGATATCTAGCACATTGTGGACCCTTAACATATATTGAAATGAATTTGTGATATGATCTTGCCTGGGAGAGGGAGGCAAAAAGATATGATGTTGCTATAACGTATGTCTTAAATAGTTTTTTTTTAATCATTTTTAAAATGTAGTCTACGGCATCCACCCGTGGAGAGAAGTAGAGAGAGCCAGCCACAGACCCAAGCCCGAAACATCGAGGCACGTGCAGCATCCAGAGAAAAGAAAACACTTGGAGTCAGCAGTTGACAGTTGGGACAGATATCTAAACCCATTGGCCCTAGGACACCTCTATTCACTCGGAGTAATCAATAAGAATAGAACTAAAGGTAAGTCATCGTGGGGGAGGAGGGCAGGGAATCAAAGCCTCAGAAATAGAATTAAAGGTAACTCAATGATGGGTACGACTTGAGGAAGCCAGGGTCAGAATGGAAATCATAGCTGCTTGTATGGACTGGCAATCCCACTGTAGTGGGATCCTAAGAGAGGGCTTTGGGAAAGGGATCCCATGGAAGCAAGGCAAGGAATCCTGGGTTCCGAGTCTGGGATACAAGCTTCATATGCCTCTCTGCTTTTGAGAAGCAGGCCAGTAGGTCACCTTGTGTGTGTTTTCCAGGGACACAGTCACTGAAGCGCTACAAGTCTTGTCAACAAGGAAACAAATTGGGCAGGGATCTGGGCAGGCAAGCACCGGGGGAAATGCACCTAGACAAGATGAACGCCCATGGACTCAGCTACCTGCTGCTTATTCGAAGTTTTCCACTAAGGCCTTCATCTTTTCCATAAGGGTATGCCTTGCTTCAGAAGTCTTAGCCTCTGATTTAGGAAAATAGATAACCCCACTTGTGAGAGTTTTATTGAAACAAAGTGCTTCAATAAAATATATGCATGCTTTATTAACTGATGTATTTACTGGTAATGGAAATCATAAAGTTGAAATATTACAGCACAAAGCTTACAGAAACAAATGTTCCAAATGTTCTCTGTGACTTTCTATACTAGAGCAGCATGGCACGGTGGATAGAGACCTAGAAAGAGTCAGAAAGAGCTGGATTCAAATTCCACCTTTGACATAAAGCTGGATAACTATGGACATGCCATTTAACCCCTTCAGCCTCAGTTCTCTCCTCTGTAAAATGGGGACAACATCTTTAGGACCTGTTACAGAGTGTTCTTGTGAAGTTCGAAGGAGGTCCTATGAGCCAAGTTTATTACAAACTTTAAAGCATTATGTGAATATCAGGTATTATTATGCATTTTGGGAAATCACTATAGGTTAATTGTGTGGGCACGTTATCTGCTTTTTAAAAAATGGAGCTAGTTAAATTTCTTAAGAACAGCAAAACTATGTTGGCAGCTTAGGTGTCACGAGGTCAACGGTTGTGGTTGTCTGGAAGAACCTAGCTAGCTGATCCAAGATACAGGCAGAACATCTATAGGAAAGTAATCGACCTCTGAAATGCTTAGAAGGACATAGCAAAGGTCACCAGGGGGAAAATAAGCAATCTAACTTCTCACTAATAGACGCAAAGATTTCTTAGTGATTTCAGCTTGGTCTACGTGATACTAAAACAACTGGCCAATGGGCTTCATTCAGTCAAACACTTGCCCAAGCCCGGGGGGAAAAGAAAAGAGTACTTCCCTGTGCTACAATCAGATACTATAGGACCCATTCCTTTCTTCTTTGCCTCAAGCATGGGAACCTCTTCTGTGTCAGGGGTCCCTTTACCAGTTGGGTGTAGCAGAGGAATCCCTTCTAAGAATGTTTTGAAATGTATAAAATATACTGAACTACTCAAAAGAAACCAAATCTACTCAAATATAATTGTCAATTTTTTAAAGTACACAGGCCCTGGATTAAGAATCCCAGTTTTAAAGAACAGAAACAATAATTGAAGATTTCTGCAATAAAGATGACCTCAGGAATGAAAGAGTTCGGCATGAAAAGAAAGAATTTCACTCGGGCTTTTTGAAAAAGTTATATCAGTGAGTTCAAGTTGATTTTTGAAATGTTAAATCCATAAATACATGGGACCATTTCAATGCAAAGAATTCTTTCTCTAAATGTTACAATCTGGAATCTGTAACAGGGAGATGGGGATCATCGTTTGGTTTGTGCATCATGAGCTGTTAACTCTTTAGCCCCTTATGGAATGACACGTCCATTTTTTCTTGCCAAAATACAATTTATTTAGAGAGACTACCCATTCATTCCCATCTGTCTTGCTGTTGGACCCTACGGATCATGGGGGCTTCTGTCTGATTCATAGTTGAAACTTCCTGTGTTGCCTCCCTCCCCACTCCTTGAGAGCAGCTATTATCTCAGTTTTCTTGCTTGTATCTTGTTATCATAGTTGTGAGCACATAGGATTCAATTAATAAATGCTTTTCTTCATCCATCCATTTATTCATTCATTTATTCTTGCAGTCAGTCAATAGACATCTATTAAGCATTTACTATGTGACGAGCACTGTGTTAAGCTCTGAGGATATGAATATGAAAAAAGAAAGATAGCCCCTGCCCTTGTGGAGCTTAAAATCTAATGGGGGAAAATAATATGCAAAGGAAGCCTAAAAGGGAGGAGAGGAAGAAAGTACTGGTCCCTAGCATAATGGGTAAGTCCCAAGGAATGCTGGGAGATGGGAAATAAAGAGAAGGCTGACTTGGGCATCCTTGAATGAGGTTTGGAGAAGTGCTATCCACTCTGCCCTCCCATAAGAAAGGGACCAGGTACAGCAGGATGATGAAGTTCCTGAGGGCATAGTGGAGGAGTGCAGCCAGGTGGGAAAATAATACCTAAGTGGATATTATTAGTTCAAAAATCAACACAGGCAATTTTTTTCAGACAATGCACTTAGAAGATTTCCAAGGTCTTTTGAAAGACAGAAAGTAAATTGCCAAGAATGCTCCACGTGGTTCTAATACCTGGAGAATCTGACATTGGACATGCATGCAAGTGTCTACATTTGGAACCCAAAGAGTATATCTCCAGATAAATTTAATAAAAGCTTTAATTAAAAAATTATCACTATAGCCTACTGATTACAGCATACCAGAATAAATTTTTAGAGCTGGGTAAGGATAACATAAAAACCAGTTTTCCTTTGAAAATATATCATTTCTTCAGTGTTAAGTTGAATGCCAAAGGAAAAGGGGATCTAGGAGCAGCTCATGTCATCTCAAAATTCCACATACAAAGACCTCAAGAAAAGAAGGTGGGAAATAGAAGCTAACCTGGCCCCAAAGGTTGCTACTGGGAGCCTTCCAGGGTTTTGCATCTGGATGCCACTTCTGCCAAACCTGTCCCACCTGTGGCTAAGGTGATAAATTCACCCAATCTGAGAGTGATTAAAAAGAAAGAGGGAGAAGCCCCAGATGTGAAAAGATCATGCTTAGTCATACACATACATACACACACACACACACACACACACACACACACACACACACACACATGCCTGCTGCTGTTCTTTGCAAAACTACCCTTCATTCATTGGCACCCAAAGAAGAGGAGGAAGGAGTGAAAAGAGCTGATGAGCTCAAGGGCATAAACCAGAATGCAAATAAGATTCCAAAGAAAAATGAGATTTCCTGGGACGTAGAAGTTAAATTGGGAGGAAAGGACACTGTTATTATTTGCTGGAGGGGTTTTTTTTGCAAACAATAAGTAAAATGCAACAGTGCCCCCCTCTGGCCTGAATAGAAAACTAACATTCAAATTAATTAAAGTTTAGCCCTACTCTCCAAGGTATTTGGAGGAAACTCCTAAAGGGGTCTCTTGGCTAATTCTACTATAGAACAGAGATCATAAGGCTAATGTTGATTACAGAAAGAAAGAAAATCACATGCTAGAGATGGTCAAATAAGTATTGGTTAGGCCAAAGCCTAGGCTGAGTATCAGATAGAATAATCTGATTATTTAGCCTGTTGCGGAAACACCAAATTTGAGAGCTGGAAAGGACCGCGGATGCCACCTAACCCAAACCATACCCATACTATGAAACAGCAGACAGACTGTCATTTAGTCTCTGTTTAAAAATCAATATCAGGGGAAGCCACTCTTTCAGGAGACAGTTCATCTCACTTTTGGAATTATTTAGAAGTTTTTCTCTACTTGTTTAGAAATGTTTCCTGCAATGAAGCCTAAACTTACCTCTTTGCTTCCATTGTTCCTGGATCTGCCCTGTGAGTCCCAGAAGAGAAAGTCTCATCTCTGCCAAGTGGCGTGACAGCTCTGTTCAAGTATTTGAAAGGTGCCTCTTGCACTGAATGGAAAGAATATTGAGTTGGGCCCTAAAAAGCCTGGCTTCTGGTCTTAGTTCTGCCATTGGAACTATTTTATACACCCCTCTGAAAAATTAAGGGGTTGAACAAAATCTCTAAAGTTCTTTTCATCTCTAGTATTACATGAATCCACTAATAAACATCTTCAGTCTTCTGTTTGGTATAGGACAGAAAATGTTAATAAAGAAAAGGGTAGGTAGAGGAAAATGATAATACTCACAATGAAGATGCAGTAACAGGAGTGATTTGAGAATAAATGAATGAATAAGTAAATGAATTCCAGAAAATTCCAGAAAAAAATGACCTTGTTTTCAGCCAAGCACACTAATTAAATATATAGCAGGTTTCAAAGTTTTAAGAAAGGGAAATGAAAAATTTACATTTTCCAACATATATGTGTGTCCAGTGAGATTTCCAATCTCTGATTTATTATGGATCTACCAAGGTTCCTCCAACCACTAACTTCTTTGGTCCCCAGAACGGTGATCTTGAATGATTAGAAGGATGTAGTAGTCTATTTGCACTGTTGTAAAGGGTTAAGCAAGGAGTTCCCTGGTCACTTTGATAGGCTTAAAGTGAGGAGTTTAAAAGATGCTCACTGATTGATTGACTGAGGGTTTAGTCATGTCCATTATCAACTTGCAGACTAGCAGGATGGATGACCCCAAGATGAGTTGGTTGGTTTGGCACCATCCATTAGCACTCCTGGAAGATGAGTGTAAGATGAGCTGATGGAAGCTGCCCCCAAGATGAGTCAGTTGGCTCAGACTCTCAGAAAGATGGACTTTTTTGTGAATAGCCACTCTCTGTATTGGCTTATAAAAGGGAAATGATAGACCAGTTTCAGCCCTTTCTTCACCTTTGCCTTTTCCATCTTTCTTCCAAAGAGATTCTGGGAACACCTGAAGTGGCAGGGGAATCTCCTCTGTCCCCAACAATATCTGCTACTGGACACCTTATAGCAGAAGCATATGGTGAGCTTCATCTATTCACCCTCATGACCCAAAAGGATAGGTCCTAGACAATGTCATTCTTGAATCCCTTCTGCCTTCAAAATAGAGGAGGGAGAAACCTGAGCAGAACAATCCTAGAATCCAGACTTTTAACCAATCTCTGAGCAATGCAAAGACTCAGAGATTTCCTCATGAGTAATCCCAAGATGGAGAGTTCCTACTTCTGACATTTAACTGTGTGACTAAGCTCAATTCACTAAATTCTGAGCCTTAGTTTCCTCATCTATTAAAGGGGGATAGAAATACCTGTGGTACCTCATTCATAAGGTCACTGACAGGCCCAAATGGCACAAGGTATGTAAGGTACTTTGCAAACTTTAAGGAACTGTTTAAATCTCAGTTATTGTTGAAAGTGAAAGAATTATGGAGCCACTTTACAGATGAGGAAATAGTTCAGGGTTTGGCCATAGTCATGCAGCTAGCAAATGTATGAGGCTGGACTGCAAGTCTAGTATGTTTTTGTTATGCCATTCTTCCTCTTGGCCCTTTCCCAAGCATAATTCTCTCTTTCTGTGAAAAATTTGGAGGAAAACTTAGCAGAACTTGCTTCACAGATAGTGTTTGTCCTGACATTCCTGCAAGGGTGGACCAAGATAGTCGAGCCAATAATAGTAACCCACATGGCCCCCCAACTGCAAATACGGAGGTAGTGCTCCATATTGCAGGGTGGTGCACTGTGGAGTAATCTTGGTGTTTTGTTCTCTTTGAGCAGTGCCTGATTCCAGGATAGCACTGGTCAAAAGTTGTATTGGCAGCAATAAAGTACAGCCGAGTTTTCACAAAAACAGACACATAAGAACAGTATGGTACTCACTCATACCTTATAGCTGTGCTCTGTATAAATAATCTGTGTGTGTAGAATTATGCCAATTTTGTGATTTTACACCTTTTTTTTAAAAAAGTGATATAATCGATAGTGTATATACTTAGTATCGGGGACACTTTGGTCCAGATCTCCCCCTCTAGTAGCTGCTGGCACCTCCCTTAGGGGAAGCTGGTGGTAAGGTAAAGAGAGAGGTGGGCCAGGAGCCAAGAAGACTTCAGTTCAAATTTGACCTCAGACACTTCCTAGGTGTGTGACCCTGGACAAGTCACTTAACCTATGTGCTTTGGTTTCCTCATCTGTAAAATGGGCATAATAATATTTGTAAAATTACTTAGCACAGTGCCTGGTACATAAGAGGTAGGAGGTAAATGCTATTCCTTCCTTTCTCTCCCTACCTCTGACAATGCTGTATGAGCCCATGCAAATGATGGAACCTCTCCGAACCTTAATCAACTCCCTAGGCCTTCTCTACCATGTCAGAGAAGGTTTGCCATCTGTGCTGGCACACAGAATTCCTCATGCTCACATCCTTCAGCTATTTTTTCATAGAAATAATAAAGCCAGCCCTTATGAAAACAATATAAGCATCAAATGGTCTTTGATTTGGACCAGAGATTATTAAACTTTTTGTGTTATGGACCCTTTGGAAATCTGTTGAAGTCTATGGACCCTGTCTCAGTATAACGTTGCGTTGCCTGCATGTACAATTGAAGAAAAGGTTGGATTTCAATTGGAAGTTTCGGTGAAAATAAAGATATCATTTTTCTCATCCAAGTCTGTAGACCCCTAAAATCTACCTCCAGCCCCCAAGCCCCAGGTTATGAGCTCTTGTATTAGAGTGAGATCTGTTCTTTAAGTCCCCAGATGTAATAAAGCGCATAGAGGTTTCTATGTCTTTCCTCTCTGCTCTTGCCCACCTAAACCAAGTGCCATTTGGTGATTTTGGGAGAGACTCAGGTCAGAAAACTGAGACCAGCATGGCCTGGAGTAGACAAGGAAGGTTCTGCTAAAATGTATTAAAAGATGGCCATTAGACATCTGGCAGGTAATTCTTCCCGAGTAACTCAAATCACCTCCAGGAGATTGGTAAAGGCTAATACAAGCTAAGGATCTCTGGGTACTATCAATTTCAGGGGGAAAACATTTCATTGTGTGATAATGGTAAGAACTGAGGGTTACCTGAGAAAGGGTAGACATTCACTGCAGCATCCCAAGTGGGATTAATCAGAGAATCAGAAAGAATAGAGATTTACTAGAGAAATGGCAAGCTTTGCTCCTTGTTCATCAGGGCAGAAGGAGAAATGCATCTGAAATAGAGAAAATTGTGTCAAAAGAGAGGAAATGACTAAGGATTACCATTTATTAGAGCAGAGATAATGGCCATGAGAGGTACTCAGAGCAAAGAAGTTTTCAGAAGCAGATAACTTGCATACCAAAATCCTGAAAGTGAGGGCAGAGAAAAAGGAATGCATTATCAAACTCCTGCCTGTGAATCATAGGAGCACCGGGGCCCCAGAGAAAAGCCGAAAGGAGATCTGGATTAGAAGAAAGCTGAAAAGGAATAGGGAGGTGTACCAGCCCAGCTTTGGGAGGTTATAATTTGACAATTGAGGAAATGCCATAAAATAGATGAAGTTTGGAGAGAATGCTCAGTGAATGGTCAAAGACAGTCAGAGGAAATTTAGTAAAAGGAGGTCAGGTTTGGGGAATCTTTTGTAGCATTAACAATGAGGGCTGGCTGTTAGAAGTAAGGCAGCTGATAGAGTATGCAAAGACTGCCTCAGTGAGTGCCACAGGAAAGGTTAGGGTGGAAGAGAAGGCTTCTAGTGGGGAGCACTAAGGGTGAGATATTTAATTGGGCTAAATATCCAAAGGTCAGTTGATCAATTGGGGAGGATTTATTGAACACTGTGTACTCAATTTTGCTGGATGTTAGGGGAGACCCAAAATTTTGTCAGAAACGTATCACATTTCTGCTTTCATGGACCTTTCCATTAAACTGGAGAATCAAGACATAGGAGTAGGAAGTATTAATGATCAGTGTATGAGTAAGTACTTATAGGTGGTATGGACAGAGGAGGATATCGGTCAGGGACTGAGGACTCAGGGAAGGCTTTATAAAGACAGATAGAATTTAGATAAGCAGAGGTAAAGGATCCAAGGAGGAGCAGCATGAGGGAGAATTTGGCAGTAGAAATAGACCCATAACTAAAGAATCTTCTACCCAGGGCAGAATGAGCTGCCCAGAGGTAGAGGGTGAAGAGGGGATATGACAAATCCAATACTACCCATGCCCATCCTCTAGAAGATGTTGTTTCCAAAAGCACACTACTTTGTTCCTCTTCAATGCTTTTAAAAGAACTGTCGGGGAGAATGGAACTACCAACAGCCACAACCTACAGCAATGAAATGTCTTTAGATCAGCCTCTCAAACAGCTAAAATATGTACACTATTTCCACAGGGCAGGGTGTTAGATGCATTACCACCCTGAACTTTAGTCAACTAAATTTGCTTATTGGACAAGAATTTGGATACTACAACCAATACTCTTCCCTAAGAGTAGGGACAGGAGCTAAAAGAGGTGCCCAGATGGGTGCCAACAGCTAAGTGGTACAATAGATAGTGTGTCAGGCCTGGAGTCGGCCTGAATTCAAATTCAGCCCCGAGGCGCTTACTAGCTGTATGACCCTGGGCAAGTCACTTAACCCTGTGTGCCTTATTTTCTTCATCTATAGCATGAGTTGGAAAAGGAAATGGCAAACTACTCTAATATCTTTGCCAAAAAAAAAACCCAAATGGGATCAGGAAGAGTCAGAAACTATTGACACCACTGAACAGCAACAAAGATAGGTGTGGAATCCCCTGAGCCCTAGGGTTGTTTTTATCCAGTTCATCTTCTGGAGTTGGGCCTAGGGTACAAAAACAAGGCATTTGTCTATGTCCCCAGTACCCATTACTTACAGAAAACACCTCTTCCGGGCATGCAAGGGTCATCATAATCTAGCCCTACTTTAACTGTCCAATCTATGTCTCATGACTCCTCGGCATGATCCTTCAGCTCCCTCCAAGCCTGTTTCCTTACTTCTACAAACATACCATGCTCCATTCAAACTCTAGTCTTTTGTCTATGCTTCTTAAGACAATAAGGAGAGTAGGTAATAAAGGCTTTGTCCAGAGTGCTGAAATTCATTTTCTGACCCTTGCCTGTTCTATCTGCCTCACCTAAGAGCAGAGTTCCAAGATTAGATTCCCTTGCATTGATCTCTAGGTCCTCTGCCCCTCCTAACCCTTAGCAGTTGGATTTCCATGGATACAGAAGCAACTTCCCTAGAAAGCACATTTGCGGGGAATATGGGTCCTTTCTCTATTTTTCAAAACAAAAGAGTACAAGACAAAAGAGCTTCTTCTGTTGACTTTTTGTTTCCTATAGTATAGCTACAGGGTATTTTCGCCTGGATTTAAATGAGAGATTTAAATAGATGTGTGGTCTCATCGATTGGAGAGATCTCAAATTACCCATGCCTGTCTGTCTATGCCCCCTCTATGCATGATCCCCAAAAGCTCACTGTAGAGGGTTCACCCACCATACTGGAGGTTGTTCTTGTTTCCTTTCATCAACAAAGGATACCAGTGGATCATTCTGGGTGTCCATCTGCCATCTCTCTATTTCACCACAAGACCAGCCCATTTTTCCTTTGTATCATATGGCTCCTTTATCTGTTTTCTTCTCTGAGTTCCTCATTGGACATATGTCATGGCTGGCTCACACCCACCATATACCTTCCTCCTTATTGTCCTCTTTATGATACTCATCTTTGGGTCTTCTAAGGCAGTGGTATTCCATTTCTCATTAACATATAATACCAGTAAAATGTTAATATTGAACAGATAGGCCTTTCTTTATGAGAGACTTGGGATCAGGTCAGAAAAAGAGCTTTTTTTAAATTTCCCAAATGTAATCCAGCAACAATTTTCCTTCCAACTCTGATCCCAGTTCATGGTCCATATGTGTGTTCTGTGCTAGATAGACATGCTGTTAGACAAATTCTGTAGGGTGTACATCCAAAGGCACTTTAAAATCTGGGCAAAACACATTGTTCATCCACTTGGTCTTTCTTGTGCAGATAAACAGGCCAAATTCCTTCAAGTGATTATACATTTCTTCCAAGAGGAAGAGTCCAATGTCTCGGGACTTGATGCGAACAACACCCTGTCATCCCTAAGCAGGATCATCTGGAGAACCATATTATTCATAGGAAATATGTCTTTAACTTGGATTCAGCACTGAATCTCCTTCATCACAACAGCACATACCTTTGGCAAGCACAAGCACATATCTCCTTGTTTTATTCATTGCCTGATGATTACTACAAGTGTGGTCATTGAACAGGGATATTTCTCTTTTCATATCTTCCAAATAATCTCTCATAATTTTATACTATGGAAGGGAGATACTTCACTGTAAGATAGTCTATAAGTTGATAGTTTATTCTACAGAATCAATTTGTTTTCATAATCAAGAAACAATCAGTAAAATTGAATCATATCATCTACAGCAGTGGTATCAAGCAAATAGAAAAAAGGGCTTCCAATCTGTACAAAAAGATTCCAGTGGTCCACATTTTGACTATTTTTAAATGGTATTTATATTTTATTTCATTTTGTTATTTTGCTAAATATTTCTATTTTCATTTACGTTTTAATCTGGTTCAGGATGGTGGCTTTAATCTGGTCAGGAATACGGCAAGCTTGTGACACTGTATTTGACTCCTCTGATCTATATCATTTGGTTAACTTTGAAATGGTCAGGATGTGGTCAATCATTGTGTATCATTTGCAAAGATCTGCTTCTTCCCCACTTATGTCCTCATCTAGGATACCCTAAATAAATGTAGCAGTGACTCATGCCATCTGTATACAGACTAAAGGGTAGACCTATGGATCCATAATTATTATTGTTCTATTGGTCTCCTCAATCTGAGATTTTTTTCCTGCTCCTTCAGGTACCCTGCCTACAGATCCCTTGACACCCACACAATCCTGTCAAATCCAGTACAACTTTCTTTCAAATATATTTGATCCAATCGGGATGTTTTCCTGATCCTTGTTCTTTGTTCCCTTTATTGCCATTTCTATCTCTTCTATAAGCACAATAGGAACTATGACATTAAGGTTGAAATGAGATGGTTCTAACTCTCTTTAATGGAGAAAATAGCTGATTTTGTTATTGAAATGTTTTCCGCGAAACTCTTCTATTTTTCTTCCATTTGTAGTCTTCCTTCCATTTCATCTTTGAGTGCCCTTGAAATGACTTTGCTTAGTTGGATTTCTTGCCAATCACTCTTTAAATAGGTTTTACCCTCTACTGCTTCTCTCTGCTTTATGAAACAATATTGCCCATAATTATTCTTTATCCTTCTTTGTAAAATTTTATAAGTAAGTTCATATTCTAATCTAACTCTTTGGCAGCCGGAACCTCTTTCCATTTGGTGGAATGTCAGATATTAGCTGACTAAGATACTTTCTGGGCTCTTTTGTTTTTGTCATGCTAATTAATTTATATTAGTTAAGCTTCTGGGTAAAATTATTATATTTAGTGTCAATGTCATTTCTGATATCCATTTCCTGTTTAGAATTTAGCTAGTTAAATTATTCAGGATTAGATAAATTTAATTATGTGCCATTTTGTCATTCTTCTTCTTGATTTTTACGAATTCTGCTCTTATATCTGATGAGTCAATCCTCTTACTATACACATAAAGGTGATACAGAGACAACTGCCAAATAAACTATAAGTTTTTCCCTGTCTGTTAAAATGTAGTCAATTTTACTCTTTATTGTATTATTTGGTGCTTGCCATATTCAGCACAGAACAATTCTTTCTTGAAGGAAAGGACATAAGACCAAGAAAGATATAAAAACAAAATGTAAGCTCAGTCTTGTGAATATCATAACAAGAGACCAAATGCTGAGTGGTATATGTAAGAACCAGTACAGTACAATAAATAGAAAGTTGGCTTCAGAGTCAGGAAGACTTAGGGGTTCTAGTCCCTCTGTTGACACATGCTGGTTGTACAATCATCGACAAGTTGCTTAATCTTTCAGCACCCCTAGACAATCTCAGAGTTGCAGAACACTTATGAATGTGTATAAATAAAGAAGTTTATTCAATGAGGAATTGCTTTCACCAATGAAATCGTAGGTCTGGGGGGGAATTAAAAACAAGCATAAATTCTGTTTCTGTTTACACTTATCTTTCTAAAACTTTAGGAAGGGAGCTCTGTTTTGATTACAGGATATTCATAAAAGAAATGAATTTGCAGTTCGCCAAAATATTTCCATTTCATATATATCTCTTATCACACCAATAAAGCAAGTCATCAGACTTTTCAGGTGATAACACATGTCAAGACAAAAGGCCTTAATTAAGCAACTAGTCTTGAGGAAGAAGGGAACTTAAAAGAAATAATTAATTTGTTGACTGTTGTTCCCAATTATGAGCATTAGATATAACATAAATGTATACTTTGAGTGAGACATCAAAATGTTTAAATAAATTATACATTGGAGAAAAGTAATTTCAAGATAATTTAATTTCATTACATAGTTGCATTGCTTTTATATTTTTCTTCTTTCATGAAGCATCCAAAAGCAATTAGCCCTATTGAATTTTGACATTTGACATCACTTACTAGTCTATCAGCTTTAATTAGGTTCTTGAAATGAAGCAACAATATCTTATTTAAAAGAAGAAATATAAGGAAAAAACTTTACATTAAAAAATCTAAGATATAACTCACCTTAAGCCTACATAAAAACTCAGATTTATAAAATAGATTTTAGATTATAATTTACATTACAAAAGGATTTTTTTTTCACTTTACAGAAGCATTCATTACAGAGGTCTTTTCAACAGCAGGCTCTCCCAATACATCTAAAATCACATAAGATTAACAAAACCCTGAGTTTGCAGGAACATATCTACTGGGTTCAACAAAACCTTTTGTATGATAAACTAGCCCAGCTATAAGAAGCTCCTAAGTCACGAGTTCCAGTTACTCATCTGTCATAATCAATGGGGTCATCAGACAAAGAGCATCAAAGAAATATAATCTGACCACAGGAGTGGAAGTGGCTGGTAAATGGCTTCAGCTGGAGCTCTCCCTTCCTCTGCCCTCACACACATCAGCTAGGTCAGAGATTTTGGGCTGGAACAGACCTTAGAGGGCATCCAGTACAATCCCTTCATTTTGAGACCCAGAGATTCAATGACTTGGCCAAAGTCAAGACAATAAGTTGCAGAGCCAAGATTTGAATCCAGTTCTCTGACTCCAGATCTAGTAGCACTTCCACCATTCACCACCACCATCACCACTACCACCACCACCATCACCACCACCACCACCACCACAACAACAACAACAACAATGAGCTGTGTTCAGATTCTGTTTGTATTAAGGCTATGGGAGGAAGTGCTAAATGCCCACTAGAAGCATGAAGCCAGGCCCATCTTATGAGAAAATGAGGGATAAGTGCTATAAATCAGGAATTCTTATCCTTTTTGTGTAATGGATCCCAATGGTAACCAGATAAAGCTTGCAGACTCCTTCTGAGGAAAATGGTTTTTAAATACAGGAAACAAAATTTATATAGAGCTTCAAAAATTCCAAAGTCCTTTATAACACTTTATTTATAGGTTTACAGCTTTATAGCATTTTATTCCCACTTTATAGATAAGGAAACTGAGACTCAGAAAGTTGTAAGTGGCTTTCCCAGTCACAGTTAGTATCTGAAGACAAATCTAAATTCAGGTCTTCCTGAGTCAAGGTCCAGCCAACTATCTAGGCAAGCCCCCTGGCTGCCCATGGCAAATGACAATGACCAAACTCTTTCTAAAAAGAGAGAGCTCCATATCTTAAGAACCCTTGCTCTAAATAGCCAAATCCTCACTTAGGAGCCACCAGCCAGCACCGTCAAACAGGTAGCTTGTCGCATGATCTGAACAGGGGAACTACCAACAAGAATAACAGGACTGAGGATCTTGCTTCCAGCAAGTACTGAGTGCAAGGGGAATTTTTCATAATGTGCCAGATTTGTCTTTCTGTCATTCCCATGGCTATGTATGGACAAAGCAAAGATCATTTCCTTCTACAAAAAAAAAGAAGGAAAGAAGCTAGACTTAAGAATTGCTTTCTGCACTCCAGGATATCAGGGAGATTAAAGCATTCCTTGAAAGAGGAGATGAATGGGAAAGAAGGAAGAACAGAGGAAGAAGAAATAAACTAAAGAGACAGAAGGGAGTCAACTTACAGTGAGAAGGTAGAGGGTGAAAGAACACTGGAGAAAAGGATAAAGAACTAAATACTTTGAGGTAAGTAATAATTATGAAAGTCACAGAAACTAGAAAAGAGATTGATTTCTCTAAGGAGGAAAAAGAAGCTTGAATGCCATGGAATGATGATAAAGAACCATGGGAGAAGCAGTAGCAGAGTCAGAGCAAGGAGGGATAAGTGGTAGTAATCAGTGATTACTTGATGAAGAGTACAGGTGAGGAAAGTGAGTATGAGAGAGGATAAGAGATTTGCCCAGAGTCACAAAAAGAACCTGGGAAGGCATTTCAAAGTCCTGGCCAAGAACTTGAAACCTTAGGGCCACAGTTGGTATTTTAAGAATTGCTACCAGTTGGAGGAAGAGTCTTTGGAAGAAAACTGAAGATTTGGAAAGTAAAGAAAAGGTTAAAAGGATGACATTTGGATTTCTGGATCAGCTTAAAATGATAAACTCATGGCCAGAGATGGAGAATGGCAATGATAACATTAAAAATATATAAATATATCTTCCTAGAGTTCTTAACCTGAGATCCATTAACTTTTTAAAAATATTTAGTTAACTGTAATCCAATATAAATGGTTTCCTTTGTAATCCAATGCATTTTATTTTGTGCATTTAAAAAAAAACTCTTCTGAGAAGACATCCATAGGCTTCATCAGACGGTCAGAGGGGTACATGATACAAAAAAGAAGTACCAGAATTTAAGAATATTTCAAAGGACCAAACTGCATCAGTTGACAGAGAATATTTTTTATCCCCAAGGCAAAGAAAATAGATAGCAGGATATAAATACTTATTTCAAAGTAAAATTATAACAAAATTTTGCCTCAATTTATTTATCTGATCTTTTTAATGTTAAGAACCCCTGGCTTAGGGCCTCATGAGTGAGATCAGGAAGGCTTAAAACTAAAAAGGAAGACAAAGGCAAAGGTGGGAAAAAACTCTTAATATGCATATCTGCCCAGCTAAGTACAACAGAATAGCCATCACATATAGAGAAAAGAATGATGGAAATGCCCAGAAATCATAGGAGACAAAAGTCTGAGGAGTCCTCAATAAAATCAATGGTCTCAAACATCAATGCAAAATACAGGGAATATGGCTGAGAAAGAAAGTAAACCAGAACTCCCAAGACCAAGAGGCAAATTTGGCTTCACTGGCATCATTGAAACTCAGTAACGTGGAATCCATAACTGTGACATACCTCCGGAAGCCTGTACCTTCTTCCAACAGAACATAATAGATTGGAAGTAAGTGATCAGGGATATTCTTATGAGGAAATCCAAGAGTAAGAATGGGGAAGCATGTAGGATAGCATTTGGGTGAAGAGCCACAATAGCTCAACAAGAAGTGAACTTGGATTCTCTTGCCTTTTAATGGATGTAACCTACACAGGAGGTATTCAGGAAACAAATAGCACATCTAGTGTGGAGGTATGATGGGGAGCTTCAGTTATCCAGACAGCTCCTAATACTCTGGCCTCAGAGTCACTTGCCAACATCTCCACACTATGCCCTGGGTGATTCATTTGTTATTCTTATTCTCCTCCTACCAGAACCTTGAAATGCTAGACTCTGCCCCTGAAATGCTAGAGTCTGATAAGTGAGCCTTATCTTACCTGGAATCAGGCCTCTGTGGAAATTGCCTGGATAGTTCTCCACCCCACCCACCTCTTCTTCATATACTATTTTCCCCAGCTGAACATAAGTTCCTTGAAAACAAGGACCATCTGGCTTGCTTGTATTTGTAAACCTATTACACAGTGCCAGGCATATAATAAGCACTTCCTAAAAGTTTTATCTGTATATTTCTATCCATCTACATCTCTCAATCTATCTTTATCTATTTTTCTTTCATCTGTCTCTCCATCTATCAAATGATTGGTCAAACTATCTAATCTAGCTCTGCCAAGAGCAGAATAGCTACTCAATTATTAGCACTCTTTAATAACAATTTTATTCTTTAAAAGCCCTGAAAATGATACATTTCAATGAACTGAATTCATTTGTCCCCCAAACATCATAAAAATACAAAAGTACCTAACTGCTCAAAAAATGTTCACAGCTTTGCAATTTATCATAGCAAAAAAAAATGATAATTGGAGTATGGTTGAATAAATTATGGTTTATTAATATAATATTATGGTGCTATAAAAACAATAAATATCAAGCACACAAGAGATTTATGGAAAGACCTATAAAAGATGATTCAAAATGAAATCCAAAGAATTAGAAGAGCATACATGTTTAGTGAGCCAAATTTTGAAAAATGTAAACTAAAGGCCCAAATCCCAAGCTCTGGGTTGATACAGACTGGATTCAGTCAGGCCTGGGGGAGGGCTGCTCCAAAGTCATAACTCTTTGGCTTATTTTATACTGAGTTTTCCTTGGGTAGGTCAGGATATAATTTATGTCTAGATTTACACTGGCATGGGTAAAAGGCGTCCCCAGTTTTCACACAGGCACTCAAGATAACAATACATATCTGATTTCACCCTACACACAGAATACAAAACACATTTAAAAAACTGCACAATAAACTATTAATATATGATACAATGCTTCTCTCTCCAATGGATCACAGAGTCTACTCAAGGACCTAGAAGTCCTCTAGACTCACAGCACCACCCTGTGGAAGGAAAATGAACAAGGTCACTAGAAAGACAGTTCCCTGACTTTCTAGTGAGTCTTTTTTCATCCTGGAGATGTAACTGGCTTCCAGCTTTATTGTCCTAAAAGTTTGGACTCCACTAGGAGGAAAATAAAGAAAAAGAAATTATGCTTAGGACACTGCAGAATGCATAAAATTTCTGGGAATCCACTTCTAAGACATACAAAGGAATTCTATGAATACAACTATAACATTCTCTTTATAGAAATAAAAAAGCTAAATAATTGATTGCTTATGGGATGTGCTAATATAAGATGACAGTATCATGTAAATGAATGTATGCATTTTTCACCTTAACATTCAAACTACACAAGGGTTACTTTATAGAACTAGACAAAATTATTAAATTTATCTTCAAGAACAAAAGATCGAGAATACCAGGGGAAACAATGAAAAAAGTAGGAAGGAAAAGTGTCTAGCAGTACCAGATCCCAAACCATACTATAAAGCAGTGATTATTAAAAGTATATTGCTGCTAAAAAAGAAAAATTGATGAATGAATCAGCTTAGGTAAACAAAACCCAGAAGCAATCAATATAATAGCAAATCGTCTGACAAATGAAAAGATGCCAACTACTGAGTAAGGGCTCCATATGCAACAAAAACTTCTGGGAAAATCAGCAGAAATTAGGTTAGACCAACACCTCGTGCCACGTACTACAGTAAGCTCTACATGATCTCATTATCAAATGTGATGTTATAAACAAAGTAGAAAAGAGGAAGATACCTTCTACAACTATGGTCATGAATTCTTGGCCAAAATAGGGATAAAATTATCGTAACATAGACAACTTTGATTGTATAAAATTGAAAAGATTTTGCAAAAAGAAAATCACCATACTTATAAGAGAAATAGTTAACAGAGAAAAGATCTTTGTAGGAAGTTTCTCTATAAAGTTCTGACATACAAAATATATAGGAAATCAATACAAATATATAAGAACAAAATCCTTTTACCGATAGCTAAATAGCCAAAAGATGTGAACAGCTAGTTTTCTAAAGAAGGATGCAAACTATCAACAATCATTTGAAGAAAATGCTCCAAATCACTAATAATAAGAGAAAGGCAAATTTTTTAAAATTCTAAGGTTCTGCTTCATGCCAGTAGATTGTCAAAAATGACAAAAAAGAAAAATGTTAATTGTTGGATGGGATGTGGGAAGAGAGACACAATAATTCTTATAAGCAGTGTAGAATTATACCCTCAAAGTCATCAAATTATGCATCTCATTTTACCTAGTAATACTATTCCTAGGCTCATACCCCCAAAGAGTTAAAAGAAAGAGGGATAAGATCCATCAGTACAAAAATATTTATAGCAACACTTTTTCTTGTTTAAAAAAAAAACCTGGAAATAAAGTAGATGCCAATCAGTTAGGAAATGACTGAACAATGTATGGTTCACAAGGGAAAGGTAGTTTGGCACAATAAAAAGAGAGCTACTTTAGAACCAGGAAGATTTCTAACATATGCTGGCTGTGTCACCCTAGGACAGTCATTTAACTTCTCAGTACTCTATGAGACTCTCTAAGATTATTACTTGTAGGGAAGAGTTCCAACTTGTATTGGTAGAGGGAATTTCCTCAACCAGGATTTCTCTACATCAATGAAATCACTGGTCCAGTCCCTACTGCTACCCCTATGAATATTATTGTAGCATAAAAATGGCAAAAGGAATGAAGTCAGAGAAACCTGGAAAGACTTGTATGTACTGATGCAAACTAAAGTGAGCAGAACCAGAACAACTTGTACAATGGCTACAAAAAGGACAGGAAAACAACTTTGAAAGTTGCCAGAAATCTGATTGATGGAATGACCAATCACGCCTGTAAGAAAATGAAGATGAACATTGCTCTTTAACTCTTGGTAGAAAGGTGATGGACTAGAGGTACAGAATGTGACATTCATTTTCCAACATGGCCAACATGTGAATTTGTTTTGCTCGACCATGCTTGTTACAAGGCACAAGTACTAATTGGGAGAATGGAAAGAGTCATGGGGGGCTGAGGCAAGTAGGTGTGTAGGTAGTGGTAAGGAGGTAGAAAAGAAAGAAGAAAATAAAGAAAAGAGTATCAATGAAATATGTTAATGTTCACACAGGAGAGCTGAAAGATGTTCAGAAGGGAATTACTTTGGGTTTTCCAAAATGCTTATACCCAGTGTCTCATTTGATCCTTACAACCACCCTGTGAGATAAATGGTATAGGTGTTATTTAATCAATATGCATTTATCAAGTGACTATCGTTTGCCAGGCACTATGCTAAGTGCTGGGTATACAAAGACAAAGAATGGAAAATGTAATAGGAGAGACAAGAAGCATATACATACATACATACATATACTTGTATACATACATACATACATACAAATATACACATACAGAATACATATAAAGAGAATGAGTATAAATCTGTACACAGTAACTAAACACAAGGACATTGGAGAGGGAGGGCAGGGAAGTTGAGTTCTTATCCTGTGAAATTTAGTATATTCTATTTTTAAACTACATAATAAAGTTCACATTTTCCTACAAAATCTCCTTTTTCTGTTCTTTCTCTGTGTAAATATCCCCATTTATTGATATTTGTCAATCATTAAAAATGTTTTCAATTAAAAAAGAATTTTAACTTGGAGTTGCTAGAGCACCAACTGCCTTCCCATCAGGCCTAACTGCCAGAACAACTCAGAGTTGTAGCTAAAGGCCAGCTTCAAGTTGTTGTTCCTCTAGGCTTGGCCACTGCTGTTGTGGAGCCATACCGTCAGTCTTCTTCTCCCCAAGAGACTGAAGCTGCTCAAGATCTCCCCTCACCTCTATCAAGAAGGCCCTCATCAAGTTTTTCCTAGATTTATTTCAACAGCTTCCAAATTGTTTTCCCTAGCTATGGCCTCGCCCCAGTCTAGTCTCCCCATCCCAAGGACTGCTGTCAAAACGATCCTCCTAAAATGCAAATTTGACCGTGTTTCCTCTCCTATTCAATAACCTTCCATGGCTCCCTATTTCTTCTAGTATCAATTATAAATTCCCTTGATTTGCTTTTGAAGCCTTTCAAAATCTGGCCTCAACTGATCACCTTGTACATTACTCTCCTTCCTACGTGCTATAGTCCAGCCAACCTGGCTTTCTCTCTGCTCCTCACGTACTTTGTCTCCATCTCCATGTCCTTGCGCCGGACTCCTCCCTGCTCCCCATGCCAGGGAGACTCTTCCTCCTCACCTCCACCTTTTAAAATTCTTTTTATTCCTCAAGCATCACCTTGCACATAAAACCCACTCTGATCCCCCCAAGTCCTAGTGCCTGCCTTCCCTCTCTGACCACCTTGTGTTTACTTTGTATTGATTTATTCTCTTTATTTGTATTCTGTATCACATATATAGTGTGTGCATGTATCTAGATGTGTATATATGTGTATGTGTGCACGTATTTACCTACTTTTTGTCTCGCCCATCACATTGTTCCATGCTTTGACAGCACCTATACAGTGCCTGGCACACAGTAGATCAATTAATAAATGCGTATTGATTGAATAACACCTATACCATTTGCCTCATGGGGCTGTTGTAAAGATCAAATGAGATATTGGATAAAAAGCTTTCGAGAAAACAAAAATATAGTAGAAATGTTAGGCTTTATTGGTATCATTAATATTGTTATTTTCAGATGAATTAGACCAATTTATATAGATATCTTTTGACATAAATATATGTTTATTTACATAGAAAGATACATATAGATGTCTTGTCTGTATGTATGCGAAGGTGTACATAGATACACACATTCACACATACAGGTGTCCCAAAATTCTTTGTGCAGTTTTACTCTTTAATAGCCTGCACTAAGACTTTGGTTGTGTTTGTAAATTTGTGTGTGTGTGTGTATACATACCCTGTATATATCCACATACATATATATATACAGATATGCATGGGTATTTTATGCATACATAGACATTTATACATATACATACACACAAAGAAATATGCTCCTTAGTCTCCATAGCTTTCTTGGGTCAATAGTATCTAAAATAGAGACAGTATGGCCAGTCAGTGCCATACCCTGTAGGCCCACTTAGAGCACTGGAGTGGTAATTTGCTCTAAAGGCCATGGAAAAGGACTTTGGATATGGGTTATTACACCCAATTTGTTCCCCTGGGTTCTCTTAAGTTATTAGCTGTATCTTTTGGGCTCCTGTCAAAGCATCATTTTCTGTAGCATCTAATAATTTCTCCTTAGTCCCACAATCATATATGACCAAGAGCAAAAGAGAGAGGGGGGAAATTAGTTCATAAATATCAGTAATAGAGGTCTTGAAGAGAGTACCCTCATAGTAAATGAGAGACACATGACCCTCTTGAGAAGGAGGAGAAATTAGTCTTTGGATTTCTCCATCTCACCTTCTGTCTTCACAATCCCAGATGTCCAATGCCTGCAGGCTGCCCTAGTGTCAGTCTGACAAGAATCACATATTTAGAACTGGAAAGTAACATAGAGGTCAGAGATCAGGTGATTATACACATATTTACAACTAGAGAAAACCTCAGAGGGACACTATGTTTGTTCCCTATGATATAACAGTGGATATAGAACTAGACTTGGAGTCCGGAAGGCCTGGGTGCAAAACACATCTCAGACACTTTGTATAAGTCATACTGCTGGGTCTCAGTTACCCCATCTGTAAAATGAGATAGTTGAACTCAATGACCTATATGGTCTATTTTGGCCCTAAATCTATGATCCTTGCTTTACAGGAAAGGAAACTGAGGTCCAAGTTGACCTGCCCAAGGACACCCAGGTAATTAGTAGCTGAGTTGGAATTTCCACCTGGATTTTCTGATTCCATATCCAATGTTCTTCCCATTGGACCATATTCTTGCCAGCAAAGAACCAGTATTATTGTTATTTTAAAGAGTTAAATATTTTGTTGTAATGCTTTGAAATTTCCATGACTTCATCAATATTGGTGTTCCCTTTGACAGTCAAGATCAGGGACTTTTCACGTCTTCTAAACCTGTGTGTTTTGTGTCCAAGCTTTCTGTGCTGATATTTCACAGAGAATCTTCATAATGCCCCAGAGGGGAGGCTTTTTACATGTATTTCCATCAGGGTAGGGAATTTCGCATTAGAAAATTCCTCTCCTAATACAGATTGACACCTACTCTGCATCTTATAGTCTTCAAGAACATTCTGGAATACTGAGAAATTACACTACTTGCCCAGAGTCCCACAGTCAGTTTGGGCAGGATTTGAACCCACATCTTCTAGACTTCCAGAGCCAGCTCTCCATCCACTGTAGTGTACTACTCCTCTTCTGATGTATTTAATAATCTATTTTACTCTCCTGGCATAGAAAATGCCATTGGCAACATGCTACTAAGGCTTACTCACTGGAAAAGACCCGCATGTTGGGAAAGATTAAAGGCAAAATGAAAAGGGGATGGTAGAGGATCGATAGATAGTATCATGGAAACAATGAACAAGAACTTGGATAGGCTTCAAGAGGCAATGGAGGATAGAGGTGTCTGGTATGCTATGGTACCTGGAGTCAGGAAGAGTTTGACATGACTGAAGGACTGACCAATGACAAATACAGCCTACTTCAGTGTTGCCAAACTCAAATAGAAATTGGAGCTACTAATCCACACTGAAGGATTCCTTTGGGCTGCAGGTTGACATGTAATATCATCTATGGTTTATTGTATTTTTATTTATTTTGTTAAATATTTCCCAATTCTATATTAATCTGGTTCAGGCTGCAGTGGGGAGTGTTGTGGGGCATATCCATTCTGCAGACCATTTATATGATATCTCTGGCCTTCTCAATGTTTACTGGTCTCTTTCCATTGCCCTTTGGGGTTATAGACACACCTATTGACAACCCATTGCCAGTAAGAATGAGTGACATTTTCTTAGCTGACTTTAAGGTTTTATAAAGTACTTTATGATATCTCACTACCCATGACATATTATTATGCCAACTTTATAGAAATAGAAATTGAGGCTCACAAAGATTTACTTGACCTTACTGTCCCCTCCAGTGTATCATCCTTTATCTCTCATCCCTTCTCAGCCAATTTAAAAAAAAAGCTGTGTACTTTCATTGTCTCCTCTTCCTTTCTTCTTCTCAATCCTTCACAAGGATTTATCTGCCCAATTCCTTGCTTGTAATGTACTACATCCTAATTGTACCCCAATAAAAATGGAGAAAACAGCTAGACTAAACCAAGTACAATATAGAAGTTTAGGCTGGAGGTGACAGAATTTTGAGATTATTGGAGGATCAGTTATCAAGGTTTCTAAAAGAGGGGGAATGACAACAATTTAGAAAAACGAAAGATTTGAACTTTATTATTTATTTATTATTGACCAACAAGGAGTGGAGCAAAATGGAAGAAGGAAAGAGGGAACAACCATTTACTGAGAACCTGCTATGTGCCAGGCACAGTGCTAAGTATTTTACAAATATTATCTCACTAGATTTGAGAAGTTATCAGCAATTGCTGATCCACATGCCTGATTTAAAATTCTTATAAGATTTATCCATTCACATTGAGCAGGGGTTCTTAAACCATTTTGCGTCATAGGCCCCTTTAGAAGTCTGATGAAGCATATGGACCCCTTCTTGAAATAGTTTTATTGTTTATATTCAAATTGAAGAAAATGCCAAATTTCAGTTACAGGTCAATGAAAAATAAAGATATGTAGATATACATATTTTATCCTATCCAAGTAAATGGACCCCCTGAAATCTATTCATGCATCTCAGCTTAAGGAACTTTGATCTAGAGTGTCCTTAAGGACAGTAAGAGAATAGCCTCAATTTCATGAATAATCTTCCACCGTAGACCACATCTTTACAATCACAGAACTGAATGAAAGGTGTAAAGTATGCAGCAGTCCATGGTATGACTTGCTTGTTGGCTATAAGAACATGCTTGGCTCTGTAGAACAAAATGCTTCCTGAAAAGCTTCCCTCCAAAAACATATCACCCACCCATATGCCAAAACCATATAAGACTCCTTGAAAGAACAGAAAGATTCACATTATAACCATGAAAGGTGTCATCTTAGCTTAAATGTATCACAAATTAATCATTTGGTTTCAAAGTTGGCAATTGGCAGTTTTGAGGTTATTAAAGGATCAATTCTCAAGGTTTCCAAAGGAGGGGGAATGCCAACAATTTAGAAAAAAAGTTTTGAACTTCATTCAATAGGACTATATGCAAATAAGCAGAAGAAAATTGTAGCCTTCATTGAAAATCTAGCCTTATCAATTCTCAGATAGAAAAATTCCAAACAGTCTTGACAGGAAGTTCAGAATATTTTTCAAGTGCACAATAGTTTAACAGCCCATTAACAAGGTCAAGAACACTTGTCCTGATGGAGTGCAGGGATGCCAAATGAAAATCTTAATTGGGGCCTATATTATTAACTTGCAAATTCAGTTTTCTTCCTAGAATTTTGGCCAGGTTTTTATGATTCCCCTCATCCTCCCAAAAATTTGGCCCATGGTATCGCTGATTCAGTGGGTTTGCACTGTTATAACATCCAACTCCTATCCTTGCACCATTAAGCCAACTGACTGTGGAGAAATTAGCCAGTAAACAGGGCCCAAAGAAGCCGACTCCCATGCTGACCCAAGCAGGCTGCCAAGACAGTCTTTGGCAAGGAGAGGTTCAAACCCTCTGCTTTATCAGTCACTTCCTCCTCAGTAGTCACTCTTTTCCACTTTCTTTTATTGATTCCTTTTTAGTAAGCTTCCTGCTACAACAAATGAATGTCAGAACTGGCAGGAGAGAAGGTCAGTGAAATTATATATTTTCATATATTTATATATACATATATATACACATACATACACGCACATATATATGTATGTATGTATATGTGTGTGTATATATGTATATAAATACATATATATGTACATATATATTAGTTCCAATTAAAATTGGGCAAATAGATCAGAAAGGGACCTTTAAAGGAACACCTGCTCTTTCTTCCCTTCATTAAGGGGTAAGCCTACAGTTGTGAATCACTTTTTGAACCCCTTTAAGTTTCTGTCAGCAGCCAAATTTTACCTACAGCCCATGAACACAAAGCCAGACTGTTTTCCCCAAATTTTCAAGAACGTAGCACAGTCCCAGAGAGCACAGGCCCTCCTTCATTGCACAATGAAATGTATTAAGGTGGAGATCTCAGAGCTCTTGATTTAATGGAAGAACAGAGTTGCATTTCTGTCTATCAGCTAGTGTGAGATAATGTCTTCCAATGTGAGACTCCTGCTCACTGGAGTAGAGTGATTGACAGAAGCATCAGCTGGAGTTTATAACACAGTGGCTTTACACCCAGCTATCTCCTGGATGTCTTTTTAACCAGGGGCTCCTGAATATAATAAATAGTAACATGTGTCATTGGAGTAACTCCCAGCTCAACAGCTTCCGGCGATTCATCATTTCACAGTTTTCGTTTTTGAAAGTGGTGTGTACTTCTCTCTAAAAATATAAATTATCTGCTAATAATTTTGTATTACATATCACTGTTCCTAGAGGCAAAACTAGGGTAGGGTAAGCAGGTCACCAAAATTTAGAGGGTGCTGATAGTACTCGCAGAATTTTGGCAGTATAGAAGTAATAGGGCTTAGCACCTAGTTAGGGATAAGGGCTGGACTGATGGTTTCTTTGGGGTGAGAAAATTCTCTCTACCAATGTCAATAGGTTTCTTCTCGATAAATTACAGCCTTAGAGAGATGTCTAGAGCACTGTTAAGTGACTTTCCCAACATGGCACAGCCAGTATGTGCCCAAGGTGGACCAGGTCTATCCTGATTTCAAGGCTGGCTCTCCATCCATTAGTCAATACTACCTCTCTGTTAGTACCTAGCTAATAGGAACAGTTAGTTAACACAAGGGGCAATATGGCATACTTCCTCCCTCTGGTAGCCATACATCTTCCCAGGCCCAGTCCTCCCCTACTGCACTCCTTCTTAAGTTGACTCAAGGATACATTTTGTGCTGCATGCTGTGGGTGCCAAAATTGCTAGATAGGGCATTGACTGTGCCTGCTGCTTTGTGCCATATCAACAAGCCATTCACTGAAACTGATTATGGCACTCAATGAATGCCATTCAGAAATCTAGTTGACCTTGTGGTTTTTAAAATCATTTTAATATGATATCATTTATTTTTTATTTTACTTTTAAATCAATTGGCTTAAGGCTCCTTGAACTATATTCAGCTAATGTGATCAAGCAATGCCAGGATTACTTGATATCCTCCTCCCTAGGCTCAGAATGAAGGCATGAATTTAAAATTTGGTCCATCTGAAATAAAATTTAATTCAAGTCCAGTTAATCTGTGGCCATGAGAGACAGCCAAAGAGACGGGAACCAACCCAAAAAGACAGTTGAAACTTGATGTAATGGCGATGATCAATCTCAGCGCTAGAAGAGAGAAGATGAAATGCCTTCTTCTTAGAAGAGAGATGTTAGACTAGGAGAATGGAATTAGATTGGGAGCTCATCAAGGTCAGGGACTGTCTTTTCCCTTTCTGTGTGCCTTCACTGCTTAGCACAGTGTGTGGCATGTAATAGGTGTTTAATAAAACTTTATGGATTGACACTTACTAGCTGTGTGATCTTGGGCAAGTCACTTAACCCCGTTTGCCTCAGTTTCCTCATCTGTAAATTGAGCTGGAGAAGGAAATAGCAAACCACTCCAGTATCCTTGCCAGGAAAACCCCAAATGGGATCACAAAGAATCGTACATGACTAAAACAATTGATTCGAGGTCCGGTGTTCTATCCACTGTACCAGCCAGCTACCTGGGCTACTACTGACCTGTTTAATTATAATTCTTAGAAGTGTTTTCCAGACACTGTTTAAATCTGCCTTTTTGAAATTCCTCCCATTATTAGTAGTCTTGCCTTCTAGGGCTAATCAGAGTAAGTTTTATACAATTTCCTTAAGAGAGTCCTCCACATTCTCCCAAAGTCTTTTCTTCTTCAGGCTAACCAGCCCCCAGTTCTTTAAAGGATATGTGTACAGCACAAACTTAAGCTGCTCCTGACTCTTCCCACCATACTCTGGCTTGTCAATGTCCTTCCCAAGACATGAAATGAACATGATATTCTAGGTGGAGAACTGTAGAGGAAGAGAGTAGAGGATAGAGCAGAACTGTTCCCCTTCCTAGTCCTGAACACTGTGTCTCTGTTAATAGGATCTAAGAGCTTTCTTGGCTGCCACACCAGTGCTGAGCACAGTGCCTGGCACGTAGTAGGACCTTAACAAATGTTTCTTGGCTGACTGATATCACAATCAGCCCACAGTGACCTTGTTGTTGCTGCTCATTCTTTCAGTTGAGTGTGACTCTTCGTGACCCCATGGATCATAGCACGCCAGGCTCTTCAATGCGCCACTATCTCCCAAAGTCCGTTAATATTGATCTTCACAACCTCAGGCTTTCCTTCCACCCCCGGACACATCCACAGTGGGGCTTCCTTTCTGCTTTGGCCCAGCTGCTTCATTACTTCTGCCCCTACTTGTAGTTGATCTCTGCTCTTCTCCACTAGTGCGCTGGACACCTTCCGACCTGAAAGGTTCATCTTCCGATGTCGCCTCTTTTAGCATTTTAGTGCTGCCTATGGGGTTTTCTTGGCAAAGATATCGGAGTGGCTTGTCATTTCCTTCTCCAGTAGATCACCTTTTGTCAGAACTCTCCACTATGACCTGTAGCATAGCTCTTGGTTTCATTGAGCTACGCAAGCCCTTCTACTACGACAAGACAATGGAAGGGCATGGTGACCTTACTATCACCCAACACTTTCCCGTATCTTTTCCAAATGAACAGTTTTCTGGTCATGATTCCTCCATCTCCTATTTATGAATTCAAGTATAAGATTTTACATTTATCCTTTTGGAATTTGTCTCTCAGTTACAGCCCACAGGGATATTTTTTGAAACCTGACTAGCCATTTCACCCAACCTACCAGAGATTCCTCCCAAGACTGACTCATGGACAGATTGGATAAGCATCTTATCTAGTCTTTATCTAAGTCACAGATAAGCCCTGGCCAAGAACTGATCCCTGAGGCTCTTTGCTAGGGGGCCCCTTTGACATCAAACCATTAATGACTAATCACCCAGTCCAAATATTTGACAAGCTCTGAATCTACTCTAGAATGAAAAGTGAACTTCTCAGCCTGGCTTTTAGAGCCCTTGGCATTCTATTCCCATTTACCATTATAGATGTTTCCTCTTCCTCCCTCTCCCTTCCAGGCAAACTGGTCTACTTGCCTTTCCCCAGACACAACCCGGTTTCCCATCTCTGAACCTTTGCACATGCTATCTCTCCTATCCTGAATGTTCTCCCTCCTCACCTCTGCCTCACTATAGCACTTTAAGGCTTCACTAACATTGTCTCAGTGTAGTTCCCTGTGAGGTATTATTATTATTGCCCCCATTCTATACACGAGGAAACTGAGGCTCAGTGACTTGCCCAAGGTCCAGAGCTAATAAATGCCAGATGCAGCATTCGGATTCTTGTCTTCCTGAAGCTAAGTTCAGTAAGCTATGCTGCTGCTCTAACATCCTTCCAACTGATGACTCAAACAGAGGTTTGAACTAGGTGCAAATCTAGCTCCCTAACTCTAATGAAAGCTCAAGTAAAGTGCTGTCTTTCCTGATCACCTCTCTTCCCCAAACTTCAAAATACCTTGAATTCACTTTGCATAAGTAGCATAGACTTTGGGCTCTCTCCCTTAAGCAGCAGTGTACTGGTAAATGTTTAACAACTATCTCTCAAAAAACAAAAAGATAAAATGGCACGCTTTTAAGTTTAATCTGCATTATCAAATTTTTTCCATCACTTTCTTAATCAATAAAACAATAAACATAGCCCTGATTTGTAGGGTTTGCCCATTTCTGAGGCGTAAATGTTCACACTGAAAATTTAACAATTGGCTTTCCTAAAACAATTCGATCTGGCTTTAGGACACCCCTTCCACTCCTTCCTCATACTTGGTAGGATATCCAGAGGGCAGCTTCTACTTTTCCCTTAATGGTTCAAAGATATCCTAAGAGGCTGAGAGGTGGTTAGATAGTACTATGACTCATGAGGTCCCACTGGTGTTTCCTCCCTTATCAAGAGATAGTAATGAAGACATCCAAGAGCATATGGTTTCATAAGTATATGTGGGGATCAAGGGAAAGTGGACTCATGCTTAGAGCACGTAATTTGGTGAAGGGGGTAATCCCAGTTTGTTTGTATGTACAGTATCTACTTAGTTGTTTTTCCATTTGACTGTGAGCTCCTTGAGGGCCAGGACTGCCTTTTGTCTTTCTTTGTATCTCTAGCACTTAGCAAGGTGGCTAGCACATAGTAGACACTTAATAAAAGCTTACTGACTGACTAACCAACTGCACCTTCCATAGTAACACCCACAATCACCAGGATTATAGACTAACAAAATTCATCTAGAAGAACAAAAGGTCAAGAATCTCAAGGGAAATAATGAAAAAAGGTAGGGAGGAGGATGACCTAGCAGTACCAGATCTCAGACTATACTACCACACAGTAATTGTCCCAGCCACTTGGTATTGGTTAAAAGGTTATAGAAAAGTTGGTCAATGGAGCCAAGTAGGTATGCAAGACCCAGAAGTAATCAAATATAGCAGCATTGTTTGTCAAACCCAGTGATGCCAAGTACTGGGGTAAGGACATTCCATTCAACAGAAACTTCTGGAAAGAGCAGAAAGCAGTCTAGGAGAAATTGGATTTAGAGCAACATTTTACACCATAAACCACAAAGAGCTCCAAGGGTATTTTTTAAAGTAAATATGTAAAGTCATAGAGGGGAAAAGGAAGAAGAAACCTTTCTTAGGTATGGCTAGGTAAAGAGTTCTTTATCAAACCAGGGACAGAGAAGGTCATGAAACAAAATGAACAACATGGATAATATAAAAATTTTAAGTTGCTACATATATAAAATTAATGCTATTAAAATTAGGGAGGAAACAGATAACTTGGAAAAAAACCTCTGCAGCAAATTTCACTGACAAATATCTGATATCCAAGATACGTGAGGAAGTGATACAAATATGAAAGAAAAAGAGCCGTTGTTCAGTGAATAAATGGGCAAAGGACATGAACAGGCCATTTTCAGAAAAAGAAAGGTGATTATCTGACAACAACCATATGAAAAAATGCCCCAAATTACTACTCACAAGAGAAACACAAATTAAAACAACTCTGAGGTGCCACCTTGTATTTATCAGGGTGGCAAAGTTAATTTAAAAAAAAAGAACTAGAAATTGCTGGTGAATCTATTAAAAGAAACTTGGTAAGAGCTTACAAGAGACCACCACAGCCTAATGAAAAGTGAGTACCATGTGTTCATTTACAGTAGTAGGTTTTCAGTTTGATTTGGTTTTGCACCAACCTTACCTTGCTTCAAGGCTTAGCTCGGATGCTATCACATACCTGAAGTCTTTCCTGAGACAATCCTCCTCTTCCCTTAGAGCACTCTTCTTTCTCAATGTACCTCGTATTTATATATCATTGTTCAATATTGTATCTCCTCAGTACAACAAGAGCAGGGACTATTTCCTTTTCATCTTTGCTTTCCTAGAATTATAGGGTGTTTTTAAAGCTAGAACAGACCTCATCAGCTGGGTAATCCAACCCATGCCCAGATAAGCATTCCTTCTACTAAATCCTAGCAAGTGGTCATCCAACTTTCTTTTGAAGGCCTCCAGCAAAGAGGAGGTTGCTACCATTCAAAACAGCCCAATCCTCATTGGGGAATCTCTGTTTGCCGGTAGTGTTTTCCTCACATCAAGCCTAAGTCAGCCTCTCTGCAATGTCCCACCATTACTCCTGGCTCAGTCCGCTGGGGACAAACAGAATAAGACTCATTTTTCTTCTCTAGGATAGCACTTCAAACACCTGCAGATAGTTATGGTCCTCTCCCCCCACCCCAGAATCATCCCCAGTTCCTTTAACAGATCTTTATATGATATGGACTCAAGAACATTCTCCATCCAGTGCCTAGCTCAATACTTTAAATGGAGAAAGTGCTTAATAGATGCTTTTTGAATTGGATTTGAATTGAATTCAAATATATTTTCCAGAACGCAAACTATACAGTTCAATGCCTTATATGAAGCAGGTATTAATAAATGCTTTTTGACTTGGATTGAATTGAATTCAAATACATTTGCCAAGACAAAAACATATAGTGTCACTTCCAGCTCACTAAAATTGCCATCCATGTTTCATTTTCAACAGTCATCAAAAAGCCCATGCCCACAATTTATACTTTAAAAATAAGGCATCAAACAAACATGAAGACTCCGTTGGGGGGATTGGGACTTGCTGCAGAAAACCCATTTAATAAAGGGCCATTTAGCCCTGGCGGACCACATGAAAGCTGCTGCAGAGAGAGAATGCCCTGGTATACCAAAGGAAAGGATCTCACTATGGGAAAAGGTTTGCCCCCAAGAGATTTGAGCATGTCTATTTATAGTAAGGAATGGAACAGGAGTCAGGAGAGAAGGTGAAAAAGCAATGATGCCACTGGATAAAGCAGAGTAGCCAAGCAATTCCATACAAAGTGTTTTGACATTTAGCTGTAATTTCCCAAGAACATGATGCTCTCCACTTCTGAAGAGAGCCAGACAATTTCTCTGTCTTCATTGTTCTGCCCATTAGTTTATGATCACTTTCTAGGCACATTTTGAGAAGATAGTCCAAATGGTAGCTATTTTCATGCTTCCATTTCCTGCTCACCTTGCCAATAACTGTGGCTTCCTTTCCAAAGTCCCCATGCTGCCAGTGTGTCCTTCTCTCTCTCTCTCTC
>CM053624.1:361383905-361425609 GCA_028646595.1 Phalanger gymnotis
ACCCATTAACAGACTAGGAAGAAGAAGGAAAAAGCCCAGTGAGTGCAGAATGTGGCTAAATAGCAGCTGACTCTGTTTATTCTTTTTCAATTAATTTTCATTTTTCTCAATTAACCAGCACTTATTATATCTCCCTCCTACCTCCCCCTGCTAGAAGAAGGAGGAGAAGAAAGAGAAGGAAGAGGAGGAAGAGGAGGAGGAAGAGGAGGAAGAGGAAGAGGAGGAAGAGGAAGAGGAGGAAGAGGAGGAAGAGGAGGAGGAAGAGGAGGAGGAAGAAGAGGAGGAGGAGGAAGAGGAGGAAGAGGAAGAGGAAGAGGAGGAAGAGGAAGAGGAGGAAGAGGAGGAGGAAGAGGAGGAGGAGGAGGAAGAAGAGGAGGAAGAGGAGGAAGAGGAAGAGGAAGAGGAGGAAGAGGAAGAGGAGGAAGAGGAGGAGGAGGAGGAAGAAGAGGAGGAGGAGGAAGAGGAGGAAGAGGAGGAGGAGAAATTCTTTGTAACAAATGATCATCATATTGTTATGACACTTTGGACATATTGTATCCAAATACCTGTTTTTCCTTCTGCTTTAGCCTGTCACCTCAGTCAGGAGGTGGGCAGCATTTTCCAGATCAGTCATCTAGAATCATGACTGACCATTGTGTTGATCAGAGTTAAGACTTTCAAAGCAATACATTTTTTACAATGTTATCATAAATTTTCTTCCTGGTTTTGCTCACTTTGCTCTCCATTAGTGCATACAAATCTTCCCTGGTTTCGCTGAAACTGTTCCCTTTATCATTTCTACAGCACAATAGCACCCCATCATATTTATATACCACAGTTTGTTCGGTCATTCCATATGAGTATCCCCCATGATTCTGAATGGGACATAATTCCAATCATGATGCCTCAGTCAATCCATGTTAATGTTGAGCTACTCAATTAAATTTACTTCTTCCACAATCACTATAAACTGACATGCTTACATGAGGGTACCAACTACATCAGTCAGAAAGATATTCTCTACCCTGCTTTCAGGAGGCATAGCCATAAACAATTTTGTTCCCATGTGCGTGGTGCTTAAGGGTTATCAGAGGGTCCTGGAACTAACAGGAATGACTGCCTATAGCTGGCTGTAATTGGGGCCTCCCAACATTGCCATCCACTCCAACCCACCCTTGAACCAGAAACCCCACTACAACGTGCCTGGATCCAGCGAAGATCTCCAGTGAAGTGAAGACCACCACCTCCCCAGGCAGCTCATTCTCATGGCACTGATTGTTAGGAAGTTTGGAGTTTTTTTTCCTGCCAACAAGCCTACATGTACTTCTGCCTCCCATTGTTCCTAAGTTCTGCTCCCCAGATCCAAGAAATATCAAATGAATCCTCCTTCCAAATGACGGCGCCACAAGTAATTGGGGATGGCCATTATTTCCTCCCTGGATTTTTGCTTTTCCTCTGCTCACTAATCCAATCCAGTCCTTAGCCACTTCCCATGTTAGCAATTTAGGTAACTCTACTTGTTAAGAAGTTAGGTAACTAATTGTTTCTGGGAACCCCAGGAGGGACTGTTTGGATAGTTTCTCATTTAAAAGACAACTCACCATGTTTATTATGCCTTAGAGACATAGCACCAACTTGAATCAAGTCAAAGCATTTATTAAGCATCTATGATGCCAGGTGGTGGGCAGCTGGGTGGTGCAGTGGATAGAGTACTAGGCTTGGAGTCAGGAAGACTCATCTTACTAGTTCAAATCTGGCCTCAGACACTTACTAGCTTTGTAACCCTAGGCATTGACCCCATTTGCCTTAGTTTCCTCATCTGTAAAGTGAGCTGAAGAAGGAAATGGCAAACCACTCTAGTATCTTTTCCAAGAAAACCCCAAACAAGGGTAACAGAGTCAGACATGACTGAACAAGAACAACAAAGGATATCAGGTGCTGAGTACTAGACCTCTCCAACCTGCATGAGAAAAATTCCTCCAAAATCAAGCTGCCCTTTGAAGGATGACATGACTATTAAAATCTCAACAACACAAATGCCCTCCATCACATAACTGATAAGTGGTCGTCCAGCCTTTGTTCAAAGACTTCTGTGGGGGAAAAACCACTACTTCCTAAACAGCCCCTTCTGCTTTAGGGATACCTCTAATGCCCAAGAAGTTTTCAGAAGCCCTGTGTTCAAATCCTGACTCTGCCACTTACCACATGTAGGATTCTGGGCCATCCCCTTCATCTCTCTTAACCTGTTTCTTCATCTGCCATTGAAACGGTTGGCCTAGATGATATTTAAGATTCCTTCCAGAGCTCTAGTTCATGATCCCCTGCTCCTAGATAGTCATGAGGACCTTGCCTACACCATAGATGTTCCAGTGAAAACTTGTTTATAAATCGAGTGCTTGTAAATCAGATCTCATTCCCCCCTTTGCTTAGGCTTTAATGTCAGAGACACTCTGTCTTTCTTTGTGATTGTTCTCCAGTGGGCTGAACATCCCATGCTACTTTAAAATCTCTGCCTCCCTCCCCCACAGAACAGCCTGTCTGTTGAGTAGTTAATTACATAAACAAATACTCAAAGCACTGGAGACACACTGTTTAAGGAACCTGGCCCCTGACTTTTTGGCTGAGGGAAGATGCATTTTTGGAATGGAAATACAGTATCCTACACTCTCTCCTATACACTTTTTTTTAGATCCCGAAACATCATAAATTCGTAGCTCTCAAGTTAAAAGGGATTTTGGAGACCATCAGGTCCATTCTCCTCATTTTAAAAATGAGGAAACTGAGGTCCAGAGAAGTAAAATCACTTGCCCAAAGTCACAGATATTTAATGATGCTGGAGTTTAAACCCAGGTTCTCTGATTTTAGATCTAGGGCTCATACCACTGTAACCTGATGGCTTTCAAACAGAACAGAGCTAATCTATGGAAACTGTGGTCTTTAACTAAGCATAGTTTGGGGTTGGGTTGATAATAATAACTAATATTTATTTAGTGCTTTAAGGTTTGCAAGATGCTTTATAAATACCTTATTTCATCTTTACAATAAACCTGGCAAGTAGGAGCTATTATTATCCTCATTTTGCAGAGAAGGAAACTGAGGTAGAAAGGTTGACTTATTCAAGATCACATAGCTGGTAAATGTGTGAAGCCAAATATGAACTCATGTCTTCTTGACTCTAGGGCCAGCACTCTGTTCACTTTGCTACCCAGCTGCTTCTTGGGAGAAGATTGCCGGAAGAGGCAATAACCGAAAGGTACATAGGCCTGATTGTCTCTTAAAAAGTGACTATATCATCTCACAAAATAATGTGAGGACAAGGAGGAAATGCAAAAGATGAGTATTATGAAAAGCATTCCTACCTCAGAATCCCAGGAGATAATAGCAATGATCACCACCTAGGTCAAGCTAGGAGGGGAAGAGGAAAGTAAGAGTCACCTATTTTCTTTGAGTTCAGACACATTTTAGGATAATAGTAATGTTATCTCCATTTTACAGATGAAGAAACTGAGACTGAAAAAGGTAGAATTGTTTGCCCAAGGATACACAGCTAGTATGTATCTAAGGCAAGATTCAGACAGTTTTTCCTCACTTCTCCATCAGGCACTCTGCCTGCCTATAAGTACGTAGAGGCATGATGAGGAAAGGAGGGAGGATAAAGGATCCTCTGATGTGTTGGCCCATCGTCGCTTGTGGCACTCACATCACAATTTACTTGTCTTCAAACATTGCTTTGTCATCGTCAAGGCTGATATAGTGATTCAGCTACAAGACAGACTTTGGGGCACAAAGGTCAGGCCCTGAATTTCTTGGGTATCTTCCTCTTCTCCCTCCCTCAAAATTTCCCAAGGCTCTCACCCTAAGGATATGTTCATAGCAAGTTCTCAAAAAAATGCAAATAACCATGTCTGTATTTCTGCCTACCCAGATTAGAGAGTTTTACCAACTATGAGGAGGCCCATTCAAAAGCAAGAAACTATTATTAACATGTCTATGTTCTGAGCCCCCACGTCAATACTTCTGGGGGAAAAGGCACTTGAGATTCCTCTCTAGGGAGCATTTAGAAATGAGCTTGTAGCTAGAGGACCTGGGTTCAAATCCTAGCTCTATCACTTACTGCAAGCATGATCTTGGATAAGTTCTGTTACTACTTTGAACCTATGTTCCCTACCTGTAAAGAGCGGGGTCCCTTCCAACGCTGCGTTTATGATCCTTGATTCCTCCACATGGAAATAGGTCATTGTAATCAGTCACATTGATAGAGAGGTCTGAAAGGTAACATGGCATAGTGGATAAAGGGCCAAGTTTCAAGTCCAAGTCCTGACTCTGACACATTCACGGACAAGCCACTCAACCTTGCAATGCCCTATGCATCTCTCTGAGACTCTTAGTTACAGGTGAGTTTCCGACCTGCATGGTGGAAGGAATTTTTACAATGAATTCACCGGTCTCTACCCTCTCTACCCAGCTACCAAACCAAGATTCCTAAAGTCTAAGTTTGCCCATGTTCCTCTTCTGCTCAAAAAGACCCAGTGGCTGCCTATTACTTTAAGGATCAAATACAAAATGTTCTATTCGACATTCAAGCCATTGAACACCAGGCTTTAACCTAAATCTTCAGCTGTAATATACATCATTTCCCTTCATATATTGACTGTCTCCCATGCCCAAAAGAATCTCGCTTCATTCCCACCTCTTAGAATCCCTACTTTATTCAAAGCTCAGTTTAAATGCCACCTCCTACAGAAGGCCTTCCCTGATTCCCACAGTGGCTAGTGCCTCCACACACATCCCCAAATATTTGTATTTATTTATATGCATACACGTTGCTTTTTCCCATTAGAATGTATGCTCCATGAGGGCAGAGATTAGTTCATCTTCGTTTCACCAGCGCCTTGCCTATTGCTTGATATAGTAGAGACCAAGTAGACCTTTAATGAATCTTCATTGATTGACGGATTCATTCTCTGTGTGTATAGTTGTATGAGGCAGGAAAACAATGTATTACGATTCCCGTATTATAGATTTGGAAATGAGGCTCCCAGATATGGCGCAATGGGTCAATCAGTCAGTCAACAAGGATTTGCTAAGCACTTACTATGTGCCAGGCACTGTGCTAAGTAATGGGGATCCAAATGAAGCCCAAAGATAGACAATTCCTGCCCTCGAGGAGATCACATTCAAATGGGTGTGACAACATATGAATGACTGAGTAAATACAAGATACATGTAAGGCACTGAAGAGAGTAGATGGAAAGTAATCTGTGAGGGGGAAGGAAGAAAAGAAGCATGGATGGAAGGAAGGAAGGATGGATGGAAGGAAGGAAGGAAGGAAGGAAGGAAGGAAGGAAGGAAGGAAGGAAGGAAGGAAGGAAGGAAGGAAGGAAGGAAGGGAGGGAGGGAGGGAGGAAGGGAGGAAAGAAGGAAATCTTCCTGGTTCAGAGGCTGGCTCTGTACTACTCATGGAAGTCTGAGATAGTCACCAACCGAGCAGTTTTAGACCAGATCTGTCTTTACATAAAAATTGTCCATAAAGGCAAAAATGAGCTCTGGCTTCTCAATGGCTACCAAAAACAAGCAGTAGTCTCCTTCTTAGTTCTAAAAATTGGAAGAAAGAAAGTTTCATCTCAAGAAACAGGATGAAACAAATATATCTTGAATTATTCAAGACATTTTATTACTTTCTCACTGCTACATTTCTGTTTGGAACATCTCCTTGAAGCCCTGTACAGCAAGATGAGAATAATAGGACCCCCCCCACCTTAGTAGCAAATGATTTATCTGGGAACAACTAATGAGCCATCACCACTGCAGAGAGGAAATTCGCAGCCACGATTGTGGGTGTCCTTTGGTCTTGAAATGATTCTTGGAAATTCATATTTCCCATATTCATGCAAAGTGGCATAAATGTGCTGGTGACTATGCTCTGATCAATACTTATTTGGATTATACAACCATGTGTTTTTTTTAGGATTCTGTAAAATGATATCTGCTGTCTGAACAGTATCCATTGGCATGCAGTTATGTATTACATTATTGGAAACCTAAAATTACAGCTATTCACACAAAGGCTCTGGTCCAAAGATTTGGGTCACCCAAGTTCATTGAATTAAACCCAGTCTACCTCCTCGGACCCTTTTTATCAATTAAGCAAAATGGCAAGCAGATTCACATTGGCAAAACCATCACCACTTCCAATTCTGTTTTCTTTGAAGGGAAACATGTTCATTTGTGCCCTGATTCCAAAGTCACAAGCTAGCTAAGCCAGGTAAATTTCTTGCCTTGAGACTCTGGCTCTGCTCATGCATTGTTATCTTCATGCCCAGTCCCTCTGATTTTCCATACACTGGATCTGGTTGGACAAAATCTGTGACTGCTAATGGTGCCAGATTGAGAGGGTTTTTTGTAAGGCTAATGTAATTAAAATTAGGATAAGAATTCAAATTTCCTTTTAGCTCAGCTTGGGAATGAAGGTAATACTGTTAATACATTGTATTCTTCCTAGAGTCTCATAGCAATCACTCAAATTTTATGAGTTTGGCATTTAACAATGTCAATTCCCCATCCCTCTGCCTTGATTTATGCGCACTCATCCAGAGCATGACTGAGAACTGAACTCATTCTAAGAGCTTTACACAGTCTGGCTTCCTTGAATTTTGCCAATTGATATTCATTGGGCCTTTTTTTTTTCATTCAAGTGAAATGACCTTTTAAAAAAACAAATTCAATTAAAGGTCCTACCGGAATCCTTGTTGTGATATCCACATGACCTTGAGTTCTCCAGGGTTGTGACAGTGGAATGAGTTCAGAACAGTCCTATGAGACTGGAAATTGTGAGCATTTGCCAAGTGAAGCATGACTGCCCTGGCCCCCTCGTCTGTGGGCTAGGCATGTATTTTACCCCTGCGGGTGGGGTCGGGGAGGGAGTCTCTCTGGTGGTTGGCCATTGGCCAGACACTCCACCCATTGTGTTCTCTATTTTTAGGGACCCATGGACTTGCACACCAGCTCCATTTAACCACTCAGTACAGGATTGACTGTTAGAAATAGATATTTACTTCAAAGGTATAGCAAGAACAAATTCTAAACATTTCCCCCAACACATCAGAGACATAATCCATCCCCTGAAACACTTTAGTATCTGGAGAGAGGAGGGGTATTAAATTCACAACTTAGTTCAGTTCCTCTATAACATCACTCCCACAAAGATCAAGTCCGAAACCCAGCTGGGATAGTTTCCCTGACCCTTGATCTCAGAGCTTTACTTCTGGACTAGTTTCAGTGCTCTGAATGAATTCCTAGATTCCCAGATCCTTGTAGTTTGGACTCCCAGGTTGGAAACTCTAGTACCTGCACACAGCATGGAAAAGGACAAAGGGAAAAAATCGAAACCCAAGGTCCATTTCTCAAAGTAACATGTAAAGGGAAGGAAGGGGAAGGAAGTAAGCCTCAGACCCTCCCCCTTTACCACATGGCATGAGGGAAGGGAAAGTTCCAGTAGTACTCAGTCAAGAAGTTTTAAAAACACAGATAGTTCTGCCCATGTAGTTCATGGAAAAACATCCATGAGGAAGGGCAACATAGCAGTACATCCATGCATACCGTAGTCATCCAGTCTTAGAAGCAGGTCCCTCTCACCCAGTGTCTTCCACGTGGGTGATGCCACTTTAGATGATCTAGGTATGTGTCAAACTCCTATTACACAAGTAAAGAATTGTACATATGTTGTCAGTGAATTAACCTAGCTACATCCAAAGAAGTTCATTTACCAATACAATGTAGATTCCTTGAGGGCAGGGACTTATTCATTTTTTTCCTTTGGCTCCCCAGTACCTAGTACAATGGATAGTACATAGTAGGCGCTTAATAAATGCTCATTGACTGATTATTGGGTGATCTTTTTTTTTCAGTCTGGAAACTCAGGAGGAATAACTTTTAGACATTAAAAGGGTCATAATATGCATCAGTGAAAACCTCACATACCTCATCAAATCACAGGATTGAGAACTAGACTTGGAGTCACAAAGATCAGTTCCAATCCCATCTCTGACACATGGCTATATGGCCCTGGCACATCACTTAACTTTTGAGTGTACTAGCCAACTCTCTAAAACTATACATTCCAAATCTTCATTGGGGGAAGAATTTCCCGTACCACGAATTTCCCTAAACCAAAGAAATTATAGTTCCAGGCCAAAAAACAAAAGTCTTATCATAGCTATCATAGCTTGGAGTCTGTTTTGGATAACATAGGCCATATGACATAGGTTACATCTTTCACTATGTCTTTGAAGTAAATCTATTTCTAAAAGTCAAGGATAACATAGGCTACAAACAAAAACTGTAGTCATTTTTTTAACAAAAGGGACAAAAAATCCAATTTTTAAAATCATGACATAATGTTGAAAGAAACTTATTTGTTCCACATGGGCTTCTGAGAGATCGACCTTAAGACTTCAGAAAGTCTTGAGCAGAACTATAAACTCTGTAACTGATCTTTCACTTTCAGCTCCTATGTAGCTGAAGAAACCATTTGAAATGGGTCTTTAAAGATGCAAGATGAGCACTATCTATCTCCACTTCTGCTACTGTTTTGTCTCCTCTTCTTCAGTAACTTTTAAAAAGTCTCACAGCAGCAGTAAATTACAAGCATTTCCATCTCATTGCTTTGTAAGAAAAATTAATCCCAGCCCTCCCTGTCAGAAAGGTTTTCATTGGTAAAGAAAAAAATGTCACATAAGAAAGAGATTACGATATGCCTGATAAATATTTCAGTGTGGCTGGCTGTCATTATAAGTTCATAAAGGATTACTTCAATCTCTGCATTAAAACAAAAAAGATTATAATCATTCAAAGCTTCCAGAATTTTATCTTAGATAATATATGGACAAGAGAGTAGAGAAATTTCAAGGAAGGAAAAAACACTGAAAAATATTCAGGTCGTAGATCTTAAGTCATTCCCTTAAAGGTTGATGTTGCAGCCTGTCTAGAAGACTGTCTCTCTTTGAAGGGCAAAGGCCTAAACCCCCCAATCCTCTTGGCAGAGAATCTATGCTAAGGCTGGAAATATTCAAATGATAGATTGACTCTTTCAGTATTCATTTAGATATAGAGTAGATTTTTGCCAACTACAAACACATACATATTAAAGGCAGGAATGTGGTGATGCAGAAGGAAAATAATGACCTCACACCTTGGGTTTAGTCTTGTTACCATGGCTTTTCCCCTTACCATTTACTTGAATGGGAAACTAAAAGAGTGAGAACTGAAAAATTAGAGGGTCCTGAACCCAGAGAGCCCTTGGCAGTTTGCCAGAAGGTCAGCCTCCAAACTGAAGCTGGCTGGGTGAAATTTAACAATTGGACATCGATCAGGGAGCCACAAAGAATTTCTAACCTTAAGTCAGAGTGGCATCTATGACAGAGACACTGTCTTGGTGACCAGAAAGCCAAGATTAAAAACTAGATTTAAGCCTGAAGGCACTAGTTATCTGAGGAATCTGTGTGTGCCAAAGAGCTTGGAGTCTAGAATGAGGAATCTTCTTCTAGAGAGGAAATCTCTAATGTAGACAAGGCTCAGAAAAACAGGCAGACACCACCCCTTCTTATCAGAGAATAATTTCTAAGGATCTTTCCCCATGATTGGATATATTAAGATTTTGTTTTTTCTAAAAGCTAAGTGTCAAAAGGCCTTTAATAGTTAAAAGAGCAATTGCAAAACCCATTTCTCTTCTTAAGGGGAAGAGATAACATTCACCTGAAGATGGCAGCTGAATCAACCAAAACTGGAAACACAGGGTCCCCGACCTTTCCTCTACTGGAGCTACATATGGTGACCAGAGAAGTCCATAGAACCAGCAGAATAATGTTATCTAGCAGCCATCAGAGACCAAGCAGTGACTCCATGCTCAACAGAGACTGCCCACTATGAGACCAAAGGGCATTGGCCTCTTGGGAACAGTATCATGGCATCATCAGAAGACATCAACAGCTCAGCACCATTCTACATGTCAGTTGTGTCTATATACATGCCCGGGTCACATGATCCCCATGAGTGTACCATTCCACACTTATATCCTGGCCACATGCTTTCTCTATATGTCTGCTCCTCCATGCATGCTCTCTGGCCACAAGGGTTACCATGTATGTGCTCTTGTGCATGTGACCTGTCTACAATTGCCACTCCATGAATATTCCCTATGTGTGTCTACCCTTTTCTACTGGTTGTGTGAGTATTTGTTGAGACAGTGTGCTTCCAGTTCATTGGAGAAAATGCTTTATTGATGCTTTTCCTACTGTTTTATTTCATTAAATGCTTCTACCATGAACTAATTGTATTCTCAATCTTACTAGAAAAACTCAATACATCAGTAGGGGTTCATGAACTATGGTTTGGAGTTGATACTGAGACACAAGGTCCTTTGAATCAGGGATGGTTTTATCTGGGGGACCAATTATAAAAAATGAGGAGTTCTCACAAATGCCTAAACTTATAAAGGAGGATTGGATAGATAGCAGTTCTTCGAAAAGAGATCTGGGGGTTTTAGTGTATGGCAAGCTCCGTATGAGTTTAAGCTAAAAAAAAATGCTAATATGACACTGAGCTGCATTGAGAGGGGGTGTGGCTTCCAGGAATAGAGAAGTGATGGTCCCACCATCCTCATCAGACCTCATCCAGAGTGTTAGGTTCAGTTCTGATCACTACGGTTTAAGGAGAGCAGTGATAAGCTAGGGAGGTTCCAGAGGAGGGTGATTAAGGGTGCTGAGTCCATGGAGGAGAGAGATCAGTTAGAGGAGTTAAGTATGTTTAGCCTAGAGGAGAGAAGGCCAGGGGAGACAATAGCTATCCTCAAGATCTCTCCTGTGAAGGAGGAAAGAAATAGGTTTATTCTATTTGGCTCCTGAGGAAAGAACCAAGAACAACAGGTAGAAGTTACAAAGAGACGCATTTATCTTAACCGTCAGAGCTGTCTCAGAGCGCAGCGGGTGGCTGGTAGAGGTACTGAGTGGGTTCACCCTCCATGAATGTCTTCTGTCTGAAAGACCACTTTGGGGGCATATTATGGTATGTGTTTGGTTGGGTTAGCTGGCCACTGAAGTCTCTTCAAACTCTCCAATTCTGGGATTCAGTGAAATTGTACCACACAATCTCTCCAACCCTGTGTGACTCGGATTCTTCTATTCCTTCCCTCATCCCCTCACCCACAGAGGTTTCCCAAGCAATGACATTATTTTGTCCTGATGCCTCCATCCATGGACTCAGTGTCCTTGTCCCATGGCGTATAGGCCCCTCTGCCCACCGTGGAGCGGTACGATGGAATCTCTTGTATCAAAATGCAAAGTCTATCTTCCCTTACTCCCCAACAAGACATATTATAATTTGTGTAGTGGTAGTTTTGAAAGCAAACTTCATGAGGACAGGGAATCACTTCTTTTTTGCCTTTGTTTTCTCTATCACCTTGCATATGCCTAGCATATGGTAGTTGCTTAATTAATGGTTATTGATTGATCCATTTTTCCCTGAACACCAAATATCTAGTTATAGGCCAGTAACTAATCTAAGAAATATACCTTATTGCAATCTGCTGTCAAAATTTTCTCCATGGCTAAATAAAATTGACCAACTTAACCATAAGCTCATTGGATGACCTGATCATCTAAATCCTTAACCTAGCTAAAGCCTCTCATATCCTTTATTGAAATGCTGCATATTGCTATTTTCCCCCAGTGTTTTACAAACCTCAGTAGAGTACATTGGTCCACTATAAAATTTGTTTTTTATATTAGTTCATTTTGGTATATGTGTTTACTTTACAAATTAGTGAATCAAGCCTTTTGCAATATTAATCACAGTAGACTGGGTGTGCTCTTTGCACGTTTGTATATAAGGGACTGCCAGGTCTCATCTCCAATTAGATGTACTTATTGAAAATACATCTGCAAATGAATAGAACTCAAGATCACAAGTTGTATTAATTTTAATGCTCCCAAGATGAGTCAGAATTTTTAAAGAAAATGGCTCATCAGTTTGGAGCTATAGCTCTGAAAGTTGTTTTAAATTAATTAGATTGGTAATGCTAAAAATTTTAAGTTGACTTTTTTCTTCTACCTTTGAGGATTCTTCTCACTGATTCAAGCAGCTTTTTGTTCCTTTTAATAAAAATCTGCTCCCCCAAATCTTGAAACTTTTTTAATCGAATATGCATGCATGGCTTGCCTGACATCTGTCTAAGCTAAGCTGTGTGTTAAGGATTCAAGATGCAATTTGTTCACTTTCATGCCCTCAGTACTCAGACTGTATGACTATCTGTGCTCCTCAGAACATGCCCTGCCCACTCTCTCACCCTCCATGTCTTTGTTCATGCTGTTTTCTATTCAAAATGCAGAGAAGTTTTTCCCTGAATCCATCTCCCTGGTGTATTTTTTAAAAATACATATAGTTTTGATACTTTCTTTGATTTCTGTTTTTATTCCAAAATCATTTCTCTCATGAAACTCTCCCTTATAACAAAGAAGAAGAATGGAATGAAACAGATCAAAGAAGCAATTGGATCTGCCAACATGCGTAGCATCCTGCACCTGTACGCCCCCGCCTCTCTATTAACAATCGTCATTTGTATCCAGGGATCAGGGTTGATCTTTGCAAGAATATGAGTTTAGCCACCTATAACATTGTTTTCGTTTACACTGTCATTGTACACATGGGGCTCTTGGTTGTGCTTTCTTTGCTCAGCATAGTTCATACAAATCTCTCCAAGCTTTTCTAAATTGGTTGTATTCATCATTTCTTATAGTACCACAATATGCCTCTAACCCACCTTTGTCATACCCACAGGAGTGACCATGGAAATTTAGGGTGTGGGATGGGACCTAGAACTGCTGGTCGGACAAACCACCTAGGGTTCCCAAGGTTCCTATGGTCTTGCCCCTCACTTTGAATGCAGGGGTGTGCTAGAGTCAGCTTGTACAAACTTCCTGAGGGAACTGTAAAATTTTCATCATATCTATATCTTGGAAATCAGCAAACACTCCAAATCATGGCCTGACTTATTATTTCATTCATCTTTAGTGTTAAGAAAATGATACAGAAGATGTTGATGATACAAATTAGATTTTAAAGTGCCATGCATACTTTTTGTTGGAGAACCAATTAATTATTGAACATTTACCAGTGTGCCCCTGCATACGCCTGGTTGAAAAGAAGTAAAATCATGAACAGAAGTCCAAAAACTGCTCTGTGTTGCTGAAATCCAGAGTAAAAACCTAGAAGACATCCTCCCGTCTTAGTGATTTAATCCTGTAAAGGGTAGAACACAAGGACCCATCAAACACAACAAATCTCCTTCATGGACACCCAGAGATTATGGGGTCTCCAGAGTCACACTGGTTGCCTAAACCAGGTCCAACATACACATTCCAGACCCAGAATGAAATAGCATCCACCATTTTTGTAAAGCTAAAATTGCCCCATAGTGAGAAAATAAAGGCCCCTGCCATAGAGACAACTGGATTTCATAGCAAACAGGGACAGAAACATGACACAGGAAAAAAATTTTAAAAGAAAGAAAAAGGGTTTAAAGGATGAGGTCAGTGGAAGAGGGGGTCACCCACCTCTTGTCTCTGGATCACTTCACAGAATGGATGGGATTAAGCAGCTTCCCCAAGGAGGAGAAGAAGGTGTTTTGCCCTGCCCTGGCAAATTGGCAGGCAAGGAAAAGAGAAAGAAGATACCAGTAGGCAAGATTTGACAAGAGGTGAGAAGCAGGAAGAGGGAACCCTCCAAAGTGGAGGGCAGAGCAGTGCTGCTGCTGCTGCCAGCTCTGCCAACCATTTTTTGGATCTTAAGCCTTAGATTGGCACAGGAAGCTTCAGTCAGGAGAGCATTCTGTCTCCTGGAACTTGATTCTGGGGAAAGCCCAAAATAGGACAAAGCTAGAAAATAACCAAACATTGCAATTATTTTTAATTTTTAGGGGTTTTTTTTGCCAGTGTTCTCACCTTTCAGGATAGAAAGCAAGAGTTCTAACAAACTTCCCTAAGGATTTAGAACAGGAAGGCCCTAGTGGATTAATTGTAAGGAGCATAGTTGGGATTCAAATGCAGGCCTTCTGCCAGGTCAGTATGAGCTGACAGTGTAAAAGGGTAAACCAAAATAGTGATGAGATTTTAGACTATGTTCTAAGAGGGGTAAAGCCCAGAACACGGGAGCAGATAGGCCTGCTACAGTCTACACTGGTCAGGTGGCATTTGGAGTGCTGTGTTTGGGCCGGGGTACCACACTTTAGGAGGCAGGTAGACAGGCTCCACACTTTCATCGTTTGGTCATTTTTCAGGCATGTTCAATTCTTTATGACCCCATTTGGGCTTTTCTTGACAGAAATACTGAACCAATTTGCCATTTCCTTCTCCAGCTCATTTATAGATGAGGCAACTGAGGCAAACAAGGTTAAATGACAGGAAGAGAAGTCTTCCTGACTTCAGACTCAACACTCTATGCACTGCCGAAGCTCCTAACAAGGTTGGCAGAGTGAGACACTATGCCACGACAGAAGCAGAAGAAGAGAAAACTTGCCTGGGGAAGAGAAGAGTTGGGGAAACTAACATGATAGCTTTCTGCAAGGGTCTGAAGGGCTGTCCTATGGATGGGGCATTCAGTCTGACCTCTGCTTGGCCCCAGAGGGTAAAACCAGGAGCAAGGAGTAGAAGCTGCAAAGAGGCGGATTTCAGCTTGATGAAATGAAAAACCCTCTAATCATGAGAATTATCCCCAAGTGGAAGGGTCACCTTAGGAAGCAGAAGTCTGGATGGCCATGCACAGTAAGGCCTCAGCAGGGCTCCCTTCTACTCCTGGGGGTCCATGATTCTTGGAGAAAATCCAGAATGCTTTTCACCATATGATACTATTATCCTTTCTGAGATCTGGTGTTCTGGCTGGACCTGAGTAAGGAAGGATTAGGATGCCCCCATTCCAAGATACTGCAAGGTAGGGAGGTATCCTTGGAAAATTATTAAATTGCCAAAAACAGCTAACTCTGGTTGATTTATAGGAGAGGGAGGGAAAGAGGAAAAGAGAGAGTAGAGGGCAAAAAGGGAGAGGAAGAGAGAGTGGGAGAAAGGAAGAAAGAATGGAGGGAGAGGAGAAAAGGGGAAAGAGGAAGGGAGGGAAGGAGACAGGAAGGGAGGAAGGAGAGAGGAAGGAAGGAAGGAAGGAAGGAAGGAAGGAAGGAAGGAAGGAAGGAAGGAAGGAAGGAAGGAAGGAAGGAAGGAAGGAAGGAAGGAAGGAAGGAAGGAAGGAGTCTTAGTTTTGCCTTAGGCTTTTTGGGTTTCTCCTTCCTGATCTGCAAAATAAGCAGACTGGACCTCAGGGCTTTTCCAGCTCCAAATATGTGATCCAGTGTTTTAATATGACACCAGAACAACAATGCCCATTGGTATCTAGGAACAAGTCTATTCACTTTCATCCATAGCAAATGTTTTGACTGATAAGGACACAGCTGTATGTGTTCTTGGGCTGTTGCTGCCCCCCTGAAAGGTTGCTCTAAGTTGGCTAACTGTACCATACTGGATCTCAGGCATGTGTCTTTCCAAGTTCCCAAAATTTCTTTCCACCCTTGGGGAGCAAGGGAGGAAGTGACACATTTTAGGGGAATTGGGGAATTCCCTAGATGGAAAACAGCCTTCTGTTGGCAAAGGCTTCTATCTAAACACTGGTCCAAAATGGTCCTAAATGGACAAATTGGGTACAGTAGAAACCCAACATTTTGGGAGTTTTATGTTGTTGGTCTCTTTAAGTATGACTCTCTAGTCCCACATAGGAGCCCCAAAGCTAGCTCCTTACCTTGAGAGTAAAACCCAGTGCTGAAAACTGTGGAAAATCCAACTAAAAACAGCGAAGGATTATGGAGACACATCCCAGAATGCTCTTAATCGTTTGCCTGGACATAATATGTGACTATACTACCGAAGGGATGGTGTATGAAAGAATGATTTTTCCTTTGTCTTGAAACTGAGTTTCAAGCCTTGCTGCTTGAGGAATCAAGAGGGATAATTACTATCTGTGGTAGTTCATTTTTCCCCAAACTTAACACATTAGAGCGTTTGTTAATGACAGGGTTCACACAGACCCAGATCTCTGCTTCCCTGGTGCTCTGGAGGGTGAGGGCAGGAGGGAATGGGAGGGGGAGACAAAGCAACTCATACAAAGGCTTCAGGAAGGAGGTGAGAGCTGTGGGAGGATTTTTGAACTCAGACAATGTAGGAAATTAAGATAAGAACAATTCAGGCTTGAAGGGAAGATGTGTTGGAAATGAAGAGATGGGAAAACATCCAGCTGATCACACACCATCCCTTTTTTAATTAAAGGAGGAGCCAGAGTAAAGGGTACTGGGGGTGGGAATTCATTTTCAATTATGAGCCTCTTCTTTACCCTTTAATACTTTGGAAAGGATAGTTCCTAAAAAGGTGGCCTCTAAATTGTCAAATCTGAGAGAGGAATTCATTTCCACATGGGGATTTTCTATTAATTGCTAAGTTCTAGATATATCAAGAGTTCTGGATATGGAGTTAAGGACCTGGGTCCAAATTCTGAATGGTCTTGTTACCATGTGACTCTGAACAAGTCACTTAACATATCTGGACCTCGATGTCCTCATCTGTAAAATTAAGGGATTGTAACCAATAACTCCTAAAGGCCCTTCCAGCTCTAACCGTATTTTCCAAAACTGACAACAATTATAACAACCACAACAATAAATGTATCAATGGGAGAAATAACAGGAAGAAGTGGCATAACAGAAACAGCTTTGGTTCTTGAATCAGAGACTTGTTTATAAAACCTGGTTCTCTTACTTGCTAAATAAGTGACTTTGGGAAAGTCAGATTCATCTTTCCGGGACTCACTTGAATGCTTATCAATAACCAGTCATCTGTAAAGTCATTTCTAGTGTTAAAATCCATTCGACTCCGTTCCATGCTTATTAAATGCCTATTGTATACAAAGCCCTGTACTAAGTAATGAAGACACAAAGTTGAAAAAAAAAAAAAAGGTCACACGTACAAAAATATTTATAGCAGCTCTTTTTGTGGTGGCCAAGAATTGGAAATTAGGGGGATGCCTATCAGTTGGGGAATGGCTGAAGAAGTTATAGTATATGAATGTGATGGAATACTATTGTTACATAAGAAGTGATGAGCAGACAGACTTCAGAAAAACCTGGAAAGACATACATGACCTGATCCTTACAAGTGCTCTTATGTCAAGAAATTAAGTCACAAACAGGGAAGATTTGATTCATCATAGTTTTAGAGGCAGAAGAATCATAGAGGTATTAGATCCAACCCCCTCAGGGTTGATCCTCAGGAGAGGAAAATGAGACCCAGAGAGAGAGAGGAAGTGGGTCTCGCAAGATCACCCATGTGGTAAGTAGAAGGAAGGAAAAATGGAAGGATGAAGCATTTATTAAGAGTCTACCACGTGCCAGTCACTGTGTTAAGTATTTTGTAAATATTCTTAATTGATCCTCACACCAGATGTAAGTTCTATTATTATCCCCATTTTACAATTGAGGAAACTGAGGCAGGTAAAGATTAAGTGACTTGCTAATTAAGCAGCTGAGGGTGGATTTGAACTCAGGTCTTCCTGACTCCAGACTCCTCTGTGCCACCTCACTGCCTCTAGCAGAACCAAAATTAGAACTCAAGTCTTCTGACTCCAAATCCAGGGCTATTTCTGTTGTGCTCAGATTACAATCATGAAAGAGACTTTAAAAAAAAGAGAGATGGGGATGGATGGGGAGGACAAAATTGGAAGAAATGAAAATTAGGGCTAACTGAGAAGAGTGACTGCATGTTCCATTAGCTGCACACCTGAAACGATTGCTTTCCATTAGGCACCGTCAGCAGTTTGCTAGCTGCCAATCCTATCCGGTTGGGTCTTCCTCACTAACCATTCTTGTTTTCCCATTTACACATGAGAAGACAGCGCCATCTGACACGAGCCAGGCTAGCAAAGGATCCACCTCAGGGGCCAATGATGCCTTTGCGAAGGGCAAGCTTTGCTCACATCTTCAGGAGTGTCATTTCTTTTACCATTAATGCTCAGAACGTTCGGACCCCAAGTTTACAGTCAAAGTTAAACTAGGGAAAACAAAAAATAATGAGAAATAATGCATTTGGATTGCAATGAATCTTTCTAGCATCAGACCTAATGTAAAGCAAATTGAGCCAAGGCCAGAGAAAATGTGAATAAAATGAGGTTAGCTGAAAATAATGGAATGTGGAAACATGTTTTTAAAGAAGTGATATTGCTGCTTAATAATTAAGAAACTAGATTAAGAGTCATGGTAAATTTAGACAGAAAAAAAAAGCCCTCCCATGAGTCTTACCGTTTGGTGGGCAGCAAACAGACATGGTTGGTGGTACTGCTAGAGAGGTGAAGGTAAAATCTGGAAGTGCTAAGAGCATTTTCCAGGGTGGGGGGAGCAGATCAAAATGGTACTGCTCAGGAGGGACCAATGCTCTGACAACCTTGTCAAACCTTCTAGCAGAGTTAAATACTCTCTAAGGAATAAAATTTTAACACCTTCTTCTCATGATAGAGAGCATTTTTTTGAATTGCCTTCATGGTGTAAGAGTACTAGATTTTAAATCAGAAGACCCAAGTTTGAATCCTGACTCCTCTTCCTACTTGTATGGACCTTGAACAAATGACTTCAACTCTTCGGGGCTCAGTTTCTCCTTTGTCAAACGAAGAAGCCAAGCTGGACGACTTCCTACGTCCCCTCCGGTTCTAAATATATGGTTCAATTCCACGGTAACATGTCTTAATAGCTGTGGCCCAGTTGGACACCCAGAATGCTTCAACAGGTCACTCTGGGCCCTCTCCAAATGGCAAAGACTCTTGGCATCTGCTCAAGCCTAGATCTGCTAAAACATCCATGACGGGAAAAAAGGTTAAGAACTCCCTCCATTGGAAGGTCAATCAATTGAAGGTGCCAGAGGTGTTTCCACTACAGAAGAGAACTTAGGATGGCCTTTATAGCTATCTTTAAGGAAAAGAATATAAGCTCCTTGAGGGCAGGGACTCTTTTGCTTATATTCTCTGTATCTTAGTACCTGGCACAATGGCTGGCACTTAATGCTTAATTTGTCCAAACATTTGTCATATGTAAGATACTGTTTGGCCCCAGAGCACAGACCCAGGAGCAACGGGTACAAGTCCCAAAGAGGTTAATGTTGGTCTGAGGTAGGGATGAACTTTCTAACAATTGGAGCTAACCAAAAGAACTGCCTTGGGAAGTAGAGGAATCCTACCCATGGCAGAATTTCAAGTACATGTGGGGTGGGTATTTGTTGGGTATATTGTAGAGAACAATCTCATTCAGATGCTGATTGGGTTAAATGGCCTCTGAGGTGTCTTCCAACTTAGATCTCGGGGTGCTGTGCGTGATTTATCATTGCCCTTCCTATGACCAACTGAGACCTGAACACATTATATTTTGGTGTCTCATATGCTGGGCTGATTTACTTAACTTCTGAGTTAAATAAAGGGTAGAATATGGGCAGCTAGGTGGCACAGTAGATAGAACACTGGGCCAGGAGTCAGGAAGACTTGAGTTCAAATCCTGCCTCAGATACTCACTAGCTGTGTGACCCTAGGCAAGTCACTTAATCTCTGTTTGCCTCAGTTTCCTCACATATAAAATGAGAAGGAAAATGACAAACCATTCCAGTATCTTTGCCAAGAAAATCCTAAATGGAGTCACAAAGAGTCAGACATAACTGAAATTCTGAACAACAAGAACATTGTTGCAACATTTTAAATGTCCAACTCTCTCAGAGACATCTGGAACTCTAGGGTGCCTTCTGTTCTCATGCTCCGGCTTGGGCTGCTGCCTGTTCAACTGGTCCTGATTTCTCTCAAAAGAACTACAGGGGACCATACCATTAGAAGGGCTGCTCAGCTTTTTGGAGAAGGGCACACAGCCTTTCAAAGTGATCTCCCTCTGTTCAGCCTAAGAGGGCCACCAGCACAGGGTCAAGACCTGTTCCAAAGCATTTAAATGGATCATTCGAAATGCCAGGGAGTTGGGAGATGTGCTTTGTGATGGCTGTACTATGGAATCAGCCCAACAAGAAAGGTTCCTGCTCCCTACCCCCAACTAAGAAGACACAATAGACCTTTGAAAATGAAATATTATCCACAGAGCAAGGGAAAACCTTAGAATCTTATTCTAATGATGTTCATTGTTCTCAGCAGTTACAAGACCCTCCATACAAGCAATGAAGGTCCTACAGGGAAGGGGTTTGTTGAACAGATGTTACCCATTGCCTTCAAAGCTTCCAAGAGCCAGCAACAAGGCTGTAGGGGATTGAGTTTGGTGATCCTAAAGTCTCCAAGAAAGAGCAAAATGCAAAGGAGAGGGAAATTTTCTACAGGTGAGAGTCTGAGAAAGAAAGTCTTGAGCCCATACCTTATAAGTATGAAGGATGTGCTAATATTTAGCCTACAGAAGAGTCAGAGAGACATGAAAGAAATCTTAAGTCATTGAATGGCTGTCATGTGGAGAAGAGATGAAACTTATCCTGTCAAGACCCAGAAGAAAGAACCAGAAGCAATGAGTAGAAATTACAAAGAAGCCTATTTAAGTTGGCTATCAGGAAGACCGTCCTAGCAATGAGAGCTATCCACAAGTCACATAGGTTACCATGGATGTCATGGGTTGTCCTTCACTGATGAATGACCATAAGTCAACTGTGTTATAGGGAAGATTCCTTTCAGCATTCAATGACAACTAAAGTCACTTCTACCTCTAAAATTATGTGATTCTGTGAAAAACTTTCAAGATAGTAGAAAAGTAACTAGTATGGCCATAATAAAATAGTCAGAGTACTAGGCAGATTTCAACATTAGGCAGAAGGCAATGTCCCCAGTCCTTCTCCTGTTCTGTTCTGATGAGAGATTAAAGCAAACTGCATGGTCTCACTGGCTGGCATAGGCCCTGAAATAAATTAGGGCAGAGCCAAAAGCTATAGGACAGAGGGAATTTCAGTTAAAAATTAAAAATGAGCTGGTACCTTGCTTCTTTGGGAAGTGGTTGGTCCTACAATTTGTTCATTTTTTAAACTATTTGCAAAGTTTAATATCTTTTTTCCCCACTACAAATATGTTCATGGATGAGAGGTAACATGGAGAGAGAGAGGACCAGCACTGGAGTCAAGAAGAGCTGAGATTCAAGTCTTAGCTCCAATGCTACTAAATGTATGACCACAATAAGGTGAGGCACCACTAAGTACCCCAGGCAGCTCCCTGAGATAAGTTAGAAAAGGATTGAAATCTTCATTGTTAAGTAGTATTTCTACCGTGGTTCCAAACTAATGAAATCATGGATCTGGAATGTACTAAGGTATCTGTCAGTAGCTGTCTCTTGGATAGGAGCTACAAACGGGAAATGAACAAAGCCCAGAATTGACTAAGAGGGCTTTGGCAGGCTGGGTTTCATTTGAAAAATGGCACCATGCTTTGAACCATCCCAAACTGCTCCCTGATATGACAGCCAGGATGCTCCTAGGGACTCCGTCCAGCTGTGATTTCATGGAACACCAGGATCTCAAGGGAATCATAGCTGTAAGAGACCCAAAGGACCATGCACAGATTTCTGATGTCCTTCAGTAGGCTGAAACATGTCACCAACAATAATCTAGTGGCAAGAAGCAGCATAGAAAAAAATCATTCAGGAAATTAACAACTAGAAAATGAGATGAGTCAGTCATATATCAAAAGTGAGGGATAGCAAATGGATGGTCCAAGAGGGTCACTGGTGTCTATGAATTATAAAGGAAGCAAATGAATCCCTCCAATGGGTTCACGTGAAGGGAGGACTTAGAGAGAGCTACGGCTAATAATTACTCAAGAAAAAGCCTTAACAAAGACAAACTCCAGAAGAAAGAAGACAAAATCAGGAGGCAGCCTCATCCCAGATACAGGCTTAGCTGGGAAGCCATATGCTCATGAGGCCAACCTGGTGGTGGGGAAGATATCCCCTACTGACTCATATCTTAGAGAATCAGAAGGAAGAAGAGAGCCCAAAAGACAGAGATTGCCCCTTTTTAGTATATCCACTGGGATCTGACCCAGCAGCCAATTAAACGTGTCATCGTGGCCAATCACAAGTAGAGGAGATCAGTGCTGTCTCTTAAGTGACAGGAAGGGCAGGATGGAAAGACTCCCTCTATCATTCATCTCTCAGCTTCAGTCTTCTCATCTGCGAAATGGGCATCATAATAGCATCCAAATCACAGGGTTGTTGTGAGAATCCAATGAGATAACAAACGTGTTTTCTTAAAGCACTATATAGAGTACTGCTATTTATATAATTATTTTAATAGCTAGCTAATATTCGTAGAGTACTTTGAGGTTGCAAAGCACTTTATAAATATTATTTCATTTGGTCCTTAAACAATCTTGGGAAGTAGATGCTATTGTATTCATTTTACAATTGAGAAAACTGAGGCAGACAGTCATTAAGTGACTTGCCCAAGGTCACAGAGCCAATAAATGTCTGAGGCCCCATTTGAACTTGGATCTTCCTAACTCCAAGTCCAGCACTTTCTGAATGGGGGAGGAAGATTAGATACATTGGAATCATTCAGTAATACAAAAAATAAAAGATAACAATGAAAATGTATTTTTAAAGCAGCATCACTCATTATGAATACGAAGACAGCACTTTTTAAAAACCTCAAATGCTGCCTGATTGCAGATGGCTTGGAATTTGCTGAGAATTAGCCGTTGACTCAGCCCTCAAAGTTGGTAGGGAGGCCCCTTGGAGAGCTGGGCAGCGCAAGCAAAGGCATTTGTTAAGTGTAAGTTATGGTTACTTTGGCTGTCAAGTCAACAATGCTCTATCAACACTTGCTGAAATTTTAAACTGGCCTTTTAGACTAACAAATTGCAGTTTTTCAGAATAAATAAATTTTCTTCCCGTCTAATGAGGACAAACTACATGGCACTGCCGGATTAATGATTTCTTTTACAAATGCTACAAAGGAACTTGAGAAGAGCCAATCACCATAAACATGATTTTGTTACTGACTGTGCAAATGCCTTTGTCCTAGTGGGTTTTTTGATTTCCTAAATGTCTTTGTTGGGCTTGCATTCAGATTTCCCACAAAACGCCTGAGTCTCAGAAGGTTTTGTGAGCCATGACATTGCCTGATGCAGTCCTATGGGACACTTCAGTCATTCTGCCTTATTTCTTCCTGCAGCAGCCATGTTCTAACCTGCTCCAACAGAAATCATGACCCAGTCCCTGGGGAAGCCAATCTATGGAGCTCTGGAGCTCCCACCCTGAGCCTGAACTACTTCGATCAATGAGTGAATGCATACTCCCTAACCCACTATGAGAACCAGCCCTACACTGTAAGTTTTGCATACCATTCAGGCAGCTATCTGGCCATCTTATTCCCAGTCCTATGCCTAATGCTCCAATTTTCTACCTCTTGCTTTGGTCACAGTAATCAAACCAACACCTTGTCATGGCTTCTGGAAAGGGCATGGATCAATTCATTATCTGTGTGACTCTCAAAAACAAGCAAAGTGCCACAGAGAGTAGTGTTGAGTCGGAGTAAGAAAGATCTGAGTTCAATTACCAGCCTAAACACTTACCACCTGTGTGACACTGGGCAGGTTGTGCGACCACTCTGAAACTCAGTCTTCTCATCGAGAAAATGGAGACAATAATAGTGCCCATCATACAGACTTGTGAGGAGCAAAGGAGGTAATAGCTGTGATAAGGTTTGCTAAGCATAAATCACTACATAGTCAAAGCAGAGAAAGAAAACTATGGACCAATATCCCTAATGAATATTTATGCCAAGATCCTAAATAAAATATTAGCAAGGAGAATACAGTACCATATCACAGAAACTATATACCTGGATTTATACCAGGAATGCAAGACTGGTTCAATATTAGGAAAACTATAAACAGAACCATATTAATAATTACAACAAAAATCATATGATTATATCAATAGATTCAGAAAAAAAACCTTTTGATATCATAATACATTTCTTGTTTTAAAAAAAACACTAGAAAGCATAGAAATAACCAAATAGTTCCTCATTCTAAGTAGTATATACCTAAAACCAAAAGCCAGCATTATCTGTAATGGAGATAAGCTGGAAGAGTCCTTTTCAATAACATTAGGGGTAAAGCAAAGATGTCCATTATCACCATTACTGTTCTACATAGTATTATAAATTTGGCTGTAGTGACAAGAAAGAAAATGAGGTAATATGTACTGACAAAGAAGAAAAAAATTGATTTTTGCAGATGTTATGCTGGTTTATTTAGTAAATCCCAAAGATTAAACTAAAAACCTAACTGAAACCTCCCATAGCTTCCCCTCTGCATCTTTTCAAGAAAGAACCAAATCTCATATTGCACTAAAAATGTGAGATCGTTTGCTGAACACTTGTTTTTCTCCCCTCTGCCAAAAAGTGGCCAAAATGAGCCTTTTTCTTTCTGCCTATGTTTGAGTGTGGAGGCAAGGACTGATGTAAGCCCTTGCTGGGGATTTCTTTTCCACTTTCTAGCATTTCTTTATCTTAATCTCAAGGCTGCTGACAAGTGACCTGTGAGTGCATGACCTATTGTTACTTCTGCCTCTGTTGCCCTAAAGAGGCCAAGGCCTCCCACTGCATCCTGGGCCATCTCCAGTCATCCTGGCCATTGGACCCAAATGGTTCTGGAGAAGAAAGTGAGGCTAGTGACTGCACAGTCCTCTGTCACTCATATTCAGTTGCAAGTCATGTCATTATCTCCCTGATGTCATGGTCCTCTTTGAGAATGAGGGACAAACCACTTTACTTGTAGTTAAAGGGGTTTGGGAGATGACCTTGTAAGTAGCAGTCAACTTATTAGGATGATGTTTTTTGTAAGTACTTTCATCTGAGCCCATCTTCCCAAGGAATGAAATGAGAGCTGGGATACTATGACCTCTTCCCCTATTTGAGGGTATCATCTGTTATTGCTATATAGTCTAAGAAAATTTCCTTCCATAAAAGCTGATGTTAACTCATGTAAAAATGAAGCTAATTGGTTAAATTATACTGAGGCACTAATCACTGATAATTGATATTAGGGAAAACATACTGGAAAGGGGGCTCAAGCTGATAGCATTAGAAAATTATAATTCCTGGTTTCTTCTCCCTCTCAGGGTACACTGAGACCTCTGAAAGGGAGGTATAGCTAAGCTTGCTCAAGGATCTAACTTTTTTATGAGATGGAGAGCTTGGGATGAGACTCCTCAGAACATCTAAAAACTATGTTACACTTCTATGAACTCCATGCCACAGTAACATGCTGAGCTCCTAAGTCTGTCCAGCTCTCTCCAAAAAATCTACCATTTGTCACAAGAGAGGCCAGTCAGATAATGCAAACTGGTCAGTATAAACCTGTGCTCAGACTTGGAAAAGCATCTGGAGTCTATGACTTGTGCCAGAGACAGATCTTGAACCTATGTCTTCCCAACTTCATGGTCAACCACTTACCCACTATACCATGACATCTTTTAGGTGTTATTATCTACAATTTCATGAATAATAATAACAATGGTAATTGCTGGCATTTATATAGTATTTCAAGGCTTGTAAAACCTATCAAACCATCAATAAACACTTAGCTACATACTATTTACCAGTCACTGTGGCTACAAACACAAAAGTGAAGTAGACTCTGCCCTCAAAAAACTTACATTTTATCAGAGAAGACAAGGTCAAAGCTTACAGATGAATATAGGATATATAAGAAAAATTAGTGATAGAGATGGGTGTGGGGTAGGCACTAGCAACTAGAGATATTGAGAAAATCAGGAAAGGCCTCTCAAAGGGGACTATACTTGAACCAAGTCTCGAAAGGAGCTAGGGGTTCCAAGAAGTGGAAGTGGATAGGGAGAACATGTTTGGTATATGCACTGGTTTATTCTGCATTTATTTATTTGTGAACATTATTTTCACTAGATTCTACCACTGGTGTTATTACCCCCATTTTATGGATGAGGAAAATAAGGTCCAGAGAGCTCATTATTTATCTATACTTGGGATAGGTTGGAAGTAGGTTGGGGCAATATGAGAAGGGGTCCAAAATAACATACACGTCGGAGGAAGCACTAAGCTCAGACCCACCATCGCCTAGAAAGAAGAGAACACACATACCCACACCCACCCACCCACACACACACCCACACCCACCCACCCCCCACACACACACCTTCTCCTAATCAGGTGGCCAGGAGGGGAAGGCTGAAACCTAATAATTGCTAAGGAAGAGCTATAAGGAGGAATGTTTGCATGAATACTAAGTTCCCCAAAACACGCCCAGGGCAAGTGGCATGAAGTGCATCACTTAATAAAGAAAGGAAAATACGGTAGCAGAGACAGCGGAAGGACTCATCCTAATCCATCATCTGTATTTTAACTAATTCATCTTCCTAATTAGGTGTAGCCTCTGCTATTGATGTGCTGCTGAGGGATAACTACTGAAGTCAGCACTCTCTCAATTTGCCCCCCACCCTGTATCACTATCCAAGTTATAACTCTGTTTAAGAAAGAACAATGGAAATCTAACTGTCTGAAGTTACATTTTTCTGCTGCTCCGGTTAAATACAACTCTGTCTTTTATTTATTAATTCCCTTGATATTCTTGACCTTTTGTTCTTCCAGATGAATTTTGTTATTTTTTCTAGCTCTATAAAATAATTTTTGGTAGTTTGATTGGTATGGCACTAGTAAGTAAATTGGTTTAGGCAGAATTGTCATTTTATTATATTGGCTTGACCTACCCATGAGCAATTGATATTTCTGTCCTTTATTTAGACAGACCTACCTAATGCTTCAAAGCCTAGGTTTTGTGTCTGTTTCAGTAACTCAGTTGAAATTCACTTTGTCAAAACTCACATGGATAGATTTCAAAAAACAAAAAAAAAACCTCCCATTTAGAAACAAAGTGACCTTTAGGTCTGATGAGAATCTGAGAACCTAAAGTTTTAAGCTATTGTCATACATTTGGAACAATCACTGAAGATGATTCAGGTAAGACCTTGATAAAATTGTATATTAATTATAGACAACTTGATGAATCATACGTACCTTATTCTTTCTGCTAAGCCCGCCCAGGTCTTTGGAAAATAGAATCCCAATCACTCACCCCGAGCTTAAGAGAGAATCATTCTGAATAATTCATGGATACAAAAAGATGAGAGAGATGTACAGCATGCAACTGATTATAAACACAGTACAGCCAAATGAAACATCATCCTAAAAAAAGCCATTTAATTGCAGCTGTGGAAATGAGACTTTGAACAGTTTAGAGAAAAATCATCTTTAAGATGTAAATAAATACATTTCAGAATTATTTTAAGGCATTGCCAAGAGGTAAGTCCTTTGATGTAGCCAGTGATTATTGATTTTTTCCCCTATAAAAATGAAAAAGTCAATCCAATTTAGCAAGATTGTGAGCGATGAAGAGTGCAATGTAGTAAACTTCTGAAAATGTATGTGAACGAGAGCCTGACATTCACCTGGATTGGGGTATAAAATGGGATCTCAGTAGCTGCCCATCTTTTTATCTGGAACAACAAGGAACAACACCAAGGAAAAGTTGGGAACTCTGAACCAAGCCTTCTGCTGTTGCTGTTGGCTGCTGTTGCTATTGGTAGGCTAGAGTCTCCAAAAACTTAGAATGGAGTACCACTCAGTTGATAATGGAGAGGTACATAGTGGGTGCACACAGGCTGCAAACCCCACAAACTAGGACCTATGAAGAAGCACCACAGTAAAGGATATCACCAAAGAAATGTGTGCTTAGAAAAGAAGATAGGCTGGTCATAGGACCTAGTGGAAGAAGGAATCATAGAAATAATATAATCCAACCTGGGAAGCCAGGTGGGGCAGTGGATCGAGCACTGGTCTAGAGTCTGGAAGATCTGAGTTCAAATCTAACCTCAGAAACTTCCTAATTGTATGACCCTGGGCAAGTCACTTACCCTCTATTTGTCCCAGTTTTACCAATGGTAAAATGGGGATTGTTGTGAGGATCAAATGAGTTAATGAAGATAAAAGTTTTCAGCACAGTGACTGACACATAGTAGGTGCTAGGGAAATGCCTGTTCCCTTTCCTTCCAACCCCCTTGTTTTAGAGATGAGGAAACTGAAATGCAGAGTTTAAGTGACTCACTCACATCAGGTACATAGGGTTTTTGTTGTTCAGTCCATCATGTCTAACTCTTCATGACCCCATGGACATATCATGCCAATACTGTCTGTGGGGTTTTCTTGGCAAGGACATTGGAGTGGCTTGTTATTTCCTTCTCCAGGGAATTAAGACAAACGGAAGTTAACTGACTTTCTTAGGGTTCATGCATTAATAAGTGTCTGAGGCTCTCTTTGAACTCTGGTCTTCCTAACTCTAGGACAGGACTCTATCCGCTTAACCACTTACCTGCCTGTAAGCACACAGGGACTAAGTAGAAACATCAGTATTTAAACTCAAATCATGTGGCAAGAGTAAGGCCTAACCGCTAACAGTCCATCTGTTCCATTGATATCTTCAGGAAGTCAAGAGAAATCAAGGAAGGTCCTCTGAATGTTAGGTGACCCCTTGGCCCCAAAATTTTGGAAGGTAATGGAAGATTCAAAAAGCATGAACAGGAATAGAGGAGCTAGGTTCTATGCAGTTGGAGGAACACACATATCAATGACATTACATTTTAATATTATTTATATTCATATTGCCTGGACTATGGCGAGTACTCATTAAGAGTCTTCTGAATTGAATGGAAGTGTATGCTTGAAAGAGGAATGTTCTGATATTAAAAATTAAAAATACAAAGGTGAAAAGTAAATCAGCCAATAAGCATTTATTAAGAGCCTATAGGTGCCAGGAACTGTGCTAAGCACTGGGGATACAAAGAACTCACAGTCTAATGCAGAAGACAACATGCAAATAAGTAAATGCATACACATGTATGTATATATACATATAGTTTTATGCATACATATATACTTGTATATATATATATACACATGTATACATGTGTATATACAACCTTATGTAGTTAAATATGTTAAATATATTTGTTATATTAAAATGTATTTTAAAATATATTATAAATATAAATTATATATGTAACATATACGTAAGATACCATATATAGCAGAAGTAGAAGTAAATCTCCAAGGGAAAAGTCCTAGCAATGAGGGAGATCTAGAAGGACCTCCTGTAGAACCTAGGATTTAAACAGAGCCTTGAAGGAAGCCAACAGGCTGAGTAAAGAGAGAGAGGAAGACAGTGTGTTTCTGGCCTGAGGAAGAGACAATGCCAGGACACAGAGCCATGAGATGGAATTCCATGGATAAGGAATGGTAAGTAAGGGTAGTTTAGGTCAATCATAGAGTATACGGAGGAAAATAAAGTATGAGACCGGAAAGTTGGGAAGGTGCTGAATTATGAAGGTCTTTAACAGCCAAATGGAGCACTATCCTGCAGGTAACAGGGAGCCATTGCAGTTTATTGAGTGAAGGGATGAAATGATCAGAAATGTACTTCAGAAAGATCACATTCCCCTTAAGAAAAAGCACTTTTACTAAAAGTTGCAGATTAAAAAGACATTTGCCATATACAGGGCCAACCAAAACAACTTAGGAGACAGAAAAAATAAATACAGATTAATAAAGCTAATAGAGTCTATGCAGGTGACATTGACCCCTCCCCTGGCCAGTCACAGGATGAGCTTCAATCTTGGGAAAACTCTGAGGCCATAAAACCTCTGTAGCTTCATTTATTTTTGAAGAACAGACTCAGGGTGACAATGTCTGTCTAACCAGGACAATGCTACTTTTTTTTCTCTCCTCACATATATTCATATAAACACATAAATCATGTTTTCAGTCTTTTGTTTCTGTTGTTAGAAGACCCACAGGTCAAATCCTGGACAGCATTATCTTTGCTAATCACTGAAATATCTTTAAAGATAACCCATCTGAAGCTTTATGTCAAAACATGATATTTTAAATCATTTCTGAAAGCAGCCCTTTGCTCTCATGGTTCTGTAAAAAGAACATGCGAAGCTAAGCAAGCCCCCACCCCTTTGTTTCTTGCATGCAAAAATAGCACAAACTTTAGCATGTTGTGATATTTGGAAGGCCTCAAACTTGGCCATTGGGTGTTATTTCCTTCCTGGTGAAAGGGATGAGACAAAGGCCTAATCAAAGGCCCAGTTAGTTGGCCACTTCTTGCTTCCCAGCATCTAGGACTCCCCCACCATTCTCCTTCTTTGTTTGCATTCCAAATGCAGTCAAAGGAAAAGGGGTGATCGATTGCTAACTCACATTTTCATTTAGTCGCTAAACCTTGCTCTACTAACTGCTGACATTCATTTCAATCAGGATTGATTCAGTTGGCTACACTGGTATAATCACAGAGAAAACCCATACAGGATTTTAAATACCTATCCCTTTTGGCAAAAAGCTTTGTTTCAAAACTAAGTAACAGTGAAGGTTGAAAGGTCGCACAGTAATTATAATCAATGCTAATTAAAGGTTCATAGACTATAAGGCACCATTGACTGGGATATTAGCATAAGCATTGACTGGAATCTTAGGAAGAAGACTGAGTGGAAGGCTTATGAGGAACAGTTCCTTAGGATAAAGACCCCAAAGGCAGGAAACTCAGCTACGACTGAAAGATGATATGTGAGTAAGTCTGCAGTAAAGACTGGATTCACCAGCACATGGCTCCTGGTGTTCATATTACTTCTTACTGGCCTAGAGGCCCCCAAGCCTGGCACAACATTTGGTCCCAGACCATTGGAGTTAAACCTGTAACAGCATCACATACCCCTGCTACTATGGTAAATTCGAGATCCATGAATCACATTAGCCCCAAAAGTCTTGAAGAAGAAGAAAAGGGAGTGTCTGCAGAGAAGAATGGAATTTGGAAGACCAAAAATAGTGGATGAAGGTGGAGAGCAGAGATATTCAACACCGATGAAAATTAATTATTATATTACAGGAAGAAAGAGGAAGCCATTTGAAATGGTGAGAGAAAGGTAGAGAAAAGACCTAAGTGCCAAGTCCTTGATACACATACCCCAGTGTCATGAGGGATTTCCCCTTGACCCTTTGGTATGACCAGTCCTGGGGGAAAAGGGGAGCCTAGGAAATGAAGAAAGTGAGTGGCAAAGAGGACAGTAAAGGCTGCAAGACTGAGACTGGTCAAAATGAAGATTAAGTGCTTGCTGTAGTAGCCGAAAAGAGCCTCCCTATAGTGGTATCACAAAAAATTATTGTTACCTTCTGAGAGGCAAAGACTTGGTACAATGATGGGTATTTGAGAAAACAGAAAATAGGTAGAGACAGGCATGACGGCATATACCTATAATCCTTATTGCTATCAAGAGGCTCAGGTGGATACATCACTTGAATTCAGGAATTCAGAGCTTTAGTCCAGCTGATGTCATTGGGTATCTATATTAAGCCTGGCACCGATACCATGAGCCCATGGGAGTGGGAGGCCACCAGGCCACCTAAGGAGGACTGAACCAGCCTAGGTTAAAAATAGATTAGGTCAAAACTACCAAGCTGATCAATAGTTTCGTAAGTGGCTACTATGCTTCCAGCCTGGGTAAGATAAAGGAGAAGGCAGGAAGGTGGGAAGACAAGAGGGAAGGAGGGAAGGAAGGAAAGAAGGAAGGAAAGAAGGAAGGAAGGAAGGAAGGAAGGAAGGAAGGAAGGAAGGAAGGAAGGAAGGAAGGAAGAGAAAGGAAAGGAATAGGTAGTAAGGGGCCAAAGGAGGGAACCAAATACACTGGAATTTCTTAAATAAAAGATTAGTGGTAAGCTTATATTTAGTGAGAACATCATGGAAAAATCAGCTGAGGGATTAATCCAGACAAAACTGACTGAGAAGCAAATGAACAAACAATATTTTTAAAAGAATTTTCTCAATGGACAAGTACTAAAAATAAAGGAAATTAATTCAAAATCACCTGTGTAGATATCACAACAAATCCTTCAAGGCTCCCAGAATAAAACAATTGTGATGACTCCCCAAACTCCCAGAGTAGTTCAAAAGAACATTCAAAGAAATAAGCACATAAATTAGAGCTCCCAAGGAAAAAATCACCAAGTGTAATCAGAAAATAGAGATGATAAAACAAAGGCTAAAGATGCTCTCCATAAGAGTAGATTCTCTGGAAGAGAAAACAATAGAACTGGGATGCAAAAATTCTGAGTCAGAAGAAAAAATGAGCAATTTTTAAAATAACAAGATTGGAAGAATATGAAAGCTCTGCAAACAATAATATTGAACTTGAAGATAAGATCAAAGAAATAAAGGTATTCCAGAAGGAAATTGTGTGTGTGTGTCCATCATCAAAAGAAAATTTGAATATCATACCCCAAGAAATCATAGAGAAAAATTTCTCAGAAATATTAGAAACAGGCAGCAAAGCTCAGGTCAAGAGAATATGGAGAACACCAACACAAATAAACCCCAAGTTTAGCTCATCAAGAATAGTGTCATCAAATTTTAGAGTTATAATATCAAAGGACAAATGTAAGATACAAAAGGAAAAACCCTTCAAATTCCAAGAAGAACCAATCTTAATAGTAGAGGTCACTTCATGGTGAGAAGAAATCAAAGGAAAGTTTGGAACATAATATTAAAAAGAGCAAAGAATACATCAACGTTTCCCAAAACAAAATATACCACCCCCAAAAATACTGAGCTTAATCATTGAAGAAACTAATTTGACATTCAGCAAAAGGAACACAAGCAAGTTATTCCTTCAAAAGAACTCAGACATAAGCAGGTTATTCAATATGCAAACTAACCAAACAACAAAAAGTTAAATACTTTCAAAAGGCAAGAGATGCTTTGTGATTTCACTCTTCCTTATAAGGGATGGCTTATTGGGTAGAGGAGTGAATATATTCAGAAATTAATGTGACATTTAAAATGCTATTAATAAAATCAACACTTTTAAAGGAAGACTAAGACATGAAATGTTTACATGTGACTAAGACTAGAAAGGGACATAAATGTGGAAGAGGCAATATTTCTGGAGGGTTTTTCTTTTCAATTTTCTTTAAAATAAAAACCTGACATCTGAGTAACTATGAGCAGGTAAAGAGAATATTAAAGGGCTAAATATTCTAAGGCATAAAAGGTATAGTAGGGAAAGTAAGAAAACAATTGATGGAAAAATAAATTAATATTTCAAGGTGAAAATGGAATCTCTTCATTAATAAATCTATATCTTATGTGTGAGGATAATATAAATGAAGACTTTTCAAATGATAAAAGGAAAAGATGGGAGAGGAGGAGAAGGAAATGACTACCATGACTCAAGAATAGAGGTAAACAAGAAGCTTTCAGTTTCTCTCTCTGCCTCATAAAAATGGAATTTTGAAAACAGATCACTATCAGGCAGATCACAGAGTTGTCAGGAGATGGGGTTCAGATTAGTGTAAGCAAAACAAATGGCAGAAATGACAAACTAACAAAACATGAGGAAAATAAACTATGTGTATGCATTCATATGCTTAATAAAAAAGAAACAACTTTTTAAAACTCAATGAAATATTAATGCATTAAATTACCAATATAAAAACACACAACAGAATTGATATTTTAAAATCACCAAATAGATACCTATGAAATAAACATTTATGACTTATCAGCAGCAATATGGGGTAAAACAAATGGAAAACCAATGTGGAGCCAATGTTGGGCTCAAATTCTCTATTTGATGCCTACTGGCTGTGTGAATTTAGTCAAGTCCTTAAACCTCTGAAAACCTAAAATAACTCTCTAAGGCTATAAATCATAGAAATTGTGGATCTACATTGGTAAAATGTAGTTTCCTCATTAGAAATTTCCTATACCAGTGAAATTACACCTCTGGTTTAAGAAAAAGAAAACATGTCTGTCTGTCTATGTGCGTGTGTGTGTGTGCTGAAATAAATGAAATATATGACAGACAGATAGACAGAGACATAAGAGAAGGAAATAGAGACAGAGAGATACAGAGTGAAAATGAATGGTTGAAATAAAATCTAAAAGGAATCCAAAAAAGTAGGAATTGCAATTATGATCTCAGATGAAATGAGAATAAAATTAACAAAATCAAGAGACAAAGCACTATGCTTATAGGTGTACAGACAATAAAAGTAATAATATTTAATATATATTCATCAAAGAATATAATGGCTTATTTTATAAAAGAAAAATTAGATAAGTTCCAAAAAGACATTTATAGAGATACAATAACATTCCCTTCTCAGAGCTGAATAAATCCAACAGAAAGATAAACAAGAAAGCAAATGTGAAGTGATATTAATTTTGCAATAAGCTAAAACCGATCAAACTATAAAAATGTTTAAATTTGATTATGGAAGAAAATGCATTTTTTCAAGCATTTCATAGTATCTTTATAAAAATAGTGTTTGTGTTATAAAACATCTGCTAGAATATGAAAGAATCAGAAACATAAAGAGCAGATATTGTAAGTGTATCATCTATAAATCACAATGCAAAAAAGTAATGAATAAAAGAAATAAGAACAAAAGATAGAGACTATTAAGATATAGACTAATAAATTCCTAAATAATGAATGGATCAAAGAACACATCATAAAAACAATACATAATGTTGTTAAAGACAATAAAAACAAAGATACATCATCCTAAAACATAGAGATTACAACAAAAATAGTTCTCAAAAAGAAATTTCTATTTTTGAAAATTTATATTAACAAAATAGAAAAATAATCAGTGAAATGAGCATAAAACTAAAAGGATTAGAAAATCAACAGTTGGGCAACCTTAACAAGTACAATCTTTAAAGACAGAAAATAGATAAACTTTTAAATAAATGGCCTCAAACTAAGCTTTCTTTTAAAAACTAGTGAAATATTTTCCAAAATAAAGTTAAGGTTTTTTTTTTCCCTAAAGGCCATAGATAAGAAAAGGAGAGAAAAAAAATCAAATTACTTTTTTTAAAAAGGAAAAGAAGAATTCACAAAAGAGAGCAAGTTTAAAAGGAGAGAAATTATTATAAACAATTATATGCCAGCAAAGCTAAAAATTCAATAGAAACTGATGAATTATCTACAAAAAATAAAGAGTGCCCAAACTAACAAAACAAGAACTGGAAATCTTAAACAGTCCAATCTCAGAAATTAATCAAGCCATAAATGAATTGTCAAACAAAAAAAAAGCAGGCCAGATGGATTTATAAGTGAATTCTAGCAAATGTTTAATGAGCAATTAGTAACCAAGCTACAAAAACTATTCTCAAAAATAGAGATGTAAGGCACTCTACCAAACTCCTTTTATTAAACAAATATAGTCCTGACAGCCAAGCCAAGAAGAGACAAAGCAGAGAAAGAGAACTATAGAATAGACAAGTTTCACTAATGAATATTGATACAAAAATTTTAAATAAAGTCTTTGCACGGGGACTACAAAAATGTATCCAGAAAACAATTCACTATGAAAAAGCTGGAGTCATACCAAGGTTGAAAGGATACAGCCTATTGTTAGCAAAACAATTATAATTAACCATATTAAAAAAGATATCAAAACCACATTATTTCAATACATGCAGAATAAACTTTTGACAAACTACAGCACTCATTTATGTTTAAAAAAAGACAGGCAAGGAAAGGCCCTTCATTAATATGAAATAATATGATTTAATATGAAATTGCTTGTAGCCCATAAGCATTATTAATATGAAATAAATATGAAAAGCAGATCCAGTCTATACTCATTATTCATGGTAGCTTTATTCTATAAAGTCACCCTGAACATTGGATTAGTAAATACTGAATCACTCATTGCTCCTAGGGGAAATAAAGGGTAAGTTTCCTGCAAGCCCCTAGTCACAACATTTTCATCAATCAGTCAATACATAAGCTTATTTTATGTGTTTCTGTTAAAACACACCTCATTAACATTGAACTCACAAATACCAGCACTTATCTCATGCTGGAATGAAGCTTTTTTAACGTGTATTTTCTCTGTAAGCCATGGAGAAAGCTTAGAAAGACTAGTCAGCCCTTCGGCATTAGACTTGCAGGGAGGGAGGGGTACATTTTAAACAGAGAAATCACCAAAAAAAAAAGCATGAAAATGCAAAAGATATAGCCCTAAATAGACATCAGCTGTCAATGTAAGAGTTCTAGGGGGACTCAAATTTTTCACAGCTCTGCACATGTTCATAAATGACCACAAAAAGCATTGAAAGTATTGACTTGGGGGTTACAAATAAATCTGAAGGAGTAGTACAGAATTCATGAATAATTAAAATCTACATATTAGAACTAAGAGCTAGCATTGTTTGCAATGGAAGAACACTAGATGTTTTTTCAGATGCTCTTTCTCCCCACTATCACTTACATAGTTCTAGAAATACTACCTATAGTCATTAGACAAGAGAACAAAATAAATGTATAAACCTCAAAGAAGAGAAAATTATTTCTTTGCAGATGACATGACAATACACTTAAAAACCCCGTAGAATCAATGAGACATTAATTGAGGTGATTAATAGCTTCTATAAGGTATGTACAAAATAAATCCACCAAAACCATCAGTATCTCTGTACAGTGCTAACAACAACCAAAAAAAAAAAAACAGAAGAAACAATAAGACAAATTACTTTAAAGATAACAACAAACACCTGGGAGTTACCCTAATAAGATACACATGATACTTCCATCAATGCTGTTATGAAACACTCCTTACAAAAATGGAGGAAGACTAAGAATTGGAGAGATATTCACTGCCAGAAGGTAGGCAATACTGTATATGATGACAATTAATAATAATAACTAATAACGTATATAGCACTTTGCAAAGGGTTTATCATATATCCTATGTTAGAGTTAGTGCTATACCAATCAAATTACCAAGGAAATTTTTATAGTATTTGACAAAATCATTTAAAAATTTATTTGGAAGAATTAAAGAATCTAGAATATGAAGGGAAATAATGGGAAAAATAATAAACAGGGGCAGGGGATATTCTAAGAGTTTAGCATGGTACCCGGCATGTGATGAATACTTTGCTGACTTGATTAGACCTTACACTACATTATATACCAGTAGTTAAAGTAATATTGTGGCACAGTGGTATTGAAATGTACAGTAATAAAGTGAATAAAATGTGGCCTCAGAGTCAGGGAAAATCTGTGTTCAAATTTTACCTCTGAAACTTAGTCACCGTGGGACCCTGGGAAATTTTTCTAATCATTCTTTACTACAGGCAACTCTCTCAGGGGTTCTTCACATGAAGTCTATGAATGTGTTTCTTTTTTAATAATTTGATAACAATATTATAATATAATTAGCTTCCTTTGTAATCTGTATTTTATTTTATGCATTTAAAAATATTTTAACAAGTCTGTTTAACCAGACTGCCAAAGGGGTTCATGATATAAAAAAGGGCTAAGAACCTCAGCTTTAATCCATCAATCCATCAACAAGCATTTATTTTGTACCTACTATATGCCAGGCAAAGTAGATCCAAAGATAAGGGTGAAAAAAATCCCTGTTCTTGAGCCTTTTGCAGCCTTGTTGGCAGAGACAATACATACATATAGGTCTGTACAAATGTAGCTCTTTGGGCTCAGTCTCCCAACCCCAATTTGCACTGGCAACTTGTGTCCCCAAAAGGTGACTAACTCCTCCCCCCGCTTAGGATTCTAATGATACTATCACTTACAAATTTCCAGTATTCTTCTCAATATCATTTAGGTAATTGACTTCTTCCCAACGTCAACCCGTTGAATTTTATTAGCTTTAACAAGATATATTTACCGAGACGGGACACACTTGGCGTCAGCGTGTTCAAACAAAATAGAAAGATGAAGCTTACATGTAAAGAATGTGTGAAGCTAAGAGGAACCCCATGACTCAGGAGCCCTTCATGCCTTTTGAGGAGTCAGTCCCCCACCAAGTTCACCTCAAGGAGTGGCAGACCCAGGCAATGGGTGAGTTGTTCCCTTACTCAGATAAGGTGACTTCTTCCTGACTGGCAGGTCACTTTACTGCCAAGCTGAGTGAAGCAGCACCCCTAGCTACAGTGCTGCAACCTAACACCAGATTCTGCTGTTGACACTACTGGCTCTGGGACTCCAATTGTCAATTGGACCCTGGTTGGCTTTGCTGGATCTCCTGGTCTCATCAGTGTCCTATGCATTTCCATTTCAGCATGTTCATTCACTGGGAAAGAAGAAATACAAGAGGAACAGAGGGCTTATATATTCATAGACACATGGCAGGAGGAGAAGTAGATTAGATAGACAAATGGGGAGGGGGAGAGAAGCATGTATTAAGTAATTACTATGTGCCAAGCACTGTGCTAAATGCTTCACAAATATTATCTCATTTGTTACTTACAGTGACTCTAGAAGGTAGGTGTGATTATTCACATTTTACTGACAATGAAACTGAGGCAGAAAGGATAAATGACTTGCTCAGGGCCACACAGTAAGTTTCTTAGGCCAAATTTGAACTCAGATCTCCTTAACTCCAAGCCTAGCACTCTATCCATTGTGCTACTTAGCTGTTTCTGTGCCAGATTGATAGATAGATAGATAGATAGATAGATAGATAGATAGATAGATAGATAGAGAGGGAGGGAGAAAGATAGACAGACATATGATAAATGATAGAGAGAAATGATAGATATATGGTATGTGTCTGTCACAGAAGTATGTGAAAAATGTGTGTGTGTGTGAGAGAGAGAGAGAGAGAGAGATGGAGAGAGAGAGCTGTATGAAGGATAGATTGGAGAAGAAAGAGATGAGGCATGAAGCACAATTAAGAGGCCAAAGGCCAGTGAGAGCTGAAAAGGGCCTGAACAAGGATAAAGGCCATGTGAGTGGAGAGGTGTCAGCTATGAGAGGTATGGTGGAGGTAAAAACTGACAAGGCTTGGCAGTTGATTGGATGGGGAGGGGTGGCAGGTGAAGGAGAGGGAAGAGTCAAGGATGATTCTGAGGTGGCAAACCTATTGCTTATACCTATTGGGATAAGTGGCCAGCAACCAGCACCAACCACTACTGTCACCTGAAAAGGGGGAGTAGAAACATGTATGGACCTAATTCCTCATTTGCATTTCCAGTTTCCCCCTCAATACTCACTCCTTCCTCTCTGCCCATAAACATGCTGTGTCCTGTCCTATCACATGCACAAATCACAGTCCACTTATTTCTCTAGGACCTAACACTTCCTTCTAGCTTCTTCAGGTAGCTAATGGATAGCATTGGCTCTGCACAGGTCTGGAGTTCTTCTCTGGTAAGGGAGCCTCCTATGTTGTTGTATAAATGTTGAATGACTTGCCTCCTAACTTCTCAGGGAACTTACTCCATCAATCATTCTTTCTCTCTTGCATTTTTTATTTTTCTCCTCCAATAATTCCTTCCCTTCTATCCACAAACATGCTCAGGTATCATATACATATCTATGTATATGTATGTGTATGTATATATATGTATGTATATGTATATATATATGGAGAGAGAGATGTGTATATATGTGTATACATATATAAACATATATCTGTGTATATGTATATATGTGTATGTGTACATGTATATGTATGTGTATTGTATCAACAATCCAGCTAGCAGCTACTGTGAGGGTATAAAACCAACAACAACCAGCTCACAGAATGCTGCAAGCCCAGGTCCTTTTGATCTGCTTTATTAAGGAAAGCAACGTTAAAGGGTCAACAATCTTACTTCAATCTAGCAAACGAATATCATTTACTTAGTTCAGGGGGAAAAACCAGCACCCTGCATTACAGACCAAATACAATTCGTAGTTATCAACATCTGAGTGTTCAGCCGGGGAGCTCATTACAATGGCTGGCCCAGAGTCACGCACCACTCCTACTATGGCTCAGAGCTCTGAGAGAGAATGCTAACTTCTGTGCTTATATATCCTGTTCAGGACCCCGATCTCACCCAGGTTGGGTGTGGAAAAGTTCCCCACCCCCAATATCACATCAGATACAAATCAATCGATGACCCCCAATTGTCTCAGTGCTGAGAAATACAAAAACATCCCACTTTATCGGCCACATTCAAACAAAGGCCAGAATCGTTAAAGGTCAACAGCAAAAAGTCTCATATGTAGACAGAGAGAGAAATATAGGTAGATGTATATGCACACATGTGTGTATATTCTTCTCTTAACTCTACCATCTCCTGGGAGTGCCTTCCTAAGTCTCTCCTTCTTTTACTTAACAAAAATTTAAAAAGAGAACTCCCCTTCTTTCCTTCCTACCTCCCCATATTTCAATCCCCTGCAATACGGCTTACCCATTCTGCTGAAACTTTGTCTTAACTCATCCAAGCAAAACCATGTTAGTTCCTCTTACACATTTCAGATCATTAGACTGTGAGTTGCATAAAATGGGACTTCCGTGGTACTTTTATACCTTACCAAGTTCTACAACATTTTCCATTTCCTGATTCCCATGAAGTCTCATGAAATGCTACTGGGAGATTCATATACTCAAAAGATAGAGAAAAAGACTTATACATAACTTAATAGGGTCAAATAAAACTGTGTTCCTTTAAAAAAAAAAAAGGAGACAATAAAGAGATAGGAGAGAGATAAGAAAGATTCCTCCCTCCCCCAGACCCTCACCATGAAAAATTCTGTCAGGCAAGTTGATCCTTTTTACTACATCCCCCCCCCCAAAAAAAAAACTCACTCAATACAAGATTCCCAAAACTGCTGCTCTGTAGGATAGTTTTGTAAAAGATGCTATAATCTACATCTCACAATAAGCCAGCCATGTACTTACTGTCTGCACTAAAGAGGAAATGATATTCTACTACCCATTATCAGAGACACAGCCTATGATGAGAAATGTCTACCCCAAGGGCTCTTACCCTGAGATCCCTGGACCCCCAAGCCATTTGTGTATAGATTTTAGAAGTTTTGTTGACTTGGGCAGGAAAAAGAATATCTTGATTTCAAAATAGTTGGCTTCATTGTAATCCTGGATTTTATTTTAAGCATTTAAAACATTACTCTGAGAAGGGTTCCATATGCCTTCTAGGTATAGTTTTTTTTATGTCTCCATCATGAGGATAGGAACTGTTTTTTCCTTTCTTTGTATCCAAGTTCATAGTAAGTAAATACTTATTGAATGGACTGCCAAAGAGGATCTTGATACAAAATAGCCAAGAACTGCAGAGATCGACAGGGCCATAATTTCTGAAATCCCAAATTAGGTCACAGCATCCTGAGTCTTGGACCATGAGGACAGTTGAGGAGATTCTGGAACACTTTTTTGTTTTTATTTTGTTTTTACTACTTATTGGACAATATGGACTCTATTTTACAAATTCAGGGGTGGAAATGTAGTTTTCCAAATCATGAGTTTCTGATTGGAACAGTGGTTTCATAAATAGATATTGTTAGTTCAAGCTTTGAGATTGCCATATTTTGGGCAGACTGCAAGAAAGGATACGAGTAACTGGAGCCAGACTTGACTAGGAAGGAAGTTGGCTAGTATGCATTTGGGAAAGCGTTCAGTGCTTCCAATGAGCCCAATCTTTGTCCTGACATCAAAGTCCATTGTTTTCATACCAATATCCTTCCAGTGATGCTACATTTCTGTAACAGATCACAGGATACTAC
>CM053624.1:361426109-361441453 GCA_028646595.1 Phalanger gymnotis
CAACATGAGTATTGTGGAAGAGTTATACATAATGATACGCATGTGGCCCATGTTGAATTGCTTGACTTCTTAGGGAGGGTGGGTGGGAAGGGAAGAGGGGAGAGAATTTGGAACTCAAAGTTTTAAAAATAGATGTTCAAAATAAAAAAAAAAGTTTTTGCATACAACTAGAAAATAAGATACACAGGCAATGGGGTGTAGAAATTTATCTTGCCCTACAAGAAAGGAAGGGAAAAGGAGATGGGAAGGGAGTGGGGCGACAGAAGGGAGGGCTACCTGGGGAACAGGGCAACCAGAATAAATGCCATCTTGGAGTGGGGGGGAGGGTAGAAATGGGGAGAAAATTTGTAATTCAACTCTTGTGAAAATCAATGCTGAAAACTAAATATATTAAATAAAAAAAAATAAAGCTGCCAAAAAAAAGACAAGAGGATGGTGCTATGTGTCATCATCTATCCTCCAGAACCATTAGGGTCACTGCTTTTCAAACAAATTCAGCTGTCTTTTAGTGTTGTTGTTTTCATTTGTAGTTAGTGTGTATTTCACCCTCCTTGTTCTGCTTTCTTTGCTCTTTGTCAGTTCATAAAAGTCTTCCCATGTTTCTCTTGATTCCTCACATTTGTCATTTTTCATGGCTCAGCAATATTCCGTTTTATTCAAATGTCACAGTTTTTTTCCCCGTCAAAAGGCATCCACTTTATTTCCAAATGGCACTATCACAAAAGGTTCTGCTAGTCACATTTTGGTGTGTCCGAGGCCTTTCTTCCCATCTTTAACCTCCATTAGGCATATGACTGGTTGTGGATTCTATGGGCCAAAATATGTGAACACTTTTATTGCTTCTTTCAATTGAAATCGTAAGTTTTCACCAAGTGTCTAGGTTACTTTCAAGGAAACTCTGAAGACGTTAATCTGAGGTTGGGGAGATTGTCTATCTCAATACACGGCTTTTTTGATTTTTCTGTTTCTTGTGTGTCTTCTCATAAGGAACTAAATGATTTGTGAATGGTCATGTGATGCTTTCAACTCTTTTCACAGAATCACAGATAGTTTTCTACCATCCTCTTCTCTGAGATGTTACAAATGAGTTTATATTCTGAATCGGTCTTGCACTTGGCTTCCAAATCTTTTTAGTGACAGGAAAATAAAAGACTTTTGTCCTTAAATTGTTTTTTAAGTTTTGTCTGACTCTCCATGACCCCACATAGGGTTTTCTTGGCAAAGATACTAGAGTGGTTTGCCATTTCTTTCTTCAGCTCATTGTACGGATGAAGAATTGAGGTGAACAGGGTTAAGTGACTTGCCCAAGGTCACGTAGCTAGGATGTATCTAAGGCTAGATTTGAATTCACGAAAGTGAATCTTCCTGAGTCCAGGCACTATCCTCTGCAACAGCTAGCACCACCTAAAGGCAATTTCTAAACTCTTCCACTGATGGTAAATTATTTACATCGATTAATCTCTGTAAAGGCGTTGTTAGTCAATGTCTTTTCTTCTACTTATTTCCCAGTTTTTTACATCAACAGTTTATTTTTAAAAGTCTCATTGGAGTTGGCTCAAGTATATATAATATTTTTTCTCATCTTTATTTTTTCTTTTAATTAGGCACTGATTCTGAATTTTACTTGAACAACTTGGTGGTCCAACTGACAACTGTTTCAGAAATGAATATGAACATGAATAAATCATTAATTGCCTATAAATACACACAATTTCATTCTGAGGGTTGTTATTTGGTGCTTAACTTGCACATCACTTCCTGACTCTTATAGAAAGTATTTTCAATATGTCTTCCAATCTATTTTTTTCATAAGTTCCCCCAATGCCTACTTCTGTATGGAAGGTCTTAAGACCCTTGTAGCTTCAATTTCTTCATCTGTAACATACCAATTACAATTATTTTAATGGTGGTCTCTTTCCAAATGCTTGTCATGAATATTGCAATACAAGATAGTCAAATGTCCCATGAAGTGATATGTCTTGTGCCGTTACTAAACAACAAAAACAACTCAGCCAGTTCTCTTATTTGACTCTCTCATTGAGCAGCAACTCAACTTCCTCTTGTCTTCTAGTATCATCTGTAACGATAATGTCGTATTTCCATTCCTTGTTCAAGTATCTCACATTTAGAATGCCAACAGCTAAATCAAAGACGCTAAAAACAAAACAAAAACTGGTGTAATTCTCAGTGCCTTCTTCTGCCACTATTACTGCAGAAACTAAAAGGGACCACCCAAGACTCAAGGCCATTTTTTCATTTCCCCTTCTTCTTACATTGCTATGGCCAAAGAAGTCATTATCAGTTGGGGTATCCTCAGAACTGCCTTTGTGCTCCCCTCATCATCCCTATGCCTCAAAGGGTTCCCTGTGCTTTGGAGAACCTTACTCATTACACGCACAAAATTATTAAGATAAAAATGAAATATGTAGAATAATGCAAAATAATTGTAATACAATATAATTATATACAACATAATCGTAATATAATGTAATAATTATACACAACCAATCAAATGTTGCCTATTTTTATGGTATATATTGTATGTTATATGTGAATGTCCAAATGCATCCACATTAAGCTAGTCATTTGTTCTGTATTAGATGGGATTTTCCAGATTCTGAGAAGCCTGCCTTCCCATAGGGCAAAGAGACCTGAAAAGTGTTCCTCATTTGCCCATCTATGTACTCACTATTTTCAGTGAATCACTTAAGAGTTCATACATTTGTCAGTTTTTTTAATTTATAGAATAAAACAAGCATTTCCATAACAGTATAATAAAAAAGATTATTACACATGAGACTGCAAATCTACTATGTATATAACTTGCTATTTCTTTTAAATATACATTTTAAATTTTATTTTATTTTTAATTTATGGAATGAAACAACAATCTTTAAAATTCATTTTATTTTTAATTTATGAAAAAATAGTTATTTTAACTATGTGAATCACTTGAAAATACAATGTATGTTATTGCCCAAATAAGCTGTTGCGGACAATAAATTTAATAATAACATAAATGTATACTACCGTGTGCAACAATAGGTAAGAACCTTATTCATTATTACAAGATTCTTCTTTATCAGAGGCAAGTGATTTAGTCACCCATGCTAGCACTCAGTCTTGGTCAAAAACTTGTCAAAAACTTGTATCATGGACAACATTGATAGTAATATTACCATTTTCTAACCTGAAGTAAGTACCAAAATATCATTGCTCCATTTAAGGATTTTCTTTTGACATCTCACATACGTCTTAGGTTTGCAATATAAAGCAGTGTTACATGGCAATTTGGGAATATGAATGTTTAAATATTGATATTAGTAGCATACTATCTATATTATGAGCAGTTAATTGTTTCTGATGTCTTGTTTCGCTTTTAACAAGTATCTAAGTCCCACAGTGACTGCTCAAAAATTCTTGGTTCCACTTAAATGTAAATGGTTGTTTTTAATATTTTTGTACTGGCAGCACAAATAAAACAGAGAATAGAATATTAATACTGTATTTCCATTACAGAGTCCCTTGGTTTTTAAATATAAGATATTCTTTCTTGAATTCTCTCTTGAAATTAAAATAACAATCACTTTTTATTATATAAACAAAATACATCAAAATTATAATTTAAGAAAGTGAAATCAAGTAGAATTTACATTTTAATTCTTGCTACCAACATACCAATAGTTTCTTGTTAAAAATTGTATTACGCCTTGTTTTTATCACTATTATTTATGACAGTTGAAACATATACAAACATAAGTATAAAATTTAAATATCCTGGTCTTCAGTAGATCAAAACCACCTAGCCCATAGCATAATGTTTGATAACAGAAGACACCATCCTACACAGTATATATATGCACACTGTGATGGCATCCATCAATCTTCTCTTCTTTGGATAAAATTATAAACTTTAAGTTTATTACAGTCATAGTCATAACATTGATGATTAAGTTATACTTTTTTAAAAATAAATTTGAAGAAACGATGGTTTATTTTGTGAATTTCTAACAGCAAAACTTTTTTAAGAAAAAAGACTGTATTTTATAAAACCAAGGGTTGAAGTGTATCAATAAACTGAATACGGTCAAGACTTGTCAGAAACAGAAGATGGCCCCTAATAAGGCCCTGTAAGCATCCTGAACTGGAGGTTCAAATAGGACACCAAAGTCTGTGGTCATTATGACTTCCTCATGTTGTAGATAAGCAGAGGAAACATTCCTTCAGTGCTGGTTATTGGTAACCAGTTCCTGAGCTTGCCCTTTGGCATTTATTACTGTGTAGTTTACTGTTCTGAGTGTAGATCGATTCAGAGGTAGCTAAATGCTACTGTAATCTCTCATTGGCCAGTTTAGTTTCTGAACCCTTTTATATCCACTATTGAAGTCTCTGTGGCCTGGCTGGGGTTGAAGTAGCTACTGAATTGGCTACTGCATCTGGGAAGACTTACTCCCTCAGTATTTCCTAGGTATATGGAATCCCTTACCTACTCCCACCCTCACCCCCAAGAGTTCAATTTGGTTTTTGTATGAACCAACTAGCACAGGTAAGCCATCAAGGAACCAATATCTGAGGCAACATTTTTTAAATAGACACATTGAAGTTTAAGAAGAGAAAGAAAGAAGGAAACATTTATTAAGTACCTACTACATGCCAAGCACTGTGCTAAGGGTTTTACAACTAAGGCAGAGTTTAAATGACTTGTCCAGGATCACACAGTTCTCTGAATTCAGATCTTTCTGACTCTCGGTCCAGCATTCTATCTACTGCGGCACCACCTCTGTGAATTGGCACCTTTCTCACTCCCTGTCATAAGCTATAAGTATAATAGACAGATCAGGGTGTCCATATAAGTTATTGGCAAGAAAAAACATTTCCACACCAGGCAGCCAACAATTTATTAGAGAGAACACTCTCTCAGAGACATGGCCAGAAGTTCTGTTTGAGAAAAATTCCTGGGGAACAAAGTTTCTTCTTATACGTGTAAGGACACTGAGAAAAGATGCTACCAGCTTCACTGTCCAAGAAGTGTGTATATTTGAAGGCAAAGAGGCCAGTGGAAAATTCTTGACAGGGAAAGAATAGGATGTAGAAACGAATTTCACTGTAATTCAAGAAGGGATTCAATTACGTGCATTGGTAGAGAGGTCAGCTTTAAACCAGAAGAGACCCTCTTCTTTTGGAACTAGAAAAAAGAAGATGGGACTGGGTAGAGAAATACAGATCTATTGAGGTGGGGTCAAGAATTAATGCAGGAGCCATTAACAGAAACATACCAATGTCTGTCTGACCACTTCTTCTCAGTCTCCGTTGTTGGATCTTAATATAGCCCATACCCACTAATCTTAGGTATTTCCCAAGGTGTTGTTACCCTCAACTCCTCTCTCTCTTTTCTCCCCACCCAGGTCCAATTTGTTGTCAATCCTGTCAACTCTAACTTCATGACATCTCTCATTTATTCTTCTTTCTGTCCTCTGACACTGCCACCACCATCCTGGTGCAGGTCCTCATCACCTCACCCCTCTACTATTGCAACAGCCACAAGTCTCTTTGCTCTTCAGTTCATTTTCCACTCAGCTGTCACGCTGATATTCCTAAAGCATGAGTCTTACCATTTCACACACCACCCTGAATTCAGTAAATTACAGTGACTCCCCATTACCTTCAGGATCAAATATAAAATCCTCTGTTTGGCTTTTAAAATCCTTAATAATCTGGCTCTCTCTACCTTTCCAGCTGAAAATATCATACCCTTCAAATTCCAGTATTATCTTGAATGAAAAAAAATGGACATTTGACAAACCCTCAGACTTTCAAGACTTTGTTTGAAAAAATCCTCAACTTAATAGAAGATTTGACATACAAGAACCAAGAGAAACATAAAGTACACACCAAAGACTGACTATAAGGGATTCATAACAACGGACTGCTTACCTTTTATATGACATAAAATGTAAAATGTATGTCTAACATTCTTATTAATAATTGTTGAGCTCATAAGAAAGAGGGGGATAAACCTGACTATGATATGAATTTAAAAAGTAAAACCATTTAGAAACAACTAAAAACAGTAACTATTTTATACAAAAGAGGTGCAAAAGGAAGAAAGGATACAGAGGATTTAGATGGGGCAGGAGGGCTGGTAGTTCTGGTAACCTACTTTCATCAGGAATGGGTTTAAGAGGGAACAATAGATATATATTTAGAAGAGCATAAAAGTCTTCTAAATTTAGAAAAAATAAAATGGTAGGGGCATAGTAAGGGGAAAGGATAAGGGAGGGATTTTTAGAGGGGAGAGTGAGGGAATAGGTAAAGGGAGTTTAGATTGATGGGAATGGGGGGATAGGGGAGGGAATCCTTAGAAGGGGGAAGGCAAGTAATAGGAAGGCGATATAGTGGGTAGAAGTAAAGTAGAGGAGGCAGGAAGGATAGGAAACAAAAGATATGTACAAACATAAAGAACAAAGATCAGAAATAGATTATGTTTGGGAAAGTAAATATCTATATACACATGTATATATGTATAAGTGTATGTATATATCTGCATGTGTATGTATATATCAAGAAATATCTAAATTACATTGTAGCTTTCTGGCTCCATACATACGTACATACATACAGTCATGGATCTTGAGGTTAGTTACTGTCCTGGCTGGAGAGTAAGTGAAGAATCGAATCCTGAATCCAGGACCTTGCCAGAGCTATAAAGACAAGAAAGGCACAGGCAGAAGCTTTCACCGATTTCAGCTGTGGGGTGAGTAACCAGAGGAGTCAGTCTGGAGGTGAGAGAGGAAAAGAGAACAGGAAAGCAGAAGTACTGAGGGAGCATCAAGGAAAATGTGAGGATAAACAGGTGTCAAGGGCATGAAAGGTGAAATCAGAGCTCACAGTTTCTACAGTGAGCTTTGGAAGCTGACATCAGATATGCTGAGCTGGTGTATCAGCATATATACATACATGTATATGTATATACGTACATATTGTGTGTGTGTGCATGCACATACACATACACATATAGATATATAGATGATAAAGATATAGACCAGACCAGATCCCAATATTCTGAATTGGAGTTTGTATGGTAGTCTTTAAAAACATACTATCTTTGCCCTCCCAGGGAAGAATGCTTGTAGCCCTTCCTTCTCCCCGGGGATCAATGGTTGTGGAAATGTCATACCAAACTGGATATATTCCACTGTATCTTTCCACTGACCCTTAAGTGGGGTGGGTGTCATTTGTATTCTACATTGCTATTGAGAAGTAACTGTTCCAAGAAATCATCTCGGGTAATAAATATTTCATTTTCATAAGGCATGGACTTCAAGACATGTATCTTTTAGAGAAATGTATCTCTAGCAGTGATATTTTTATGCAAGTTCTCCTTCCCATATTTTATAAGCAGGGATTCATTATCACTGTTATTTATTAAGCAATGAGTTTTCCTGGTAATCCTGCAACTTTATGACCTTAGTTGTACTTGATATTTCTGTCATGGAAAAGAGATCATCTTTAGAGCTAAGTAACATTTAATATCTTAACTTGTGCTGTGTTTTGAAAAAAATATTTAGTAATATGATGAAACTAGTTTACAAAGATTTAAGATGTGAGAATTTGTCTTCTTTCATGTGAGATGCATTGTCTTCTCTGTGGTATTTCTGTTCCATCATAAATTACTACTAGCATTAGGTCCCTGGAGCTTAGTTACATGTTTTATAAGCTCAGATGTAACCAGGGGCATGCTGATAAATGTTTAACAACCAGCTCTCTCAGGGGGAAAAACGTACATATGATATACTTTAAAGTTTAATTTGCATTATTAACATTTCCTCCATTTCTCTATTAAGTCTAAACAATCAAAGAAGACACAAATTAAACCCTAATTTATAGAACTTGCTAATTTCCATGATGTAAATGCACACACTGAAAATTTAATATTGTGTCTAATAAGCCAGCATGAATTGACTCTAGCATACTGCTATATCCAACACCACAGGTGCTAGGTGGCATCATTGTACAAAGTGCTGGGCCGGGAGTCAAGGATACTCATCTTGACTTCTAATCTGGCCTCAGACATTTTACTAGCTATGTGACCCTGGGCAGTCACTTAACCCTGTTTGCCTCGGTTCCCTCATCTGTTACACGAGCTGGAGAAGGAAATGGCAAGCCGCTGCATTTGCTAAGAAAACCCCAAATGAGGTCACAAAGAGTTGGACGTGACAAAAAATGACTGAACAAAAACAACATACCTAACACTACATTCCATTGCAAAAGTAAGCCATTTGTGCCATTTAAAAACACAAATTAGGATCAAGTCACCTAAGCTGGTTCTTTTAGAAGACGCTCCGGTGTGGTGGACAGAGAAATCTGGGCGGGTGACCTGAGCTGGCTGACCTTGGGCAGGGCACTTAACCATGCGGAGATTTAGCTCATCTTTTGTTAAATACTGATAGTGCTTACACCTGCTCATCTCATCAAATGATTATGAGGATCAAAAGGAAATGATGTAGGTAAAGCAAGCCCTGCTCAGAATGGGGATAAACCCAAAACATACATACATACAACATAAACTATAGAAAGGAAGAGGAGGAAGGAGATAGAGAGAGGGGGAGAGGGAGAAAGAGAGGGAGAAAGGGGGGGGGGAGAAGCATACACCGACGGAGGATCATAGAATCATAGATTTAGGACCGGAATCGACTTACAAGGCCCTCTAGCCTAACCCTCTCACTCTGCAGACGATCAGACCAAGACCAAGGGGACGATGTGAGATTTGAACAATGTCATGTCGGGAATAAATAACAAAAAGAGGCCTTGAAACCAAGTCTTCTGCGTCCACCTCCCGTGAATCCCGCTGGATCGCATTGCTGACTCTATCTCAGAGACATCCGATGTCGCCGAGGAACGTGGAGATCCTGAGCGCACTCGAATTTTCACTGACTGCCACAGCACTTTTGGGATCAGCTCGCATTGCTACTAAGGCCTAATGCAATTTCTCTTCTGAACACACGGCATTATATTCATTAAGGTAATTCAAACCCTTGGACTACATTTTGAACAACATGAGCCAGTACTGGTGAATAATACCATTCAGGTATTGACTGTGCCCAAGTTCTTAACAATCGCCTTGAAATTATATCACGCGTTGTGATAGATCGCACAAGGAAGAAGTGAACAAATTCCTCATAGACCGGTCTATGTCAATATTTCTCAAACTTTGACAGATTTAACATAATACAGGTCAAAATATCAGTACACACTGAAACAGATACAATGACAACATTAATATGGAGAAGCAGATGAACAAAAATAGGATGAATTGTGAGAGAACCGGTGAAAGGGAACTTGCCCTTCCAGATTTCAAAAGGTATTACAAAGCAATAATTTTTTTGTAAATGGTACTAAAAAATAGACTAATGGGATAGTGTAGAGAACTCAGAAATAGAACTGAATGCTTATCAGAGGTTAGCGTTTAATAATTCATGTCTAAAATACATGAGGAAATGAAATTACTCTTCAATCAAACTTCTGGAAAACTGGATAGCAATACGGTACGCCCCCTCCCTCTCAAAGGGTTTGGAGCCATCCTCACACCATACACTACAATAAAATTTAGCTGTTTCAATGATCTAATTTTTTTAATCTGGAAGAAAGGAATAATATATTTACCTTGACTGGAAAACATTTTAAAATCAATAGAAGAAATTATTGAAGACAAAAGCAATGGGTTTGACTATACACAAATTAACAGATTTTGCACCACCAAAAATTACACTTCCAAAATGTAAAGAAAAAGGTTGGTGGAAATATTTGCATAAGCATGTCAGATTAAAGTCTGAAATCTACAATCTTTATGGAATTTTCTTTTCCTTATTTGTAAAAGTAAAACATACTTCTCGATGGAGCTTAAGTTAAAGAACATAAACAAATGATAATTTTTGAAGGAAGATAATTTTTATTAAGCTAATGAAGAAACGTTTAAATTTCCTAATAATTAGAGAAATGCAAATCAAGTCTCACTAGAATGGCAAAACAAACAAAAAAAAAAAGACAAAATTCAGTGACAGTAGGACTAAAAGGAAACATACATCCTTGATTGGGGTATAGACTGGTGTAAACATTTTGGAAAGCAGTGTGGTCAAGTATAATATTATACCTGCATGAGTATAATATTAAAGTGAAAGCAGGGGAGAAAGAAAAAGAGGAGGAGGAGAAGGAAGAAGAGGTTATAAGCTCCTTGAGGCAGGGATTGTCTTTTGACTCTTTTGGTTTCTCCAGCACTTAGCACAGTGCCTAATAACACATAGTGAGTGTTTAATAAAATTATTAATTGATTGACTCATATGAGGAGGAGGAGGAGGGGGAGGAGATAGACTTAAGGAACTTTAAATAGATTCACACAGGGATATAGAACAAATGAACTTGTTTGGTGTTTGTTAATTGGCTTGTCTTTATTTGGTTCAACATGTCAAAGATTTTTTAATACTGTTTAATATCTTTTTTTATTATTTTTTTGATATGTTTGGTTTTCGGCATTGATTTTCACAGGAGTTTGAATTACAAATTTTCTCCCCATTTCCACCCCCCCACTCCAAGATGGCGTACACTCTGGTTGCCCTGTTCCCCAGTCAGCCCTCCCCTCCGTCACCCCACTCCCCTCCCCTCCCCCTTTCCCTTCCTTTCTTGTAGGGCAAGATAAATCTCTACGGCCCATTGCCTGTGCATCTTATTTTCTAGTTGCATGAAAATTTTTTTTTTTACTTTTGAACATCTATTTTTTAAAACCTTGAGTTCCAAATTGTCTCCCCTCTTCCCTTCTCATCCACCCTCCCTAAGATATACTGTTTAATATCTTGTTTCATAAATCTTTAAATTGTTTTATAATGGTTATTGAATAATGGTTATGTTTATTTCATTATACATGAAATAAATTAAATCATTTTCCCAATAATTCAAAGATTGAATAATGACCATCTGTTAAGATATAAGCCATTATGTCACACAATGCACACCTATAATACAAGAGGATAGTGTTCTTTGGCAAGTTTTCGATCACATTGGTCTATACTGAGTCACCGACTAGATGTTACATTTGAAGCATCTGCTACGTTCAAATTTTTTCTAGTATAATTCATTCTAAATGCTAGACAAAAGCATTTTAATACATCACCAAGTTATTTTCTTTGTAGAATAAAGATGGAAAGTACTTAAAAGCTTGTAAAGTGACCAATTCTTAATGTTATCAAATTAAGTAATTTAATGTAATTTCCAAATTACCTTTTGAAATAACTGTAGCAATTAACAAAGTCTATAATACTATCTATTTTTAGTGACATAACCTGGTTTGGACCAAGTTATTTGGGTAGGACAACACACTCAGAGAATGCTAGTAGAAATTCTTGAAGTCAAAATATTTAGTCAGAGGTCTTGGTCATCCAAAACAAACTACCACACTTCTTATTATTAAAAGAGAATTTGTTCCCCTGTTCCTCTCTGACTTGATTTTCAGTTCATTTTGTCACAGTATTTTGCAGGTTAAATTCACCTTAAAACCAAACTGTGTATTTGAGTAGGGTCCTCCATAATGGAGAACAGTTGAAAGCCCTCTGCTAGCACTGCCATTTGGTTAAAAAGTTATGACAGTAACATCATTCAGCACATAACTTCACTGACTTCTTAATGTAATGACTTAATTTGATCTCCCATTCCCTTATGGAAGGGGCTACCAATTAGCAGGCGCAATACATAACCATGAATGGAATTGTGGGGCTTTATGCAAATATGGTATGTCGGGGTAGGAGGAATAACAAAACTAATTGTAAAAAATGAAGGAAGTAACCATTTCTTCTCCAAACTACTACCCTTTTTTTTGGCATGCTTTCAGGTAATCCTTTAGTCAGAAGCACTTTCAAAAGTACATATACTTTCATGCAGTCCTCCTCAAGTCTTAATTCCTCAAAGGTTCACAGTACCTGATGCATAGTAGGTGCTTAATAAATGATGGTTGATTGAAATGCTAGTGATATAAGATCTAAGAAATCTCAGAGATGTATTTTGCATTAGGTTTCAGGTACATCTAGATGACCCCTTGGTGCAGCAAAATGAATGTGACATAAATTGAACATACCTTTTCCCCTCCTAAACCTGCTCTTCCTCCCAATCTTGCTTCCTGCCCCCACCTCCAAGTCACCCATATTTGAAACTTTGCTGTTTTTTTATAACTTTTCCCTCTCCTTCACCCACACATACAGTCAAGCCTCATAGCTGTTACCTTCTTAGTATTTCTTGCATTCCAGAAAGATGGTCTTTTTCCTCTTTTTGTATCTTCAGTACTTAAAACAGTGCCTGACATGTAGTAAGTTTTTAATAAATTTTGATTGATTTCTGATTTTCTCTCAACTCATAATTCTATCACCCTAGTTCAGGTACCCATTACCTCTTAACATTAAACTACTATTGAAGCTTTAACATTTGCTTATCATCTCCCCACTAAATTGTCAGCATCTTGAAAGCTGGAACTATTTTTGCCTCTTTTTGAATCCCCAGCACTTCGCACCGTGCCTGGCATATAGCAGGTGTTTAATAAATCTTCATTGACTGACTAAATACTTGTTGAGGGCAGCTAGGTAGTGCAACGGATAGCATGCCAGGCGTGAAATCAGGAAAACTCATCTTCCTGAGTTCAAATCTGACCTCTGACATTTACTAGCTGTGTGACCCTGAGCAAGTCACTTAACCCTATTTGCTTCAGTTCCTCATCTGTAAAATGAGCTACAGAAGAAAATGGCAAACCACTTCAGTATCTTTGCCAAGAAACCCCAAATGGGGTCACAAAGCATCAGACATGACTGAAAAACGATTAACAAATATCAACTATGTGCTGATTGATGCAAAATATCCTCCCTTTCTTTAAACCTTGGGCACAGTCTTCTACAAATACACAGAGTGTCTGGGGTACAAGAACCTACTAAGAATGGTCACAAAGGTACAATACGATTGTCATGAGGCACACATGGAAAAAACGTAAGTGGCCAAGGCAACTTATGCCTTTGGTACCACAGGGGTTTGACGTCTTTTGTCCCTACCTCGAGTCCTCACACTGCTACCCCGATGCCCTATAGGGTTTCTGCTAGGCTGATAACTCAGCTGAGTTCCTGAAGTTGGATTCTTTTACAATTTTATTTGACTGACAAGGTTAGTTTCATCTTGAGTCCACAGTTGATTCTCTTTGCTTCCAAAGGTCCTGCTTCTTGAAGCTTCTTTCTACCTCAAGTGACCGTTGAGTTGAGAGCTAGCTTTTTCTAAGGTCACCAGGGTTGGGGTCAGTGTTCATCCCGGAGATGGCCATCATCTCTTCCAATTCAAGACAGTTTTCTCATACTTTCCAAAGGCATGCAGGGCATTGAGGCATCTATGAATTTTTACATAGAGCTTAATATCTCTTTATCTGCCTTTTATTTTCTTTGAGTACATTTTGGGCTGGGAGAAGGAGGAGAAAATTGATCAGGGATTATTTCCTTTGCCTCCACCCCTAGTTAGTATAATATTCGTTGGTGAACTTAGAGCCAGGTGATACAGATTTGAATGCCAGCTGTGTAACCTTAGACAAGCCAATTAACCTCCCTGAGCATTAGTTACCCAATCTGTAAAATGAGCAGGTTGGGTTAAATAATCTCTGTCTCCTCTTGCTCTAAATCTTACAGTCTCTGAATATCTTGATTTCAATTTTAGAACCTGTGGTTGCTCTGGGTTTTCACTATCTCTCTTTTGGTTTTCCCTTTCCTTGTCTGACTGTTCTTTCTCAGTGTTCTTTACTGACTCCTCATCCATGTCATTCCTACTTATTGTATGTGAGCCTCAAGACTCTGGGACCCCTTATTGTTCTCTATACTTTCTCCCACTTTGTGACCTCAACAGCTACCAGAGTTTTAAATACCTTCTCTATGCAGATTACTTCCAGATTTATGTGTTAAGCTCAAATCTCTCTCCTGAGATCCAGTCCAGCATTATGAAATGGATGGACCTTTCAAACTGGATGTCCTGTAGGCATCTTACACCCAATATGCCTAAACCAGAAATCATTACCTTTCTTTGCAAATCCACTCCTATTCTGAACTTTCCTATTTCTGTCTAGAATGCTACCATTTTTCTAGTCACCCAGACCCACAACCTCAGTGTCTTCCTCAATTCTACACTCTCTCTCACTATACATATCTAATCAGTAGCCAAATATTATTGTTTTTTTTCAAATTATTGTTTTATTCACCACAATTTTTCTCACATATATTCCCTCCTGTCCACTCACATAGCCACCACTCTTGGTTAGGCACTCCTTAACTTTCCCCTGGAGTACTGCAACAGCCTTTAACTCAGGTTCCCTACTTCAAGCCTCTCCTTGATTCCAGTCCAAAGTTATTTTCCTAAAATGCATATATGATTGTGTTATTCTCCTCTAACCAATAAACCTTGAATGACTCCCCGTTACTTTTAAAATCAAACATAAACTCCTCTGTTGACATTTAAATCTCTTCACAACCTGGTTCTAGCTTACCTTTCTATCGTTAGTACACGTTATTGTACCATCTTCCACATTCTCTGTGTTTCAATTATACCAGATCCCTTGCTTCTCTACGTTTGCAAATCTCTCTCCTTCCTTTATGTCATTTAAAAAATATTTTTTTTCAAATTACATGTAAAAATAATTTTAACATTTCTTTTTAAAATTTTTGAGCTCCAAAGTCTCTCCCTCTTCCATTTTTGAGAAAGCATGTAATTTGATAGAGATTATATATGTGCAGTCTTCAAATATATTTTTCCATGTTAGTCATGTTATAAAAAAAATCATAAAAAATGAAGAAAGTAAAAAAAAATAACAAAAAAAGAAAAAACCAGTGTGTATTGATCTGCATTCAGAATCCATCAGTTCTTTCTCTGGAGGTTGATAGCACTTTTCTTCATAAATCCTTCAGCATTGTCTTGGATCATTGTATTGCTAAGAATACCTAAGTCATTCACAATTGATCATCCTACAATATTGCTGTTACCATTTACACTATTGTGGTGTTAATGTGATTAAAAATCTTCCCCACCCATTCAACAGGGCCTTTACTTGCTAGGTATGAGGCCCCATGCCCACACCCTTTTGCTAGTTAGGTCATGAGCAATGTGAAACCCTCAGGGCCCTAAGGAGAGGTGTTAAGACCACAGCCAATTGCATGTGGGCTGAGTCAGATGTTTATGAATCCAGCCAATCCGAGACCTGAGTTCTAACCAATCAGATGCTGGCTAGGACTGTATGTAAAGAGGGCCCATAGTGTGAGAGAAACAGAACTGAGAGCAGCAGAATTGAG
>CM053624.1:361441953-361471509 GCA_028646595.1 Phalanger gymnotis
CTTCAGAATGACTGGATCAGTTCACAACTCCACCAGCAATGTAACAGTGTTCCAATTTTCCCACATCCTCTCCAGTATTTATCATTTTCCTGTTTTGTCATTTTAGCCAGTCTGACAGGAGAGATGTGGTATCTAAGAGTTGTTTTGATTTGCATTTCTCTAATCAATAGTGATTTAGAGCATTTTTTCATATACCTATAGATATCTTTAATTTCTTCCTCTGAAAACTGCCTGTTCATATCCTTTGACCATTTCTCAATTGGGGAATGACTTGTATTCCTATAAATTTGACTCAGTTTCCTGTATATTTTAGAGATGAGGCCTTTATCAGAGACACTAGTTGTAAAGATTTTCTCCCAATTTTCTGCTTCCCTCCTAATCTTTGTTGCATTGCCTTTTTTTAATGCAAAAATTTTTCAATTTAACATAATCAAAATTATCCATTTTGCATTTCTTAATCCTCTCTATCTCTTGTTGTGTCATGAATTCTTTTCTTTTCCATAAATCTGATAAGATAAACTATTCCTTGTTTTCCCAAATTGCTTATAGTGTCAGCCTTTATTCCCAAATCATGAACCCATTTTGACTTTATTTTGGTATATGGTGTAAGATATTGGTCTATGCCCAGTTTCTGCCCTACCATTTTCCAATTTGCCCAGCAGTTTTTTGGTGAAATAGTGAAATCTTAACCCAGAAGCTGGATTCTTTGGGTTTATTGAAGAGTAAATTGTTATAGTCTTGACTACTGTATCTTGTTTACCTACCTTATTCCACTGATCCATGACTGTTTCTTAGCCAGTACCAAGTAGTTTTGATGACTGCTGCTTTATAGTAGAATTTAATATCTGGGATGGCTAGGCCATCTTCCCTAGCATTTCTTTTCAGTAATTCCCTAGATGTTCTAGACCTCTTATTCTTCCAGATGAATTTTGTTATTATTTTATCTAGCTTTGTAAAATAATTTTTTGGTAGTTCAATGGTATGGCGCTGAATAAATAAATTAATTTAGGTGAAATTGTCATGTTTATTATATTAGCTCAGCCTAACCACGAGCAACTGATATTTTTCCATTTATTTCGATCTGACTTTATTTGTGTGAAAAGTGTTTCGTAAGTATGTTCATACAGGCCCTGGGTTTGTCTTGGCAGGTAGACTCCCAAATACTTTATAGTGTCTACAATAACTTTAAATGGATTTTCTCTTTCTGTCTCTTGCTGTTGGGTTTTGTTAGTAATGTATAGAAATGCTGAGGATTTATGTGAGTTTATTTCTAAATCACCTTTTTATGTATTTATATTCTTCATTGTAAGGAAATTTTATAGGTCAAATAAAATAATGAATTAACCTTTAGGACCTTTCGGTGCTAAATATATCATATTACTTGGTCACACAACTAGTAGCAAAGGGTAACATTGCAATTTTCTTTCACTACTTCAAGGATCAGTATGGTTACACCTTCCACAGTGCAGATTGCAACTAATATCTGCTTTAGTCTTTGTGAGTTGCTGTGATCAAAAATTCAGTGACCAGTGCAACCCTCTAGCTACTTCTTGCTGACCTTATGTAGTGTTTGGATGATAAGCACACAACCCATTGCCTGTTCTGTAGATCTGGCAGACTTGACAGAGCCTCTGAGAAGCTAGAGTCATCCAAATCAGTTTGGGATTGAAGTAAAACCTCCGTGGGCTTCCTTATTCCTCTTCTACTAAGTGTAGATAACCCAGAGTAAAGCAGAACAAGATTGGATTAAATTTTAAGAGCTTCCAGTTAAGAATTAGAAGATTTCCAGCAATGGAAATGTTCTGGTAGTATGGGGAAAAAAGATTCTGACATCAAAAGAGATCCAGTCGTGCAAGCTGTGCATAATCCAGGAAGACCTAGCTTGATTTTTGTACTTTTAAAAAAATTTGTCCTACTGTGGAAACACAAATACACCCTTCTAATTTCAACTCATTTTATTGAGAAATTCTGTCTGTGGATTTGTCTTTGATTTTATAATGGAATTCAAATGGAAATATCCAGTATTGTTTTCTTTTTCTTTGACATTCTCTAGGAGTTTGATAAAGAAGTTAAAAGTTTTGTCTTTGTCCTTGAAGGCAGTAGCCAGACCAACAAAATTCAGTTACCGAAGGAAAATAAACAGATTCGTAAGTATTACACCAATATGCCAAATATTGCATTCTGTTTCTTATTTATTGTTCTGCTATTTCCACTAAAAGACAAACATATTAATGTGAAATTGAATTCATATTGTTGATTTCAGCAAGAATCATTTTTCAGAAAGTTTGCCATGACCAGTGGAGCATGTTGTAATTAGGCTAGACTTTGAAATATTTCTCAAACAAGAGCTAAAAATCTAATGGAAATTTTCTTCTGTGGAAAAAAACACTTGAGAAATAGTAAATTAGGGGTTATTTTGCATCAGCTTTTAAAGAGAAATAAATTGTGCTTGGCATGAGGTATACAAAGACAAAAATGCAATAACACCTGCCCTCAAGGAACTCAGGTTCTAACAGTGGAGGTGGCAGACTTCCCTGGATTGTGTTTGACTGAACATTGATATTCTTCACAATATTATATCAGGGATTACTGCAATTCCAACTCCATACAAGTCCGCCCTTTATTATATATGAAATTATTTATTTCAGGTTTCCTTCAAAGTTCACGATTTTTTATTTATGATTTTTGCCTCCAGCAATGCAGACTGCAGCCCTCTCTCCCTTCAGAGGTAGTTTTATGAGTTGCTATGGACAAAAAAAAAATATATTATCACCTAATGGCCAACCCAACCTCTCGCGATGATCTGCAGCTACTCCTTGGATGACCACATGTCTGTTACTGGACATTTCCAGCTTGGTAGAACCTTGCCAGATGTTGTGCTTTATTGATACAGCCTTTGAATAACCAAGTTCACTTCCACAATAACAACAACTGACATTTCTGTAGCATTTACAATGTGCCAGGTGCTGTGGTCAGCACTTTACAAATATTGTCTGCTTTGATCCTCACAGGCATCTTGAGAGGTAGGTGGGATGATTATGCCCATTTTACAGGTGAGGAAACTGAGGCAAATGGGGCTAGGTGACTTGCCCAGGGTCACATAGCTAGTAAGTGTCTGAGGCACGGTTTGAACTCAGGTCTTTCTGACTCCAGCCCTGGCGCCCTCTCTACTATGCCACCTAGCTTTCACAACACCATGAGGCATCAGAGTAGAACTTCAGTGCAGTGGGTGAAATTACATATATATCAAAAATATTTATTATATATGGCAAAATTCTGATGTGAAAATAGTCTTTAGCTCAATTCCACAAGAATTTGCGAAGCAATATTCCATCAGTCAATTAACATGGATTTATTAAGCACCTATTTAGGTCCCAGGCACAGTGCTAGATGCTAGGGATACAAAGACGGGCTTACTGTATATTGGGGAAAGGATAGACGCATAAATAGTTGTAGGAAATTGTGATGTCTGTGTAAAATTTGGAGTGGGAGTCCTAACATTCACCTGATAGTAAGGATGAGGTGGCAGGGAAGACTTCAGAGAGGAAATGACTGCTGATTTAGCCTTTGGAAGAAGGGACCTAGAACAGGGAGGACATGACAGAGGATCCAGAAAATGAGCCAAGGCATGGAAATGGTAAAGGACGCGTCTGAGCGTGGGGTGGGGGGGAGGGTATAGTAGTACCAGGAGTACAGTTTGGCTGAAGCCTTTAACATGTGAAAGAGAATAGTAGTCTGTAAGGACAAATATGTAGGTTAGATCCCAGTCGTTAGACTTGATATGCCAGTCAGTTCATGCTTTGGGGAGTCTCTGAAGGTTCTTGAGTGGATAAAGGAGATGATGGTAGAAATGGGTTAGATGTGGGTCATAGATTCAAGTCAGGAAGATGTTAGACACTCCTTAAAATGGTCCAGGTCAGAAGAGTTGAGATCTAAACTCCAGTAATTGTAGGTTTAACTTATTTTATTTTGCTTCAAAATATTTCTGACCACTCTTTATATCAGGAGTATTCCATCACCCAAGGCCTCTTCTACACCCACCCCAGACTAACATTTATGGATTCTGTCAATAGAGGGTGGCCCAGCAGCTGAAAACTGCCCTAAGACTTTTGGGCCACCTTTTATATGTATCAAGCTCCAGATTGTTGTATGGTCACATTTTGCGGGGGAAATGATAATTTATAGGAATCCATCAAACATAATAACCTAAAAAGAAAATTTAAATGCATATTTAATTTTGACCTTCACAAAGTCCTACTCTGATCTCTCATTGTGGCATGAAACCAACCCTAGATTTTCACTTTCAAAGATAATGCCAATGGGGCACAACCTCTGACAGGTTCTAACATGCTGAAAAGAAGTTAAGGAACAAACTGAGCCTGCTATCTGAGGACCAATCTGGCTAAGCCCCAAATCATTTGACACCATTTGTATGACTATCCATGAAACAAAAAATACAAAATGTCTCTCTATCCTGTGTGGCCCTCATTCAGCATCTGCAAAAAATGGCATGGAATGGGATGGAAAGGAGAGGAGAGGGTGCTTAAAGTAACCGGGTTTTTTTGATCATCAGTAGGTAAACATTGACTTAACTATAGGCTCTCTGACTCTCAGATCTTCGTTCACTGACCAGCAAATTGATGAAAATAGGACTGAACTACCTTAGTGCTGATATTCTCAAAATAAAGAAGCTAGAAAATGCCAGGAAATTGCATCAAAATGGATGTGTGAGTGCCCAATAGTTAAAGCAATCAAGGGATATGAACAAACAAGTTTTCAAGAGAAGAATCTTGGAGTGTTAACACCATATGATAGAATGCACCAGATCACTAATAATAAAAGATGTGCATGTCAAAAAAATTGGCAAAGATGATAAAAGATGGAAGAGTTATTATTAGAGGGGGTATGGGAAGACAGGCTCACTAATAGGTTGTTGGTAGAGACATGAATCAGCATCCCTATTTTGGAAGCAATCTGAAATCGTGCCAATAAAATGATTAAAATGTCCATGCCCTCTGACCCAGAGATTCCACACTTAGGCTTATACCCCAAGGAGGTCATTGATAAGAAGAAAAACACCATCTACACCAAAATATTTATAGCAGTGCTTTTTATGATAGCAAAAATGTTACATGAATGCATGGAATGTTAGTGCGCTGGAAGAAATGATGAATATGATAAATACCAAAAGGCACAGAAAGAGCTATGTAAACTGATGAAGACTTAAGTGAGCAAACACTCCCCACCCCCACCCCATTTACAAAAGGATTACCACAATGTGATGGAAAGAATAATCTCCAGAAGAATCAGAAGTGAATGCTGCAGAATTATGGGGAACAAGAAGAGATACGAGAAGACCCTTCAGTCCCGCCCCTTTGTACATGTGGAAGGACCACGTTGCATACGTTTTTAGATTTTTGTGACGTATGAATCAGTTTTGCTGATGTTTTTCTGGTGTGTTTTTAAAAAGTATTTATTACATGGGATGGTTATCTGGGAGGGGGCAAGAAAGCAAAAGTAGAGAAATATATCAGTCAGAATTTATTTTTTTTAAATGATGTAATTGATTTCATCATACATGTAAGGACAACAAAATGTACAAGCATTGGGATATGTACAAGCAAAACGACTATGATAAAGGTACTTGCAGCTTATTCATCAACATCTGTTATAGAAAATAAATGACTTTATAAAGAACTTAACGAGATACACTATTGAGAAGATGACCAAGCTATTAACAAGATTACCACATTAACACATACCTGGATACTCAGTGACTTCGGTTGAAGTCACTATCAAGGGCTTATAGTTTACTCAAAAGTCAGACCTTTCGAGATTCAAGGGCCTGGGACATGAGGAGCACTCAGTATTGCAACAACAACAACAAAAAAAAATGAAAATGATTGTATGATAATGGAAAACACCCAGTTTCTGATTGACTCAAATCAGAATTAGCCATCTGTATTTAAGTCAGACCTCTGAGGGCAAAATCAGTATCAAATAAGAAAAACAAAAGATAAAAGTGAGATGAATGCTTAAAATTATTGAAGCAGCTTCAACCTTACCTTTTCAAATGGCTACTTGTGCTAAAAAATGGAAAATTGAAAAAGCACAAAAACTGACCTTGATTATCACCATTTCTTGCAAAAATTTAACTGATAGAAAGCAGTTGCCACAACAAAGAGGCGAAAAGAACCCTAAAGCTGTTTTAATCAGTAAATGTTTGATTTTGTTGCACAGCAAAGAGAAAGAAGCCAAAGGCAATTCTGGTTTTGAATACAAACTCATTCGTAAAATATTTCAGCTGGTTATGAACAACATCACTTCACAAAATAGGGAAGCAGTGGAAATGAAAACAAGGACATGGAAAGCTTAACAAGAGATCCAAACAAGGCACATCATTCCAAAAACTTTCATAGGAGAAACTGGTAGGAAGACAACAAATTGACAAAAAATGCAACTTGTTTGTCAGCATTATTAGACAGTTCTCTTCTTATCATTAGTGACAGTGGAACCACCCACATTTGAATCATTAACAGCTCAGTACTGATATACCAAATGAGGAAGTTGAAATAAACTCCAAAAGATGAAATCAGTAAGAATTTCAGGGCTTGGTTAAATATACGTGGAGGAAATTTGTTCTGGAAAAGATAACAATATTGAAAGCATTGGGATTGTTTTGCAAGAGATCTCAAGGAAGAGGGGATAATAGAAAAAATGAAAAAAACTATTATTCGAAAAATGGTAATTGAGAGGACATCAACTATTCACCCATGCAACTATTTCCCCATCCTTATAAAATCTTGATGAGCATATTTTGCACATGTATTGAGGATATGCTTGATTAAAATAAGAGAAAGAAATAGCCTTTGTGAAGAGTAGGATAGAGAATCCATTAGAGAGAATTAAAAAGATCTGACTTGCTGCAGTAAGGTCTGAGTTCAAATTTAGCGGATCCAGTTAGCATGGTTTTGTGATTTTTCTCCAGCTCTGTCCCAAAGCACATGAGTAGGGGTGGAAGAGAAAGATGGTAAGATAGTTTAAGTTGGCAGGGTGTTGGTGATGAAAGAGGAGGGGAGCCAGGGAGTCATGAGAAGAGGATAGTGTAAAATTAAATGGTAGATCATATATCAGTTAAAAGTATGAACTAAGTGGGAGCAAGTCCTTAATTAACTTGGAAAGAGTGAAGTGCTTCATGCTAAGAGATGGAACATAAGTGTTTTGGGAATAGTTCTGAAGGAATTAGATACCTCTGGGAATCCAGCAGCAGCCACACTTTGGGATTGCCTGGAGGATGCAGGCCTTTGCGTCTGTACAAGAAGACAGTAAGGGGGAGGGCCGAGCCCAGGGAAAGTATTACATACACCCTGCCCCCCACTGACCCGATGATGACCTGGAGTTTCCATTGACATCAATTTTTTTGATTAAATTTTAAGAATTTAGATTTACCCTATTAGAGTTCTTATATTTGGCCCAACATTCTATCCTGTCAAGATATTTTTGTATTCCCTAATCGAATTCACTGTGCTAGCTGTTGCTTCCAGTTTTGAATTATCTGAACATTTCAAAGGATGATTTCTATGCCTTTGTGAATGAATGAAGTATTTACTAAGTGCTTCCTGTGTGCAAAGCACTGTGCTAAGCGCTAACGATACATTTAGAAAGGTAAGACAGCCTCTGCTACCACAAACTGCAAGTCAGGTGGAAAAGGCCCATGGTTCTTAGGGTTCAGCCACAAAACTGATGGTCATGTCAAGTTATTGATCAAACGTTAAACTGCTCAAGACCTAGGAAAGATCCGTGGGGCCTTCTGCTCCTGACCTCCTTCAAATTGACATTGAACCATTAATGACTACTCTTTGGGTCAAGCCATTCAATCAAGTCTGAAACTATTTAATTAAACTTTACCATCTTTTCTATAAGAATAGCATGAAAAACTAGGAAATGCTTTACTAAAATGTAGGTAAATTTTATCTCTACCCTCCCCATGATTTACCAGTTTAATAACCCTGTCTAAAAGGAAGTGAGGTTGGTTTGGCATAAGCAATTCCTGATGAAGTCACATTGGCTCTTTGTATTTAATACTTATTTTTCTGTATCTTTTAAGTAATACATCCTAGAACTTTTGGAGGACAAAAGTCAAGCTCACCAACTTAGCGTTTTTAAATTCTATTTTTGTATCTTTTTTTTTTTCAAAGTTGGGAAATTTGCCCTTGTGCAGCCCTGCAACACCTCTTCCATTCTTCATATTCTTTTATTCATTTCCGATGGTGGCTTGCTCATCACATCAAATGCTTCTTTCAGTGCTCTGGGACACTGGTGTCAAACTCAGTCAGGAATGTATGTAAGGGTCGCTGCAGGCACTTACTGGCTTAGAAAACCACTTATTCAGTACGCTATCTATGTTACATTATATTTTGTATTTTGTTAAATATTTCTCAGTGACATGTTAATCTGGTTCAGTCTGCACTTGGGAACGTTGCAGGCCGAAGGTTGGACGCTTCTATGACAGAGCGCTTTTGCTGGTGACTCGAAGTCATCAGAGCTGGGTTCTCGTCTCTCTAGTGCACAGGTTGTTTTTCTTAGCAGAGAAGAAGAAGTTGAGTGAGTGCCTTATCTCGGGCGCCAGCAACGATCATTACTTCTTCCTCATCCTTTTTGGATCCCCTTCCGATTCCCAATAGAACATGAAAAAGTTAACCTTGTTCTTTTTGTGGTTCTTAGCTTTGCTTACCAGCTTCAGCTCATTGGGAGCATTAGCATGCCTGATACAGCCCATGAGCTCCACCAAAATGGCGTATTCTCTGTACGTTTGTGGGTCTGACCGTCCCTCCCCTACTCAGGAAACTCCAGGGGCTGCCTGCCACCTCCAGGATCGAATAGACTTCTTTTGGGCTTTAAAGGCCTTCGTGACTCAGCTTCTTTCCGCCTTTCCGGTCTCCTTACGCTTTACACGTTTCCAGAACTCCGCTGTGAGTGACGCTGACTTCCTGGCCATCCCTCAAACAAGGCGCTCCATCTTCTGACTGGGCATTTTCTCAGTCTGTCCCCCAAGCTTGGAACTCTCCCTCCTTGCTTCCTTGGTGTCCTTCAAGTGTCAGCTAAAATACTACCTTACACAAGAAACTTTTCCTAGGCCTCCTTAATCTTAGTACCTCCCCTCTGAGATGATGGCCAGCTCGACCTTTGTTTTTCCTGTTTGCATGTGACCTGTCTGCATGTTGCCTCCCCTTGGACTGTGAACCTCCTGAGAGTAGTTGTCTTTCTTTTTATCCCCAGCATCTAGCATAGCGCCAGAGTTAATAAATGGTGGTCAACTGACTCCATCTCAAAATATGCGTATGTGGCGTTGTCCTATGAGTGTGTGCAGACCTTTATTTCTTATTTTAAATATAAATTTTAATGTAATATATTAAACGTACAACATCTCTCTCACACACACACACACACACACACACGACTATTTCTGTCCATAGTCACTGGGAGCCCTGGCTTCTTTGGTTCAAGCCTGCAAATATAGTCACCAAATCTCAGGTTCCATTTGCATTCCAAGTCTAAGATAAATTCCAGTGTCAAAAATGGCACAAATAGAGCTCTCCTTATTATATTTACATTATATTATTAATATTTAACTATTAGTATATGAATTACTTATAATATATTAAAATATATAATGTACACTTTAAATATGAATAAAGTTGCCTTTTTTCTAACATCACCTAGAATTTTCTCCCTTTTCTCCCTCCCAATAGTCTTACAACAAAGAAAAAAAGGAAAAAAAACCAAGTTAAGGAAAACTAACCGATACAGTGATGACGTCTGCCAATATTGGCCTTGTTCCACCCCTGCAGGAGGAGTGCTGGAGGCTGCTGCCTTTGGCAGGTCATTTGGCTTTATCTTGCCATCTTCTGTTCTGACTCTTTTCTTACTGTCCTTCTCATCTACATGACGGTAATTGTGTATCTTGGTTTGTTAGTTCTTTCACTTTGCTCATTACAGTCTTTCTCTGTACTTGTGCTTATTGTTTCTCAGAGTGGAATGACATTTCATTGCATTCTGTACCCCCACCTTGTTTAGCCCCTCCCCAGTCTATGGGCATCTGTTTCCTTCCAGTTATTTGATGTATGAGAGGCTGAATCTCCACGTCAGTGGAGAGGCACTTTTTGTCACTTTAGATAATTCGAAAGCTAATTTCCAGGATGCTTTGACCAATTCATAGCTCAACCCACTGTGTGTGATTGTGCCTGTATTTTCTTAATCCCTTCAACATTAACTGTTTCTGTTTTTTGTCAGCTTTGCCAGTTTTCTGAGGACCATGTGAAACCTTAGAGTTGTTTTGATTTTCGTTTCTCTTATTATTAGCTATTTGGAGCATTCTTTTGAAATAATTGTTAATAGTTTGTGATTTTGAGAGGTGCTTGTTCATATCTTTTCACTACTTACCTGTGGGAAAATTGGTGGTTATTTTATTTTTTGAAAGAACAGCATTGATAGTGTAATTACTACCAACAAAATTAGTGTAAAGAGGAACCCTTGACAACTTTGCTTCTCCGAATGTACTTTGACCCTAATGCCTAATAATGTGCTGTTACTCTGCATTGAGAGAGAACTACAGGCAAGACTCCTCCTTCTACCTAGATCAACTTCCTTGACCTTATAACAGATCTTGGCCTAGGAAGAAGGCAACGTAGCTTGTGGACTGGTCTGAGAGCTAAAGAAAGAAATGAATGCTTATGCACTAAGTGCTGCCTAGACAACTCACAAGACACTGCTGCTTTTCCTGATGCTTTTGATCCAACTGAAATTAGGAATGAAGAGTCATATTTAAATTTTAAAACTCTAATGCCATGTAAGATTGTGATTCATTTACCATGAGCATATTTGCAGAAGTTGGCATTATAAATGAAAATGTAATTCCCCATTTCAGTTGACTTTGGAAACTTAACCATATGAGCCAGATATGGCTCATCAAGCTTTGACTTGCACAGTTGTCCTAATTGTAATTCTTTTTGTGATTGATTGTTTTTTATTAAGTTGTTTAATAAAGTTAAAACTGTCAGAGAATGAAAATAATTCTCCATGTTTTTTATGGTAACTTTGATGGGATTCTATGGTTCAAGCTTATGTGCCTGTGGGGAATACAGTGCGTTGTGTTCATTCTCTTATAACCTAATAAAAATGGTAAATAAAAAATTAGGTTTTTTATTTTCATAAAAATTTCACCAAGGCTACATATGAGACTTTAAGAAAGCAGGGTTTTGGTTGAAGTTTGCTTTTATTTTTTTTTAAATTCTCATTTCCTTTCCCAGGGTCGTGAGTCAGCAGCAGCAGTACTATTATAGTACTTAGTCTATACTGCCAAAATGCTAAGAGATTTAGCCTGTATATGACAGATGATAATGTTTAAGTGTGTGTCTATATGGCTGTCCTGGTCCTCATGACGTTGTCCATTGCTTTTCCCCTCTCGTTCTAGTTGGCCTGATCCAGCGGTTTCTTGTACTTCAGATTTACGTGCCCCTGGGACAAGACTTCTCTACTGAATTGCTGTAAGAAAGACCTCATTTCCCTGAATGTTTCATGTGTAGTAGACACTTGATCAATTGAAGCTGGACCAACAGCCATTAATCGCAAGTGGCAGTTTTTGCATTAACGAGCAGTGACTTATCAAGTCAACATGAAGTAATTAAGTTAATTTAATCGTATTTTTCAGATTCCCAGTATATTCTGGTATTTCCCCAGGGATAGAAAGAATTCTTTGTGTTCAAGGAGATAAAAAAAGAATTATGATTGTAACAGTAAAGAGCATATAGTTTTAGGGAAAATAGCAAAATTGAGCTACTCATTAAACTGCAGGTAATCAAGAATGACTTGTATCAGATATTTAGTTTTCTGTTACTTGAGCGTATAGAAGTATACATATTTAAAATTGGTTGAAATTCCACATTTTAATATAATTTATTTTATGCTTAGAAATATTGTCACTGATCAAGGAGAATGGGATTAGAGCAATCATATTCTAACAAGGTAGACTTTGTGATTTTCTGTTTTAAAGCTTTGTATATTTAAAATCTCGGGGATTATTTCTAGGAGAATTGGAGCCAAAATAGACGTAAGATATCTCTGTGAGAAGTGGATCATGTGCCTAATAAAAGTGGGGCAGAAAGTGCAGGTTTCCTGGTGTTCCACTTGAGACCCGCAGAGGCTGACCCTCTACAGCCTTCTCCAAGACAGTGCTGAGGCAGAAACTAATGCTGGCATGGTCAGGCATGGGCGGCATTGCAGCTTGACTCATATCCCCTTTTAATAGGAGAACATATATAAATGAGGAATCATGGCAGTTATTGGGTGACATTTAAAAGTTTTTCTTACTGTTTTCAGTCTCCTGAGATTCTCCTGTAGTTCGCTCTTTTCCTTGCTTGAATGGTACTTTTTCCTGCTTATATGTTTTTTAATTGAAGGTTATATTCTTGAAGACTATCAGAAGCAGTGATATTTCCCATTTAGTGGAAAGGTAGAGAAATGGGAAAAACTATCTTTCTTTTCATATTAAGTATTGGTGAAAGTTTTGAATAGCATATTACTGCATAATTGGTTTCAATTTTGGTCAACAATTCCCTGCCTTGTTAAGCTGAATGTTAAAGAATACATTAAACAATCTAGGCCCCAATTTTAATCAGCTTTAAAAGTTTCTGGTCTCTAAGACCAATGCCAAATGCAGTAAAACCTTAGGTAGCCTTGATGCCAGTTCTATTTAACATAAACCTAACTTGTTTCCTCCTCATTGAAGATTTTGTGAAATGGTTTAGTAAAAATGGAGTCTACAGACAGTAATCTTTGATTAAAGGTCTTGCAGTTCCTCTTTGGGTCATTACTCTGTACATTTATTATGATGGAGTACTCACCCTTATTGGCATTTGCATCCTCCCTCAAGGGTTGCAAAGCATGTGCTATACGTCATGTCTTCTCCACCTCACAACCGTATAAAGCACTTTTCACAGGTATTATACCCATGTTACAGATGAGTAGAATGAGGTTTAGAAGATTTAAATGACCTGCACACGATCACATAGTCAGTAGGTGTTGTAGGTGATACCAGCTCTTACCTGACTCCAAGTTGAACATTCTTTCCATGATGTCATGCCCTTGTGTGCTGAGGTCAAGGCCTAACGTGGGATTAGTGTTTTTTGGTAAGTCTCAGATTTCAGCTTGTTTTCTTAATCATTTGGTCTCTTTTTCCTTGTGAAAACAGAAAAAACAATGAGTTCTAATTGAGCTTTCTTGATGGGCAGAAGTATTTAATCAAGATTTCACTTAATAATTGAAAAAAACAAGTCTGCTATTTTGTCATTAAGAAATTTTCAGTTAGATAAATCTTAAAGCATTGAAACATAGCAACAGCTCACATTCTTTTGCTTTGTAAAGTTCACAAAGACTCCTTAGCCTCTTGGCCTATTAGACTGAAGAAGGGTCTTGTTAGACAGGTTTGTAATTTACTCCCCCAAGCCCTGTGTTGGTCGAGATAAGACCCCCAAAGGTGGAATCGAGGATACCTGAAGGGAAGTGACAAAACATGTTTCTTTTTAAAAGTCCCTAATTGTCACCACAGTACTTTGTCTTCAATACAAGGGAAAGTGAACGTCTGCCAAGGTTTTTTTGTTGATTTATCTTTTAACTGGATCTGTGATAGGACCAACAAGGAACTCAGTCTACAGTGGTACCTTCTCTGCACCTTTTCGTCTTAGGGAATTATCTGGGCATAGGAAGTTCAATGACTCATCCAGGTAGAGCTAGCCAGAATGTGTCATGCTGGGACTTGAACCCAGTCCTCCTTGACTTTGAAGCCAGCTAGCTATCTGCTGTCCCATACTGCCTCTCACCTGACAAGCAGGTGGTGATAACTTTATTTTTAATCATCAAAGATGTTACTGAGAAAAAGACAAGGTCATAGAATTGAAGAATTTTAGAGTTAGAGGGACCTTGGAAATGATCTAGTCAAATAAATCCGTTATCAATCAAACAAACCTTGAGTTGTTCTTTTCAGTAGTAGTGATAAGGTATAATCAGTTGTCTTATTTTGTTCTCCTTGTGCCAAGAAAAAAAAAATAAGCAAAATGGTTGAGTCTCTTGGAACACAGTCTGTCATAAAATATTCCTCCTCTTGTCAAAGCTCGGCCTAGGGTCCTCCTGCCTGAAATCTTGTTCTGTCATTATTTTGGTTTTTAGAACAAAACAGTGTATTTCTATTAGTAGTATTTTGTAGTATGGATGGATGTTAAGACTGGCAAATAACAATATTTTATTTTGGAAAAAAGTATATGTAAGTAATGGGACACTTTGGAAACTCTATCACTTTACCTTATTACTGAACGGAAACCATGCACTTTAAGTGCAGACCTCTTTCTCTTGCATGTGCATTTGGAGATGAGAAGACTGAGCTTGTTTTGTTTTTTTTTTAAATGATCTCATGATAAGGCCTGCTCATAGAAGGGTCAACAACGTCCAGTGAATTCTCTGTGGTGTTTGTGTGCCTTGAGAGCTATGGACACGTACCTGCTCTCACTCTTTTGGAAAAATCTGGTACAATAGTTTAATCTGAGTTCTTGGCAGGCAGGACTGAGGAAGAATCACATCAAACAAGTTGTACAGACTATTTGAAGTGAATCATCAGCATTTCCCTGAAGTACATTGAAGAATGGGTCACAGTAGAAAGGCATTGCTTAGAAGTGAGTCTTTTCACTGTGGTGACATTTTTCATACAAACTCCAGTTATCTTCCCCAAAGCATTTCAGCTAAATCTGCCTATTATTCCTCAGGCATCTGCATTTTTCAAGTTTTTATATTTATTATACATCTAGACCATCAGCAATTCTTGAATATAAAACATAAATAAATGAGATAACTACATTCTAAATGCAGATGTCTACAAGAGCCATGGTATGAGGAGGAAGGGAACTTTAGAAAAGGAAGAAAGTATACATTCACGGGGAGAAAATGTGGCTCAAATCTTTGGATTCAGGAACAGCACACAGAAAAGCCCTGACCCTCCCCCAGAGAGGCTAGGTTTTCCCAAGCTCCTTTTTTTCATCAAAGGGACCTTATAAACCCTGTCCCACATATTTTAAAATCAGTAGCTATGGGATGCCATCAAGCGGCCATCAGCAGTCAGGAGAGAAAGGATGAATGGATGAATGAAGCATCTAGTAAGCACTTCCTATGTGTAAAGCACTGTTCCAGGCAGTAGGGGTATAAGAGAGAAGTGCAAACTGTTCTCGCTCTCAAGGAGCTCTACTTCTAATAGGGAAGACAGCACCTAGGGAAGGATTCAGATACAAGTGAGATGGAAAGATCTCATGACTCTTAGTGGGGCAGTGGCACAGCAGATGGTCGTCCTACTTTTTCTTTAATGTCATTTGTACCGATGAAATCATCAGTTTCTGATGTTGAACCATTGGACTTAAGTATCATCAGGGCACCTCGGTGGTCACACCACCTTTTACTTCCTGTGTGTGACCTTGGGCAAGTAATCCACCTTGGTCTAAATAGGTGGTGTCAGACTGGAATAAAAATGAATCAAATAGCATGTTGACTTAGAAAATCACAAATTAACATTATATATGTTGTATTTTTATTTAATTCTAAAAATATTTTCCAATCATATCTTAGTCTGCACAAAGGAGCCTTGATTTTGACACAGCTGGTGTAGATGGCCTCTCAGGTGCTTTGTACCTCTTAAATCCATGATCTCCAAGTTATTAACTACTGAATATCTTGGGTTTTTTGTTGATACCCTCTGCCCCGGTCCTGAAGTTGTGATGGATTCTCTAACCAAAATCAGTTTCACAAGAGAATGATGTCTTTAATAGATACCAAAGTCTTTCAGAGTTTTTTGAATTGTTGACAGAAACTATTATTACTTTGGTTTTTACAGGGTAGAAAACAGAATAATGTTGATCCATTCAATCTCTGGCTTTCCAGCTTCAGTCTTTTTTTTGTTTGTTTTTTTAATAAAAGGTTTTTCTTCAAATACATTTGATGTTATATCATTTTTTTCAAGGATAGCTCAAGGCAATTTTAAATAATACAATTATCTAACAAGCTTGGAAAGATCTTTTGCTTCTTAAATTTCTTATTGTCAGGATATGAGAGGCATTTTATTTCATAAAGATGTATTTATACATTGCTTCAGACGTCATCAAACGTCATCTGAATGACCAGAATTTAGGCTGCTATGATTGGCTCTTGAGTTAGCAACACCCCTTGGTACCCTGGGAGCTTCACACCCACATAGGGTTAGCACCTAATAGGGGTTTGAGCCTGGGGCTTAACACCTAGTAAGACTCAATAAAATACACTCAATTACTCAAAGGAAACAAAAGCCAAACTCTTCAAGGGCACTTGGTTGAACCAAGTGCTAAGAGCCCGTTTTGCTTACCAACACAATCCTACCACATATGTACATGTATTTATATGTGTGTGTGTGTGTGTGTGTATATAAGTATGTTTATATACATATGTAGTTATATATGTACAGAAATATATTTTTATATGCTCCTTATTCTCCTTCCAACTGTAGAGTTTTTTTTCATATCTGTTGCTTCATTTCTCCTAGGTATTCATGTAGTCCTTGTCTCTACCTGTAGTTGATATGGAGTTAGATTTGCAATAAGTTTTGATATTGGATGGTATTTACTTTGATTTATTCATCTCCATAGCTTTCCTAAATTGTGCTTTGTGTCAGGTCCAGGCCTCCCTTCCTCCTTATATTTTTTGTTAGGGCTCTTGACCCAGCTTGGTCTCACTTTGAATTTCCTGGATTCTTAGTCCAGCCTCTCTTTTCTGGCATTTGGCACCCCTGGATCTTTGAAGCTCAGAATTCTTCAGGTCCCCATCTAGTGTCTCAGGCGAGAATGTGAGGGACCTCAGCATCCCTAGGCTTGGCCTGGCCTAGTCTGAGCACTGATACCACCATGCTGCCTGCTGCCACTCCCTGGACTTTCTGACCTGCCTCCTCTTGCCCTGGCCTTTCTCAAGGGCGTCCTCTGCTCTGCTTCTGTCTTTGGTTGTCTCTGGTCAGTCTGGAAGGCTACCTTGTACTGGCACTGGATTTGCTGGGCAGGGATGGCAGGGAGTGTGGGGGTAGGCCAGACTGCCTTTTTGTGCACTTCTGAGGTAGAAGAAAGCACTCTGAAGTTCTCATTGGATTTCTTGATTATTATTTTGTCTGGTGTGAACTTAGGATTTTGTTGAATAAGTCTTTGGGAATCAGATGGCCCACCTCCTGTCATGTGGTGTTTCAACAATCCGGCTAGCAGCTTCTATAGGGGTATAAGATCCACCCACAGTCAGCACCCAGAAAGCTGCCAACAGCACAGGTTCTTTTGATCTGCTTAACTAAGGAAAGCAAGGTGAAGGGGTTGACAAGCTTACTTTAATTCAGCACACAAATATCATTCACTTAGCTCAGGTGAAAAAGACCAGGACACTGAACTTCAGAACAAAATACAAGCAAATTACAAACATGGACAGACAGACCTTGTCTGATTCAAATCCCAATAGTAGTTACCATAGTTTAACAAAGTCTCAGCATCCACGTTTACAAGCTGGAGGGCTCCTTAGCTACAGCTGCCCAGAGTCTCCTCATCAACACCATCTCGAGAGCCCTGCACAAATGGCTCTGTCCTCCCTTTTTATATGGCTTCAGATGTCATCAAACGTCATCTGAATGACCAGAATTTAGGCTACTACGATTGGTTCTTGAGTTAGCCCCTCCCCTTAGGACCCTGGAAGGTTCACATCCTCATAGGTTAGGTTAACACCTAATAGGGCATGGCTCTGGAGTTAGCACCTCCCCTTAGCCAGCCCCACCTTGGGCCCCACCCCATCATCAATCCACACCCACATAGGTTCCACACCTAATAGGGGTTTGGGCCTGGGGCTTAGCACCTAGTAAGACTCAATGAAATACACTCAAAGAAAACAAAGGCCATTTTGCTTACCAACACATGTGGCCATCTTGGCCATGTCTCCACCTTACTTTTCTTTATGAAAGCACTTCCTAAATGAATAGATTGCTATATATGTAACTGGTCCTTTGAGCCCAGATCACCTTGACTCTGAGGCTGATTCCCTCTCCCCTGCACCACGTGGCCTCTTATTTCATAATGGTGTTAGAAATTTCAAGAACATTACGTGCGTATGCCAACTTCCAACTTCTACTTTTATTTTTAAGATATTCAGTATTTAAATCTCATTATTTTAATTGTATCCAATTAAATGAATGTGCATAATCAGTATATTTCATTACATGCATTAGTAAAAAGAGTATTTTAAAACCTTTGCATATTGACTTTCATAATATAGCAAATTTACATACCTTAAAATAGGCTTTAGGTAGGAATTTAGATAATGCTTCTACAAAGAATGTGCTACTTCAGGTGGCGCGTATCTTAGCCACTATAAATAGGTTCTGTGGAAAGACTTTCTTATTCATTTTTACAAAACTTTTTAGTCTTAATTTTAAATTCATTTCTTGTAGAGAGACAGGAGGAAGATTTGACTTCTAAATCCTAAAGCTGTGTCTTGGCTGCTGTGTCTTGTAGGACTCAGCATTTTCGTATTGCTCTGCTCCTCTGAGATGATAGAAGGAAGGAAACAAGCATTTATTAAGCACCTATTATATGAAGGCAGTGTGCCAAGCACAGTATTAAAATGATGCCCTTTGATCATGGTGATAGCCCGGGGAGGGTCGATGCATTTATTATCTTCATTTTACAGTTGAGGAAACTGAAGCAGACAGAAGTTAAATGCCTTGCTCAGGGTCACGCAGCTAGTAAGTATGTGATGACAGATTTGAACTCAGATCTTCCAGACTCTAGACCAAGGGCTCTGTGTATGGCACCACCTCACTGTCCTTGAGATAGATTGTACCTTCCCAGCTGTAGAAAAATTTTTGGTTCTATTGTGTGCCTCTTTTTGGTAAGAAATAATGACTGCATTGGTTAATAATCTTTCATTCTAACTGAATGTTAAACAAGAAGTTGGGGAATTAGTGAGAAAAGAACTCATGTTCCCATTTCCCTCTTTCTGTCATTACTGTACTTTTAACCTCCTGCACCCAGGCTCGGAGGATCCCTTCTGACCCCCCGAGGGCAGGCTTCAGCTGCATCTGCTTCTCACCAGGAGAAGGTCCTGTGTTGTCTCCCCCCACCCCAGGCGCTTTGCTTTATGCAAACCTGTCTAGCTGGCCAGCCATAGCCATAAACCTCTGGGGCCTCCAGGCTGGCCGTGAGTGTCAGGCCTGTACTCTTAGATGTGTCGCTGGGTCTGCCTGACCCAGCCATGCAGTGTGTACCCCGCAGTGATCTCTTCGAGTCTCTGGTTGGAGGACAGACTGAAATGTCGTCTTTTATAGTCTGAATCTGGGATGTTACAAATGTGTCTTCCATTTATAGTGCTCGGTATCTGAAATGTCTCCTATACCTCTCACTCACCTGGAGCTACAGCACCAGTGCGATGCCCACAGCTAATGCTATGAACGTGCCGGCTGGTTCTGAATCCCAAGATATGACAGACTCTCTCCATGGAAGGCAAAACGTTTATTCCAACACCAGAAAGCCAAATCCGTCATAGCAACAAAGAAATCTATACCCAGTATCAGTGCAGGGGACACCAGGCCTTCCCTCCCTTAGGGCCTCCCCACAAACAAGGGCAAAAGCGCTCCCTCTCTCAGCCACTCCAGCTGCTGCCCTGTGCCTTTCTCCCAGCTCTGATGGCTCAGTCTGGCTTCCTGCTCCACCCTTCAGCAGGCTCCTCCCACCACAGGCTCATGGGACTCAGGTCACATGGGCCTATTAACGGATGGGAAGATCTTCAGATTGTATTAACAATACAGTAACAATACAAGAGCCCACCACAATTTTATGCACTGGGGCATGTCACAAGATAGAAGAAGCGGCAACAGAGTCACTAATTTTGGCCTGATTGTGACCAAAAAGGAAGAAGGAATCTGTTGCTATAAAGTTGTTGTCTCCTGAAGACCCGTGCTTTCTAGTTTCTCAGCTCCCTCCCTTGCTGTGATCTGTACCTTCACGTCACCTCCGACGCACACAGGAGTGGTCAGTGATCTTGTCATCGCTGAAGCCAGCCCTTCCTGAGCTTCACCCCTCTAGAACCTGCTTTCTGTTCCCTCCTCAGCCTCTGGGCACCACTTAACCCATCTTCCCTTTTCATATGCCCCTTCTGCAGTGTGTCTTTCCTCCTTTCCAAATCTAAACCCTTTAGTTAGCCCATTTCCTTGATTCTGGACTCGTTTGCCACCATGTCCTTTTGCTCTTATCCCCTTCCAGACCCTAATCCTTGATTCTTCTCATCTTCCATCTGCTCCACTTTTATTAATATGCCACTGGAGGAAATCAGAGCCATGCTGACTGAGCCCACAGGACATTCATTATCCCATCCTTTCTGAGCTCTCGATGCTGTGAGCTGTTTCTGCCTTTCCTCCAGGTTTTCTCTACTGTGTCCAGAACACCCGATTGGACCTTCCCTTGTCTGGCAGTGCAAAGGTGGGCAAGAAGGGAAGGTTTTGATGCATGTTCAGGGGCATACTCCAGAGAAATGTTCAAGGAAGAGTTAGGTGGTGTTGCTGCTTACCTAATTAAACAAAACTGAGGCCATTTCCTTCCCACTGCCCATTTAAGATGATCCCAGCCTCCTTGACTCTGCTGTGTTCATAAAGAATGAGGAAGTCTTCCTTGCCACTGCCAGATCCTTGTGCTCTGGATCCTGTCCTTTTCTGGCTTCTTAGCCCTTTGAGTTTCCCCTCTTTCTCTCTAATTTTCCACTTTTCCATATCTCCTCAGTCCTTTCCTGATTGTTATAAACCTGCACAGATCTTCTGTATCTAGAAGAAAAACAACAAAATAGAACAAAAGACCAGTCCTTCATTTGACTCTACTGTCTCCTAAATTATTGTCCTATTTCCCTCTTCCCTTTCAAAGTCAGATTTGTGGAAAAGAGCTTTCTTCACCTGCTGCCTCCAGTTTCTCCCACCCCTTTCCCTTGTAACCTGGTGTGTGTCTTTCAGGGTGACTGAAGCTGCACCATGAATGCCTTATTGCTCCCAGGCCCATGGCCTTTCCTCAGGCCTCATCATTCTGGGTCTCTCTCTGTGGTGTTTGGTACTGTTGGCCACACGCTCTGTACAGATACCTTATCTTCCCTGGTTTTCCGTGACTCTGCACCATTAGGATTTTCTTACCTTCTTGGTCTCCTTTGTAGTATCATCATCTATATCCTGGCCTGCCCCCATGCACAGTTTTACACCAGGGTTCTCTCTGCCTTGGGCCCTCTCCTCCACTCTCTTTGGACTCTCTCTGATCTCATGAAACAGTTCAGATGAGCATCTCTATGTAAATGACTGCTAGACCTGCCTCTCTAACCCTCATCTCTTCTGACCCACTTCTCCACTCAAGTGGCCCTTACACATCACAAATTCAGCATGTCCGGAGAAGTCAGTTTGCAACCTAATCTTTCTGCTCCTCCTAACTTCCCCATTTCTGTCTAGGGTTCCATCACCATATTTATAGTCACCCAGGTTTGCTGTGTTCTTCACTTTAACTCTTCTTCCAGACCTTCCCAGTTACCAAGTCCTGACAATTCCACCCTTCAGCATCTTTCCCATAGGTCTGTGATAAATACTTAAAACTTATATGCTAAGTGCTAGAATCTCCACCATCAAGGAGCTTGCATTTGAATGGAGGAGAAAGCATTTAAATAAATAGGTACTTACCAGACTGAGTTGGAAGGTAATTGTATTAGTCTTGAAGGAAGGAAGGAAAGATTGTAAAAAGTGAGACAAGGAAGAGCATCCTAGGTGTTTATGGGATGGGGTGGATGATCACTTTGAGGAATGCTGTACAGAATAGAGAGCCTTGAATTCCCGTCTTGGATTCTGTTTCCTAAAGCAGGAAAGTGATTATGCATCGTGGAGCTGCGAGAGACCTTAGATTAGAGGTCACTTTATCTTAGGACTATAGGATGGTTGGTGTGGAAGATATCTTAGTCATTTTCTCATCCAACCTGCTCATCTACAAAATTAGGAAAATGATTTCTAAATACATTGTGTGATTTACCCCAGTTTTTTATGGCAGTTTGTGGCAGAGTTGGGAACAAAACTAAAATCTTCTCCATGCAGTTCCAATGTTCTTTCTAATATAATATGCAGTTGAAGAATTTTCCAGTTTAGGTGGAGGGAGAGAGGAGGGGGAGGGGAGAGAAGAATATGGAAGGAGAAATATCTAAGTCATTATTTGCAAGGCTGGGCTAATGTTAAATACTTTTGTTCACGGATGAAAACTTTTGATTACAGGCTTCAAAATGAACTCTCCATCAAATAAAGCAATTAAAAACAAGGAATCTGCCCCTTTTTATTGGTACACGTTAGCGATCTCACATTTGTATCTACTTCATACTTAAAAAGCTATTATAATAAACAGCAGTGATGACAATTATGTAAGATTTAGTTAAGTTCTCTGTTCAGCACATTGCAGATCTCTGTGAACAAGTCCAGCTGCTCGGCCTTTTAAGATCCGTAGGTATTATCATTAAACTGTCCCTGAGGTTCGGTGTTACCACTTTGTAATTAGAGAAGTAGAATACATTCCACATTACTCAAAATATTCTGTAATTCCTTTAATACCACAAAGCACAGTCATTTGAAGAATGTTTAGAAGTTTCCTCTTAACTTTTTCATATATGAGAGTAGGACAAATATTTTTAAACAATTTTCAGTGCCTTCATGGTTTTTTTGATGGATAGGAATTGTTAGTAAAAATAATAATAGGAAGATGACATCAATACCTAGCAGGTACATGTAGTAACACAAACTTGGACACCGTATTGCCCAACGAAAAGCAAAACAAGTCGTCAAAAAACCATTTTTGAAGGATTTCCTCTGGCTAGCATCATCCTAATGGCTTGGCAAACACGTAAAAGCCAAATCAGTCACTGTCTTGAAGGACCTTGCATTCTAATGGGAAGACTTTGACACCGATCAGTATAAGATACGTAGGAAAGAGAAATATGCAGAAAGGAATTTAGAAAACAAAAGAATGTCAGCAATTTTCAGTTCCTTTAATTAGTAATTGTAAGTGAAAGTTAAAAAATTAAAAACAATCTAAGGAGTGTAAGAATCAGGACAAAATGAACATTTCAGCACTAGTCAACAACTGCAGAGCCTTGAAAAGTAAAAAAATCAAAGATGAGAGAAGGAAGCCGAGAGGAGTAGAATGTGGACAATTTTTTCTTTGCATAGTCACAAGAAGCCCAATATAATGAAAATGCGAATTTGACTAAGTAAGAAATAAAAAACTCACTTTTAATGAATGACAGGATAGTTATGTTAAGTGGGATAATTGAAAATTTCTTTGTAAAACTGGACGGCACCAAGGTCAGAGAAGACTGATAATTATTAGCTAAAGTGTTTGGTGGTGGCGCGGGGGTTCCTAACAGTGCATGTTGCCAGTATACTATAACGTAAAGCTATAATCCCATTTTTCTTAATGAAAGGCCCTACCTATGTCTTTTACCAAAAAGATAAGAAACCCAATGGCAACTACACATCATACAGTTATGTGTTTTATGTACTTTGTAAAAAGCATTCACGGTGTATAACAGGAAAACAATCTACAAACTCTTTGAAGAAAAGAATATACAAAAAAAGTATACCAAAAAGTTCCAGGGCACATAAAGAGCAGCTTAATTTTTCATTTGATAATTAATGAACAGGCAGCCCCAATGTACTGTAAAATTTATACTCCGTTTGTTGATTATGGAAAATCCTTTGGCTTCTTTCATCACTTAAATCATGTATGGGAAATTAGATCCAATTGTAGTGGTGACACTAGAGTGGTTGTTCACATGGGAAATTAATCTATTTGAAATATGCCACCAACATCACAACATCAAGAACAACCTATCAACACAGCATTTTTTAGTGATACAGTCTAGGCATGCTGTGTTTCTGTCTAACCTTAAAACCATTATCATCTTTCCAAAGAGTGGTAAGTATGGTTTCCAAATTAAAAAGGTAATTGAACCAAAACATTTTGTTAATTGATACACATAAATGACATCAAACTTTATGGCTCCACCGAAAAGCACATTAAGTAGCTTCTGTATCTCATGGAATCTTTGTCTGATGATTTGAAATTGTGACTTTGACTCTATAAGTATAAAATTATCTTAGAAATGCAAAGGAATGACAGTGACTAAAAGCTTTGATCTTAAATCTGGTTATATTGAGTTATTTGGTAAAAGTGATACCTACATATACTTTTGGTCTCCCCCAGGAAAGGCGCTTTGAACATAAAAATGCCAGTGAGAAGGCAGTGGCAGAATCTGTTAAGAGGTTTGGTGGAATCCTCGAGTCAGAATTGAATGGAAAGAAAACATTTAAAGCAAGTTAACACTACTAGGATTAATATGCACTTTCAGAATTGTAATATATGCCATGACATTAAGGTCCTTTCTTTTGCTTTGATATTAGGGTAACTAGTTCAAAGGACATGTACAATTAGTGACTTTTTGAGTATAGTTCCAAGTTGCTTTTTAGAATGAGTGAATCATTTCACATCTCCACCAACAGTTCATCTGTTCAAGAGAAAATCTATTCTAATAATTATTTTACTTTTTTGTTATCTTTGTCAATCTGATATGTATGAAGTAGAACCTCAGAGTTGTTCTAGTTTATACTTTCCTTTTTAGTGATTTGGAACATTTTTTTTTCAAATAGTTATTGAAAGTTTGATTTTCTCCTTTTGAGAACTGCCTGTTCATATCCTTTGACCAGTTATCTTCTGGGGAATGACTCTTGTTCTTTTATATTTGAATCAGTTCTTTCACATATACACATTTACACACATGTACATATATATACATACTTATGTATATACATATGTATATAACATGCTTGAGAAGTAGCCATGTATATATGTGTATATATAGAATATGAGAACTTTATTAGAAAAATTGCAAATATTTTTTCCCCAGTTAACTAATTCCCTTTTAATTTTAATTGCATTGATTTTATTTATGCAAAGCTTTCAATTTTGTTGAATCAGAGTTGTCATTTTTATTTACTGTGATCCTCTCAGTGTTTTGTTTGGTTCAAAATGCTTTCCCTGTCCATGGTTGCTAAAGTCATCTCCTTCCATATTCCTCTAGTTTACTTACAATGAGATTGTCTGTATCTAGCAGACTTGTAATTCATTGGCATAGGGATCTCTGATGAAGATGTTCCCTCTGGCTGTACAGATCGATGTTTGCTTTCCATTTTGTATTAGACCCTAAGAAGTCTAATGACTTCTGGGAGGTCACATGACCCAGATAGGTCGTCTGACAGTTGACATCCCATGAGCTATACATGAGTGTATGATTCATACTGTCACCAGCTGGTAGGAGGCCAGATTTGACCTTCAGGTCACAAGCTGATAATTTTAATAATACAATATTAATTGATGACTGTATCATGAGTTGACATGCTCTATGCAAGGCTTCTAAACTAGTTGATCTTTACTCTCCCTAATCAGCTGTGAAGAAAAGTCATGGAAACAAAAACCAGTCATTTCATCATTTTCATTTTGAATGATATGAGCCAGGTAGACAAGAGCTTAGAAAGTGAGGTTGCGATGCTTCAGTTTGTTTTTGGTTTTTCAATTTATTGCTCAGAATAGATTGGGGGGACAAGGGGAAGTTAACATGAATGATAAAAAGATAGGCAACTTGTGGATAGTAGCTACTTCCTAAATACTTGTTGATTGATATAGCTTTCTAGTCTTCTCTAGAATTTCCACCTTCTTCGTGAGTTTGAGATCTTAAGATGAATGCCCATTATAGCCATATTCAGTTTTGGGGACCAGAATGCATTCCAAAAGCAACTAGAGATCAACTTCACTTTGCTCTTTCTTTTGATTGCCTTTTATTTTCACATGTTTATAAATTGTAGGTATCATGCAATTTGCATGTCAGGATCATATCTCATAGACAACAATTTCAGTTTGGGGACAGACATGTTGGTTTTCTGAAGAGCCATGCTTAAAAAGCAATTTCATAAGTCAAGAAATAACAGGTTAAAAGCCTTCCTAAGTCAAGGGGGAGAAAAGCTGAAAAAATCCCTGCAAATTAATGTCTGTGTTAATGATACTTATCTAATGAGCAGTTAACTAATAAACTGTTCATGAAAGTAATCAATATAAGGAGACAAAGATATTAATTGGGATAATTCTCTTTTTTAAAAAAATAAATTTCGTTTATTTATTTTAACATCATCTAAGTTTCCCAATGTAGCCCTCCTTACTTTTCCAGAAAGCTGTCCTTTTAACAAGATTTTAAAAAGAGGACAAAACAATTCAGCAACACTAAGCAGCATGTCAAAAAAATTTGATGTTATTGATTATGCTTCAGCCAAGTATCCAGTCTGTCTTTGCTTGAAGACTTTTAGTGAGACCTCTCCAGAATTACCCCATTTCATTTCCTGGTAGCACTAATTGTTAGGCAGTGCCTCTTTATAGCAACCCTAAATTTCCCCTTTGCAATATTTGCCCCTTTCTCCTAGTCAGCCAGCATCATCATGGTTGTTGTTTTTCAATCGTTTCTGACTCTTCATGATCCCATTTTGGATTTTTTTGTCAAAGGTACTGGAGTGGTTTGCCATTTCCTTCTCCAGCTAATTTTGCAGATGATAAAATGAAGGCAATCAGGGTTAAGTGACTTCCCCAGCGTCACATAGCTAGTAAATGTCTGAAGCCAAATTTGAACCCAAGTCTTCCTGACTCTAGGCCTACCAGCTGTATTTCTGGTGCTGTGTTACGTGTTGGGATTGCAGAAACTACTGTGGAAGAGTCCTTGCCTTTAGGGAGCTTATTTTTCACATGATGCTCTTTCAAAGAGCTGAAGACTACTCACGTGCCCTTCTTCCTTCCCCAGGTCTTCTCTTCTCCAGGCTAAACAAGGAGTTGTTTCAGCTACTCATCATATCTCATAGCTTCCAAACCCTTCACCATCATGGTATCTTTTCTCTTGGTGTTGTCCAGCTTGCCAGTGTCCTTCATAACTGGTGGTGACCAGAACTGAACATAATGCCACATGTGCACTTTGTCCAAGACGAAGTACCTGGACTGCCACCTCCCTTGTTTGGATACTATTCCTTTCTTAATTATCTTTGGCTGTCATGTCTTACTTTTCCTGTAGAAAAAGGGATTAGATTTGTTATGCTGGCTCCAGAAGGCAGAAATGGAGATATTAAGAGGCCAATGTAGGTTTGACCTGAAGAAAATTTCTTAACATATAGAGCTGTAGAAAAGTGAACTAGATGGGCTGTCTTCCAATGCAGCAGGCCCTCTCCCCTCCACCTCCAGATGTTTTCATGATCCAAGAGCCTGGATGGCTATTCATCAGTACTTTGGAGTGGAGATTCTTTTTTTCTAGGGGATGTGAGTCTGGAAAGGTGAGGAGCTGAATGACAGAGTGAGAGTCCAAAAGGATTTTTGAGTCAAACCTGGCAAAGTGAAAAGGAATCTTAGAGCTAAATATAAAGTCCTAAACTTGGACTGATTAGATAAATAAGCAAGTACAAGATGAGGAAGGTTTGCTTAACCTGCTCTTTGTGTAGAACAGACCTGAGGGCTTTAGTGAACTCTGTCAGTGAATAAATTAGAAGCAAGCCAATTCCATCGTACATGATGGCCCTTAAAATGTGTTCCTGCAACTGTCATGTATGTCCTGTCCTGCCCCGCATTCTCTACACCAAACCTCACTTCATTTGAGTGATCATACTATCATATGCTCTCCAGAACCTGTAGCCACCCTGGTTGCTTTCCTCTGGGTGCCCTCCGAGTTGTCTAAAATCTGTCCTTTCAGGACATGGGTTGAATTTAATAGCTGTCAAGGAACCTTCCAACTCTGAAATTCTGTGATTCTCAGACTCTATATCAAAATATCACATATAGTCGATGACAATGTATTTTAGAGATCATAAAATTAGTTCAATAATATAGTTAGCATCCAGGGAAAAGGTTGAATTATGTTACCAGTCACTTTGTCTTTTCATTTGTCTTTAGGGATGGGCTTTAAAAAAAAAGTATCACATTATGTTTTATGGTACATATTTTCACAACATATTGTTGCATTCATATGAAAGCATTAGGAATCCAGTTTAAGGCTGGTTCTTGCATTCTGTTATATGATTGATCTGATCAACAAACAAGAAATTTTTCAAGGCCATCCATCACTTTGGGCAGCAGCTGAGCTAAAACTTCTAGCTCACTGCTTCAGGCCAATCATGCAAGATTCCTGTCAAAAATATTGAATGTGTAAACAACTGTTTAAATTAGTCATCCTATCTGTTGTAAAACAATTTCAGTAGAAATGAAAGCTGATCTTTTGTTTGCTGGAGTGAAATGGAAAGAGAGTGAATTAAGCATTATCCCATGATAAGTCAATGTATTGGTCTTGTTGGAAAATACTTGAAATGGTTTGAATGAGCTAAATAATTTTCGCCAAAATTAAATGAATAAGGTACCTGAGCATGAAATTTATACCATTTTTGCTTTTATTAAAACAGCAGCAGCAATACTGTAATTGTTTATGCAGCCATCTGTTCTAAATAAAGTAGCCAGTTGTTAACTGCTTAGTTCTTTGAATTTTGTTACCTCTCAGAAGTAGCAGAAATAGCTTAATATTTGGAAATAGAAAACAGTGGTTGGCTTGTACTTGGATTTCTGGTAAGCACTCTAGGACATGGAGTACATGCAGAAGTAGATGTTAGTACTTCTGACACTTGGGGTTGTAAGAAGTATGACACACACTCCCTCTTGTTTGAAATATGTAATAGATCAAATAGCCATTTGTCTCAATATCAGAAAACCGTTGGGGGCAGAGCCAAGATGGTGGCTGGAAAGCAGGGACTAGTGTGAGCTCCCTGCCAAGTCCCTCCAAAAACCTATAAAAAATGGCTCTGAACCAATTCTAGAACTGCAGAATCCACAAAATAGCATAGGGAAGCAGAGCTGTAGCCCAGGACAGCCTGGATGGTCTCTGGTTAAGGTCTATCCCACACGGAGCCCAACATGGGCGGTGTGGACCAACTAGACAGGGAGCTGGGCAGAGTGTGCCCTAGCACCCTGAATCAGTGAACTGCAGCAGTTACCAGACTTCTCAACCCACAAACACCAAGGACAACAGAGTAGGTTACTGGGAGAAGCTGCTGGGAAGTGGGATAGAGTTTGAAGTTCGGCCACCACCCTGGGGGCAGTGGAGGTGGGCAGCTACAGAACTACAGCTGCAGTTGCTTCTGGCCCCAGGGCCAACCTGGTGGAAGGAATTAAGTGGTGGATCAGAGCAGGACTGAAGAGCCGGCTGAAAATCTAAGTCCAGTCCAGGTTGGGGGTTCTTGAGGAAGGAGGAGTGCTGGTGTGGCAGAGCTGGAGCATCCCCCTAGGCTTGGAACATAGAACTCTTTAGTCTACAAGCAGTCATACCCCACAGAAAAACTCAAGGGTC
>CM053624.1:361472009-361501977 GCA_028646595.1 Phalanger gymnotis
TGGGGTGACAGAAGGGAAGGCTGACTGGGGAACAGGACAACCAGAATATACGCCATCTTGGAGTGGGGGGGAGGGTAGAAATGGGGAGAAAATTTGTAATTCAAACTCCTGTGAAAATCAACGCTGAAAACTAAGTATATTAAATAGTAAAAAAAAAAAATTAAAAAATAAAACCGTTGTCATGAATTTGGGTAAGATAACTTTATTCTAAAAATTTTTTCTGGGAAATAGTTTTATTTTCTGAAGTCATTTTTCAATATAAAATATGTCTGTAAGGCTACACAAATAACCAACTTCTCCTGTTTTCCAAAGAAAAGAAGTATTTACCACTGTAGATACAGTGGGTATGGATTATTCTGGGATGCCAGCTAAAATCCTGAAGTAAAAATTTTGGTAAGGATTGACTTCATTATCAGAGTTTTCAGAAAATTATGGCTTTTGTTTTTTTAAATATAATCTTTGATAACTATTAAAAAATCTTTTGGCTAAGCACTCATTTTAAGGGGGATTGTATTAACATAGCTTAGTAAATTAAATGTTTATAAGGATAAAAAGTCTCTAATTAATTGTGACTGCACAAGTCAATACTATAATCCATCCATGCCTTCTCATCCTCTGTGGATTTTGTCATTGCCCTTTTTGCCAATTAGAGTATTACAGGATCATGGAATCCTAGAATTGGAAGGGACCCCGGTGGCCTTTTAGTCCACCCCATACATGAAAGGAATCCACAGTCCTTGAGAAGTGATCATCCAGCCTCTTCTCCAAGGAGAGGGAGCCCATTCCCCTCATGGCAGTATGTGTTGAGACAGTGCTAAATATTAGAAAGTTTCTTTAAAAATATCTGACCTAAATTTGCCCCTTTTTAACTTCTATCTGTTCTCTTGATTCTTTCCTCAGATCAGAGAAAATAAACCTGTTCCCTGCTCCACATGACAGCCCTTGAATTACTTGAAGGCAATTAATCTAAGCCCCTTTAGCCATCTCTTCTCATGCCTGCTTCCTTCAACCATTCCAGATGTGACACAGACTGAAAGCCTTTCGCCAGCCCATTTCCCACCCCTTTAGAATCTCTCCGTCTTGAGTGAGTGGAGCAGAGTAGGACCATCACCTTCCTGTTTCTGAAAATTATACCCCCTACATCAGCCCAGGGTCACATTCACTTCTTTGGCAGCTGCATCCTATTGCCGACTCATATCGAGCCAATAGAAAAGTCAGTAGTTTCAAACTGTTACAAAGAGGATTTGGGTTACATATAGGAATGAACTTCCATGAAACAATGATTGTTAAAACAAAAATAAGCAAATTTATAAGAGATCTTCAAAATGGAAGAGAGACTCATCCTTCATCAGTTTCACCAGTCTGATAAGGATTGAAATCCATGATCCAGCAAAAGTTACATTCAGTGTTACTCTGATTCTGTAGGTTTTGAACTATGGAGGAAGTATTTCCTTGTCTGTCCAGTCATCATTTATATTGTCAGAATGTAGTTGTCCTTTATCATATTGTAATTGGGTAGTTATAATTATAGAGTTTGTCATAGTGTTACTTGTTACCCAGAAGATAACTCAAGCACAGCAGAATGAACCTCTAATCCCTAAACCTTTTTAAGGTGACCATATCAATTTTATGTGAATGAACTTGTAAGAAAAGTACAGCTGATAGCACAGTAAAAGTATTTTAGAAATGCTCGCCGCAGATTTATGTGCTAGCATTGGCTCTTTTCCATTTCTGTCAGTCAAAACCCCTTTAATGCCAACTACCTCAGTTCACTCAATTATAAAATAATAATAACTAATAACTGACATTAATATGTGTTCACTGTGTGCCAGCCAGCGCACTAAAAGCTTTACAGTTATTTATTTGGTCCTCCTGGGACGCAGGTGCTATCGTTACTCCCATCTGACACGTAAGTGACTTGCCTAGGGTCACACAGTAAGTGTGTGAGGTCAGATTTGAATTCAAGTCTCCTTGACTCCAGGCCTAGCATTCTATCCTCTGAGCCTCCCAGCTGCCTACCTAGCTCCTAACTCACGGGGTTGTGAGGATTAAACAAGAAAATAAAAGTGCTTAGCACAGTGCCTAGCACATAGTAAGTAATCAATAAATATGTATTCCCTTTCTGTTCCCTGTTAGTTGAAATGAGATTCTAGTGCATTTAGATATTTGCATCTGGTTGGTGTACAGAGGGCACGAAGGGAAGTAATAAGAAGTAAGACTAGAAAGGTTGGCCAGATCCAGATTCTGGACAGATTTAAAAGCCAGCGAGGGGATTTGCTTTTGTTTTTCAACGGTCAGTAGCAGGTACTAAAAGGTTTTTAGCGCAAGTGTCCTTTAATCGGTTTACTTTGGCAACCATATAAGAGGGGAACAAAAGAAAGCAAAACCTTTGGTAGCTGGTGTTCATCATTATAGCCCCCTAGTGGCCAAGTCCCAAACAAATGTCTCCTTCCGCACCTTGAGTCCGCTCCCTCTCCATCGTGTGGTTCATTATCCTTTGGTTTGGCGTGGTTTGTTATCAGTGCTCTGGAATCCTGGTTGGTCATTGCCTTGACGAGGATCCTGAAGTGTTTCACAGTTCATTGTCACGGTGTTGTTGCTAATACAACATTGTTCTCCTGCTGCTGCTCGCTTCCTTCTGCCTTGGTTCATACAGGTGTGCAGAAGAAGAGATTGCTCTGAAGAATTAGTGTGTGATCATGGCCCAGCCCTCTAAAAATGGCGTCATCAGGGCTTAAAGCCCAATGGGAGCCCAGGCTTGTGAGAGGAGCCAGAGGCCACAAAATGACCTCTTCAGAGAAGGAAGAGCGCCTTGGCTTTGGACACTTGGGCTGAGGGTCACCAAGAGCAGAGCAGGCAGTGCTGCTTAGTTGTAGCTTTGATTCTCTTCTCTTTGCCAGGGAGCTTGGCTTTTTGCACCAGAAATGCCTAGTAGGGACTTGATTACTTCAGTGCTCAAGAAAGAAAAGATACTAAGAGAGAACCAAACTGTCTTTGATGAATTCAAGTCCCCTGGTCCAAATGAACTCCATCCCCTGGTCCTGAATCAACTGGCAGAAGTGGGTGCTGAGCTGCTGTCAGTGGTATTTGAAAGATAAGGAAAAATGGGAAAGGTTCCATAATATTGGAGAAAAGGAGATGGCCTGATTTTTTAAAATGGACAGAAACAGTCTGCAAACTGTAGGCCAGGGACCTTGACTGTGATTCCTGGAAAAAATTCTAGACCAGACCATTAAGGAAAAGTGATGATCACTCCCCCGAGAGAAGTCATGCCAGACTAACCTCATTTTTTGTTTTGTGAGGATTGCTAAAATAGTAAATCATGGGAAAGCTGCAAATATAATTTGCTTAGATGTAGACAAGGCTTTTTAATAAAGTGTTATTCTTATGGAGAAGATGATGAGGGATATGCAGTAAATGATATTACTACTAGAAGGATTCCAAGGTGGTTGAATAACCATTCTTAAAGACAGTGGTTGTGAATCATTCAAATTTCAGTGTGATAAGAGAATTCCAGTGGGCTCTATAAGTACCCTTGATCCTCTGCTGTTTAACATTTTTATCAATAACTTATATAAAAGTTGAGTGGTCGTATTTGGAGGTGTCACAAAGCTAGGAAGTAGCAAAAGGAAAGCATGTTATGATCTAAAAGGATATTGATGAGCAAATAATGTGAAATTCTATAGGGACAAATGAAAAATTTTGCACTTGGGTACAAAGAATCAGCTTCTCAAATACAAGATGAGCAAAGTATGATAAGATGGCAATTATTTTTTAAAACTACCTGGGGTTTTAGTGAAGTCCAAGAAAATCTGAGGTAACTGCCAAGATACAGTGCAATCTTGAACAGCATCAAGAGAGTCAAAACTTCCATATTCTGTGCCCTCATCACATCTCATCTAGAGTACTGTGTTCAAGTCTGGGTGCCAGAGTGTGAGATGGACATAGATATAAGCTGGAGAGTGTCCAGAACAGAGCAAACAGGAGTATGAAAGATCTTGAATCTGTGTCATATGAGGGCCAAATGAAAGAACTGGATACATTTAGCTTAGAGAGGAGCAGGCTTATTGGATCCATGATTGTTTTTGAAGTACAAAAATATATCAACTGGCTAGACTAGATTGAATCCAGTAAGATTAAATAAATGTAAAGTCTTAAACTTAGATTTAAAAAATTAATTTTACCTTTGCAGGATTGGGGGGCGGGCATGGCTAGACAGTCCATGTGAGAAAGAACTGAGGAGTTTTAGTTGGCCACAAACTCAAAGAGAGTAAACAGTGTTAACATGGCAACCAATAAAAGGTAATAAAATCTTAGGCTGCATTAATACAAACATTGTTGTTCAGTAATTGTGTCAGACTCTTCACAATCCCTCGGAACATAGCACACCAGGCCCTTCTGTCATCCACTGTTGTTCAAAGGCTATCCAAACTCATGTTCATTGTTTTCCATGATACTATCTATCCATCTCATTTTCTGGTGTCCCCTTTTCCTTTTGCCGTCAATCCTTCCCAGTCTTTTCCAGTGAGTCCCTTCTCACTTTTTGACTAAAGTATTTAAGCTTCAGCTTTGGTATTTGACCTTCCAGTGATTAGCCTGAATTAATTTCTTTAAGTATCGACTGATTTGACCTCCTTGGGGTCCAAGGGACTCTCAGAAGTCTTCTCTAGCACCATAATTTGAAAGTGTGGATTTTGCAGCACTCAGCTTTCTTCATAGCCCAACTCTCACAGCCATACATTGCTACTGGAAAAACCATAGCTTTGACTATATAGACCTTTGTCAGCAAGGTGGTGTCTCTGCTTTTTAGTATGCTGTTCAGATTTGCCAGAGCTTTCATTCCAGGAAGCAAGTATCTTCTCATTTCATGGCTGCAGTCACCTATTGCAGTGATCTTTGAGCCCAAGAAAAGAAACTCTAACACTGCTTCCATTTGTCCCTCTATTTGCCAGGAAGTGATGGGACCAGTTGCCAATATCTTAGTAGATCAATGACGTCAAACTGAAAAAGAAATAGGAACCACTAATCTGTACATAAGGATCCTTATAGGCTGCATATTAACTTAATTCGAAAATGTGTATTGCATTTTCATTTATTTTATTAAATATTTCCAGGTTACATTTTTATCTGGTTTGGGCTACCCTCTGGAGTGTTGTGGGATGCCTGCAGCCCATGAGTTTGACATTTTTGTTGTAAAGAATTGATGAGGAGGCTAAGACACTGCTGTGTTTTGCCTTCATCAGCCTCTACCTGGAGTTTTGTGTTCTAGAGATTACACTTGGAAATTCAAATCAATAAATGTTTATTAAGTGCCTACTTTGTTCCAGGCACAGTAAGCACTGGGCAATCCAAAAAAAGAGGCAAAGGACAGTCCCTGCCCTCAAGGAGCTTACATTCTAACTGGGGGATAACATGGAAACAAATATATACAAAACAAGCTATATATAGCATAATTAGGAAATAATTAAGGGGGGAGAGCACTAGAATTAATAGGAGTTGGGGAAGGCTTTCTGTAGAAGGTGGGATTTTAGTTGGAGCAGAGATGGGACAGCATTCCAGGCATGGAGCACAGCAATAAAAAATGTTTAGAGCTGAGAGAATGGAGGATCTTGTTTGTAGAACAGCAAAGAGGCCACTCTCACTGTATTGCAAAGTACATGTCAGGGAATAAGGTATAAGAAGACTGGAAAGGTAGAATGGGACCAGGGGATGAAGGGCTTTGGATGCCAAACAGCAGAAGAACATCCAGAAGAGAGCTCCAAAAACTCCAATGTATAGGAACTAGGGTTATTAAGTGAATATATGAAAGCTTTCTTCAGATAGCTAACATTTATATAGCCCTTACTGTGTGCCAGTCACTGTGCTAAGTGTTTGCAGATATCTCATTTGATCCTCACAACCACCCTGGGAGGTAGGTGCTGTTATCATCTTCATTTTACCTTTGAGAGGTGACGTGACCAGGATCACATAGGTAGTTAAGGGTCTGAGGCTGGATTTGAAATAGATCTTCCTGACTCCAGGCCCAGTGTTCTGTGCACTATGATGCCCCCAGATTTTTGAAGAGCTTTTGTATGGAAGGCAGAGTAGACTTGTATCAGTCATGGTAGGTAGAAATCAAAGACAGATTTCAAATATATACAAGGAAAAGCTTCTTAACAGTTGGAACTGTTGAATAATACTTTTAAAAGTGAATAGACCAAATGCTAAAGGGGCACAAAAATCCAATGCAGAGAATACCTTGAAAAGTAGAATTGGCCAAATGGTAAAAGATATATAAAAATTCACTGAAGAGAAGAACTCCTTAAAAAGTAGAATTGGCCAAATGGAAAAGGAGGTACACAATCTCAGTGAAGAAAATAATTCCTTAAAAGTTAGAATTGGGCAAGTGGAAGCTAATGACTTTATGAGACATCAAGAAACAATCAAACAAAATCAAAAGAATGAAAAAATAGAAGAAAATGTGAAATATCTCTTTGGAACAAAACAGCTGATCCAGGAGAGATAATTTAAGAATTAATGGACTACCTGAAAGTCATGATCAAAAAAAGAGCCAGACATCATATTTTAAGGAATTATCAAGGAAGATTGCACATATATTCTAGAACCAGAGAGTGAAATAGAAATTGAAAGAATCCACCAGTCACCTCCTAAAAGACATCTCAAAATGAAGACTCCAACAAATATTATAGCCAAATTCAAGACCACCCAGATAAAGGAGAGTATACTACAAGGAGCCTAAAAGAAACAATTGAAATATCATGGAGCCACAGTCAGGATGACAGGATTTGGCAGTTTCTACATTAAAGGATTAGAGAGGTTGAAATATGATATTCCAGAGGGCAAAGAGCTAGGATTACAATCAAGAATTACCTGCCCAGCAAAACTGAGTATTCCCCTTCAGGGGGAAAAGTAGATATTCAGTGAGAGGACTTTAAAGCATTCCTGATGAAAAAACCAGAGCTGAATAGAAAATCTGACTTTCAAATACAAGATGCAAAAGAAGCATAAAAAGGTAAACAGGAAAGAGAAATCCTAAGGGATTTGATAAGGTTGAACTATTTATATTCCTCTATAGGAAAATGATACTTATAACTCCTAAAAACTTTTTCATTATTAGGGCAATTAGAAGCAGTATACATAGACAGAAAGCAGCAGTGTGAATTGAATGTGATGGTATGATTATCTAAAAAAAAATAAAATTAAGGGATGAGAAAGAAGAATGCACTGGGAGAAGGGGAAAGCAAGAGGGAGAATGGGATAAATTATTTGACATAAAAGAGACCCGAAAGAGATTTTACAGTAGAAGGGGAAATGCAGGAAGCTGGGAGGGGAGCATATGAACCTTACTGTCATCAGAATTGGCTCAAAGAGAGAATAATATACACACTCAGTTGGGTGTAGAAATCTGTCTTACCATACAGGAGAGTAGGAAGGGAAGGGGATAAAAGAAGATGGGGGGTGGTGCTGATAGTAAGGAGGACAGTTTGGGGGAGATAAAAGAAGCAAAACACTTTTCAGAATGCATAGGGTAAAAGGAAAGAGAGAGTAGGATAAGTGAGGAAAATAGGATGGAAGGAAATGTATAGTAATCATCACTGTGAAAAAAGTTTTTACAATGAGTTTCTCTGATAAAGAAAGACTTCATTTATGAAACATGTAGAAGACTGAGTCAAATTTATAGAAATAAGAGCCATTCCTCAGTTGATAAATGGTCAAAGGATATGAACGGGCAGTTTTCAGACAAAGTAATCAGTGCTATCTATAGTCATATAAAAATGCTCGAAATCACTATTGATGAGAGAAATGCAAATTAAAAGAACTATGAGCAACTACCTCACATCTGTCAGATTAGCTAAGGTGACAGAAAAGGAAAATGATAAATGTTGGAGGGTTTGTGGGAAAATTAAAACACTAATATACTGTTGTTGAAACTGTATACTGATTCAACCATTCTGGAGAGCAGTTTGAAGCTATGGCCATGTACCCTTTGACCAAGCAATACCACTACTAGATCTGCATCCCAAAGAAATAAAAAAACGAAAAGGAAAAAGACCTAAGTGTACAAAAATATTTATAGCAGCTCTCTTAGTGGTGGGAAAGAATTGGAAATTGAGAGGATGTCTATCATTTGGGGAGTGGCTAAAAAAGTTGTTGTGTATGATTGTCATGGAATATTGTGTTTTAAGAATTGATGAACAGGATACTCTCAGAAAAACACGGAAAGACTTATATGAATTGATACAAAGTGAAATGACCAGAACCAGGAGAATATTGTACACAGTACCAGCAATAGTGTATGATGGTCTACTCTGAATAACTTAACTATTCTCAGCCATACAGTGATCCAAGAAAATTTTCTAGGACTTTATGATGAAAGGTTCTGTCCAACCCCAGAGAAAGAACTGGTAGAGCCTGAATGTAGATCAAGGATTTTTTTTCTTTACTTGTTTTATTTTTTTTCGGAATTTTTTTTAGTCTATGTTTTCTTTCACAGAATGATTTACATGGAAATGTATTTTGCATGACTCTACATGTATAACTTATGTCAAATTTCTTGCCTTCTCAAAGGGGAAGGGGAGGGAAGCAGAGAATATGGAACTCAAAATATTTTTAAAATGTTAAAATTGTTTTTACATGTAATTGGGGGAAAATGAAATATTAAATAAGATTAAAAATAAAAGGCTAAAAAAATGGAGCTGTTGAAAAATGGAATTGGCTACTCCAGGAGTAATAATTTTCCCCATTACTAGATGTCTCCAGATGGAGCCTAGATGACTTTGTTGGGGCTAGTTTGTAACATTTTAGGTTGGATAGCCTCTTAATTCCAATTCGAGTCTAGGAAAATGGAAAACAAAGGATCATAAGGCTAATACTGAAAACTGTAGAATTATGGGAGAGAGCCTCTTCATTGGTCTCCACAAGATTTTTGATATTATGGAGGAGACCTTTTGAATTTTATTAAGTCATTTACAGTAAAGTCATTCATCCATGAAGTATAATTTAGTGTCACCAGATTTTTTAAAATAGGCATCAAGGAGTACTTAGAGGGAAGAGAAGGATCATTAGGGTCTGACATGGAACCCTAGAGACAGACTTGAAAGATCTAAATTCTAGCCATGGTCTCCCTCAATTCTGGGGATACTGAACAAGTTACTAAGCCTCATTTTTGGTTTAGTTCTTTCATTTTGTAAATGGGGACTATAACTTATACTTTTTGGTTGTCTTATGGAGTTCATAAGTAATAATAAACAGCAAATTACTTACACACATATATACATATACATATCATATAATATGTATTATATATTATATTGTTATATAACATATTATATAATAATATTATATTTAATTATATAATTATATATTTATATATAAATATATATTTAATTATATAATTATAATATATATATATCTAGAGAGAGAGAGAGAGAGAGAGACAGAGAGAAAATGAGATTCCCAAAACCTCAACTTTAGGGAATGAAACTAGAAATTGGAAAGCATGTCTTAGTTGGGAAAAATGCCCATAATTTTACTCCATAGTAAAGACCTGGAACTGATTGTCGACCAAAGTATGTTGATTTAGAATTTAGCTTAAATTTAGGTTGCTTGTTTTAAATACATATAGTTATTTAGTTTTTTCTAAGTTGCAGAACTTAGTAGATTATTAAAATGAGGATCAGTCTTGAGTCAGGAGATTTGGATTTGAATCCCATCTCTAAGGCTTATAAGCCCTTTAAAGTTTTCAGAGGTGATCTCCAGATCTTGAGAAAACTTACTCGTTTAGAAAATCTCATTTTCATAGTACTGGATAAATGAGACATGATATTATTATACAGATTTTTTTTTTGAATTCCTGGGAAAGGAGGCTTGTTCAAATTAAAAATCTTTGTTCAAATTAAAAAGCCTTGTTTCTTTCCTTTTAAGATCTGGTTTAAACTAAATTTCTTCTTAATATTCTATACCTAAACAATATATTGAAAAATTCATTCATACTGGTTTTTCACTAAGGGAGGAAGTTATATAGTTATAGCAATGTGTGTGTGAATGCAGTTATATAGTGCCTAATATGTGCCAGGAACTGTGCTAAGCACTTTACAAATATTGTTTCACTTGATTCTTACAACTCTGGAAGGTATGTGCTGTTATGATCAATTGAGCAAACTGAGGCAAACAGGGTCCTGTAGCTAGTTAAGTGAGGCTGGATTTGAACTTGGGTCTTCCTGTCTCTCAGCCAAGTACTCCATTCACTGTGCCATCTAAGCAGCAATTGTTATGCAGATGATTGTGTTAAGTTTGGGAAAAGATTGATAGTTTTGGTGAGCCATGTTTTCTGCCCTCATGGAGATTAAAGTCTATGACAAGCACATGTACCATTATGTAATTACTGCATTAGAAAGTTTCAAAACGAAGTGCTATGTGAGATCAAAGGAAGGTTGTGAAGGAAGGCTTCGGGAACAAAGTGGTATTTGAGTTGGGAAGTCTGAAGAGAGAGCACTTCTTAGGTTTGGGATTTTTTATCAGTTTTTTTCTACTGATCATCTCATATCTATTTTTACTTATGTGTAACTTTACTTTTATTTATTAGGTCATCATCATTTCAGACTTCACAATTTTAAGTTATGTTTTTATAAAAATATAGAATTTACAAATAATTAGAGCACTGTATTATTCTTTGCAATGACAATGAGTTTTTACATGTTCTCTTATCTTTACAAGGGACTTGTCATTCTGGGAAAGCTACTGGATGCTTGAGTCTTCATGGACTGATAAATTATTTGGGAAAGCATGACAGTCATTTTGTCACATTTTGATATCTGTTTTAGAGAAGAAATATTATAGGTGCTTTCTTTTTGATACTGGACTTAAAAAAAAGCTAGTTTATTTAGTATTGATTGAACACTGTATTAGATCCTGTGGAGAAAAGAAGCACTTATAGATGTAGTTCCTGCCCTTGAAGAGTTTTTAATTTAAGGATATAGTCAGGACAAATGTAAAATACAGGCACATATGTAAACCAATTTCAGATCATTAATTTTCCTTAGATGTATAATTTTCAAATCATATGCTCCCTTCTTTATCCCACATCATTCTACATTGCAGAGATTGATGTTCTCATGTGACGTAGGATTCTATTTAGTTATTTTCAGATTATCATGCTCTCTTTAAGTCTTTTTAGGGTAACAGCTTTTCCAAACAACTGTCATTTTGAGAATTCTACAGTCAATTCTTACTTGGGCAGGCCTTGGAGTTTATAAACCACTGTGAGAGCAGTGATTTCATTGTGTATTTTGCTAACTTTATTACACATTCTCTGTCCGCATACTACAGGTGTTTCTCATACATTTAATTCGATCTCAAGTGATGATCTTGCAAGTTTCCCTTCTAAGAGATTGCTTTCATTACAGTGGTTTTCTTATTATCTGCTGAGATGACCAGTTTTGAAACTCACATCTGTCTCTGTGGTCACATTTTTCTCAGTTTCTTTCATATTTCATGACTTGTTGCTTTGCCACAAATGGTGCAGTAAATTACTGGTTTCTTGACTTCCTTCTGTTGAACCAAATATGAATGGTAAGTGATAATGATTTTTATATCTATTGTGGACAAAATGTCCAATTCATTGCTTTTTTAAAACACCATGTAACATAAAAAAGAATGTTCATATCTCACTGAAAAACACTTATTACATATGAAATGATACTCGGATATATCCAAATAGATTTATGATCTTATCTCTATGGGTACTTCAGTAATTCAATCCACAAACTTTTATTAAGGTCTCTTTATGTGCCAGGGACAATGCTAAGCTCTTGAGTTAATAAAAGCAAAAACAATCCTTGTCTTCAAATATCATACATTTCAGTGGGTGAAACTACATTCACAAATCAGCATATGAGGTTTTTTCTTATTTTTATTGTCTTATTTCTTTTTCTGAAGACAATCAATGTAGTCTTTTGATTAGCACTTTATTTTCTGTGTCGAGTATTTCTAGGCAGTTTTCTTGCACTTCTTGTATTATGGTGATTAGGTTTTTTCATTTGTCATGTTCTTCTGGGAAACCTGTAATCCTTGAGTTGTCTCTCTACTTCCCATCTTTGAGATCAATGTTTTGTTGTATAGAGATAATTTTTTTTAATATTATTACTTTTTTCTCCTCTTCTTCCACATTTCCCTAACTTCTGTGTGTTTGTATTCCCAATTAGTTGTTTTCTCCCTATTTCTTTGGAGAGCCTTGCCACCAGGGATTCAAGTTTTCTTATTTTTGAGTTATTTCTGCTTTGCAGGTTATAAATTTTACTTTCATGATTTTTGTTTCTCTCTTGAACCATTCTAGAACCTTTCTCCTATGGTTCCATTCTCACAGTGCCCTCTCTCTACTTCATCAGCTGTTTATTCATTTCTTCTTTTCTTGTAGTATTTATTTATATATATTTAGACTCATTTAGATGTCTTGTAGTTTGTCTTCCCTTCTGTTATTAATAGCTTTCCTGTTGATTGGTATGCTTCTGCTCAGGAGTTTTCTGCTGTCTAAGATCTTTGGAAATTTCAGTCCTTTTTTTTGTAGTCTCACTTTTTAATGCTCATTTTCTGACTCCTTCCCCTATGTTGGCAGATCTCCAAAGGATTGAACTTCAAATATGTCCTAGTCCCCTATTAAGGAATTAATTTTTTAAACACAATTTATTTTTAGTTTTCAACTCTCACTTCCATGAGATTTTGAGTTTTAAATTTTCTCCCTCTCCTCCTCCCCTCTTCCTAAGGTGGTATGCAGAATGATATCGGCTCTACTTATATGTTCACATTAAACATATTTTCCATTATTCATGATATAAAAAAGAATTAGAAATAATAGGAGGAACCACAAGAAAGAAGAAACAAAACAAAACAACAAAAGAAAAGGAGAACAAATAGTATGCTTCCTTCTGCATTCAGACTCCAAAATTCTTTCTCTGGATGTGGATAGAATTTTTCATTGTGAGTTCTTTTGGAGTTGTCTTAGATCCTTGCATTGCTGAGAAGAGCTAAGTCTATCAAAGTCAGTCATCACATACTGTGTGGCTGTTACTGTGTACAGTGTTCTCCTGGTTCTCCTTACTTCGTTCAGCCTCATTTCGCAAAAGCCTTTCCAGGTTTTTCTGAAATCCGCCTGCTCATCATTTCTTATAGCAAAATAGTATTCCATTACATTCATGTACCACAACTTGTTCAGCCATTTAGGGAATTGATTTTTCACTGGCCTCAGTCTCTGCCCCCAGGTGACTTAGAGAAGGGACATAAATGAGTGCAGCTAGATCCTTCAACTGATCCTCATATGACATGGACTCAGGGCCCTTGTGTTGCAATACTTGGGCTAGCAGCTGTTAAACAGATCAAATACAATTCATAGTTACCAAGAAACCATCTACATCTGAGTTCAGGAGCCAGCGAGCTCATGACAACGGCTGGCCCAGAGTCACAAGCCACTCCTCCTGTGGCTCGGAGCCCCCAAGCAAATACCTCTGTTCTCTCTTTTAATACACTCTTTAGCTGTCATCAAACATCATCTGAGCAACCAGAACTTAGGCTCCTACTATCGGCTCTGGTCTTAGCAACTCCCCTTACGACCCTGAGGGCTTCACGCCAACCTAGGCTTAGCACCTAGTAGATAGGGGTTTAGGCCTGGGGCTTTGTACCTAGAAAGTCTCAATCAAAGACTCTTAATTAATATATCATTCTAAAACAGTAAAAAAGTCCCAACTTAATTTATATTACACCTTCACTGTCCTGATTACTCTGTTCTGAATGCTTTCCAGCTAGTGGGCATCCTCACTGAATTTTGGTGCGCAAACCTAAACACACTAGTCCAGATGTGGTCTGACCAGCACAGAGCTCTAAGGAACTTTTAACCTTTGTGTGCCTGGAAGCTGTCTCTCCTTTCATAAATCCTTCTACTGCCGTGGCAGTTTTTTTGACTCTCTGAAACCTTTGCCACTGGTGATCACCATCTCTTCTTGAATCTATTCTCTCTAAATTTTCATGACATTGCTCTCTCCTGGTTCTCTTCCTGCCTGTCTGACTGTTCTATCTCAGTCTCCTTTGCTAGATTTTTAACTGGGTCATGCTCACTAACTTTAGGTATTCCTGAAGGCTGTGTTCTGGTTCCTCTTTTCCATCCATACTATCTTGCTTGATTATCACAGCAGCTTCCATAGATTCAGTTATCATCTCTATGCACATGATTCCTAGATAAATATATCCAGCACTAATTTCTCTTCTAAGCTTCAGCCCTACATCACTTGTCTTTTGGGTATCTGATATTGGATAGCCCATAGGCATCTCAAAATAAGCATGTCCAAAACAATATTCACTGTCCCTTGTACCCAATATTTCTATTACAGTTAAGGGTACCACCGTCTTTTCAGACTAGTAGTCTTGATGTCATCCTCAGCTCCTCACTTATTCATTCCACATATTCAGTCTTGTCTTTTGTAAAGATATTTTTCTGGTTTTCTGGTTATAAAATATTTTGGAGTTACTATTTCCTAGAGCTAAGGTCCAGCAAGCAGGCTGTGTCCTGAGCTTGGCATAACAATAATCCTTTGTGCTCAGGATGATATCACCCTCTGGCAAAGTATTGCTTGGACCAGTCCCAGGTGTTCACTGAGGGATTTAGCTCCCCCTTTCCCAGGGCTATCCATCACGTGTTGACAATACCTTTTTCTTGTCACTGACAGGTATTGTGTTCCTGTTCCTGTCACAGAGCTCTGGTTCTGTACCTGGCAAGGTGGCCACGACCCCTAAGACTTGAGACAACGATTGGTCTCATGGATCCCAAGAATGCCCGTACTGTACCAAGAAATGCCAACCATGAGAATTATCTCAAGATATAAGAATAATTGTGTTGTGGGCCAACCCGTTTCATGTATATAAGTGACCTCAGCCTTAGCAGCCAAAAGCCTTCCTTCTTGGGGGGTGGGGGGAGAGCTTCCTTTAACATACATCATTTTCCTCATTAAGCTTCTGTTTGTATCCTGACTCTCCTGTCTCTAGCTGCGCTGTTTATTTGGCTCTGGCTCCCACAGGCTAGAAGTTGGTTCCAATCCAGTTGACACTTCCCACCTTCACTGCAGCTCTTGCATGTGCCCTGTTCTTTCCACTCACATGGCCTCTGGTGCTAGTGCAGGTGCTCATCGCTTCCCATCTGGGCTATAGAAATCTCTGCCTCCAGTCTCTCCCTACCCCAGTCCATACTCCACTGAGCTGCCAAAGTCATGTTCCACATGTTCAAGTCTTGCCATGTTACTTTCCTTCCCCATTCAGTTAATAACAGAAGCATCCTGTAAACTCCAGAATTGCATATATTTTCCTCTGACATCTAAAGTCTTCATATCATCCTCTTCTTACCTTTGTAGTTTTCCTATATTTTATTCTTTTCTACACACATCTTTCCTACAGTAACAGACAAGGACCTGGAATGTGTTATCAAAACATACCAAGATCTTGGGATTCATATTATTTTACAAATAAATATAGACACACTAAATTTCCTGCCCTTAAAAATGTTTTTTTTTTTTTTTAGGAGGGAAGGCAGGGCAACTGGGGTTAAGTGACTTGTAGCTAGTAAGTGTGTCAGGTGTCTGAGGCCAGATTTGAACTCAGGTCTTCCTGACTTCAGGCCTGGTGCTTGGTAGCCGTCCAGGATAAATCCCTGTAAAGGAAGCCCTAGTTGTACCGAAGTATAAGACATCCTTCCTGTCCCGTAGTGTTTTGTCTTACCTTACTCAGCCTGATACTGTAGACACTTAGAATCATTTCTTAACCCTGTCTCTGTCATCTGAGGCCAAGGTGTTTGCAGTCTCTCCAGCTTCGTGTCTTCTGGCTTCTTGTGGTGAAAGCTCTTTGCAGCCTTTAGAGTTTGCAGCCTTGCAAGCTCAGAGCGTCTTCTTATTGGCCAAGCTTGCCATGGATGAATATTGAGCGGTATCAATTTGGCTTCATCCAATGGCTGTTAAAATGAGAGGGGAGATTCAGGAGCCTCTTCCTAAGATTTTGAGGTTCTGATGGCTTAAGAGTTGAAGATTAGCTAGACACTGCAATCCCACCGAGACAGAGAAAGCTTTAGAAGTCTTCCATTCTTACCTTTGGCTATTTTGACTTGTACCCTGCCACTTGCGGGTGGGAATTAACATCCATGTTGCCTTAGGGAGTTGTAGCAGCCTTAGTGAGATGTCCCCAGTCCATAGACCCACCAATGAGGGTAATTCTAATGTTATAGTCCTATTTATGTACAAATTTTCATTTTACGAATTTAATAAATATGGACTTTTCCAGAAAGAGCAGAAAAAAAGCATTACATAAGAAACCATAAATCTTTGATCTACAGCTTGATTTTTTTAAAAGGATGTTAAATTTAACACAATAGTGCCAACACTGTCCTGCTTGTCCATGCTTCCTTTTGAACTTGTTTCTGCTCTGCTCTGTATATTTTTTAATATTTAATTAACCTTCTGTTCTTTTTTGTTTTTTTCACTAGTTACTTCCTCATCCTTACAGGTCCCCCTAAAAATAAATAAATAAAAGCCCACTGTTGTAACAAGTTAGTATCATAAAGCCAAACAAGTTCACCCACCGATCATGTCTGAAAACATGTCTCTCATTGTGCACCTCTGGTCCATTTCCACTCTGCCATGCTTCTGGAATTGTGATTGGCCATGGCTCCTGAGGGTCCTGGTGTGGTTTCTCAGTACTTGATTATCATTGCACAGAGACTTAGCAATAGAGTGTCCTCCTAGCTCTGCTCTCTTCCCTATTCACCTGGGAGGTTTTTTGAATTCTTCTCTTTCTCTTAGTCATTAAAAAAAGCCCTTATGCTTTTTTTTTTTTTAACATTTCCCATAGCCAAATTGCAGTAACAGAACTTAATTCTTCAGATATGCTGAAGAGTAATGTTACCACATGAAAAACTTTAAAGTAGAAAAATCTATAAAGAATATTTTATTATTAATAAATGTTAATGCATATAGAGTGTTCCTGAGCACTTTGAAAGAAAGTGGAAGAGATAATAAAATCGCATTCACAAACTTTAGTTTACAAGAAGACCCGAGTAATGCTATCACCTCACTATAAACAACTACATTTTTCTTTTCTTTCCTTACCAAACATCTCTTTTTTTTTTCTTTTCTTATTGGTTGTAGGACTGGAGAATTATTGAGAGGCCATTGTAGAATATTGAAACTAAATGTCATTGCCTGTGTTCAAATACAATAATATTTATCAGTGAATTTGCAACCTTTAAAGTGCTATATAGATGCCACCTCTCATTAAAATTGTTTTCCCCTTTGTTTATATCCTGTGACATTTAAAAAAGTTTAAGAGACATAATTTCTGGGTAATTTAATCATTTTATTACCAGCATTAATAAATTTAATTAATTAATCAATTAATTAATTAATTAATTTAATACCAGCATTTTAATAAAAAGATGGTTATTTGACTATCTCTCGTAGACAAAAAACAATCATGGTGGCAGGCTCATGGCTTATATGTCCATTAGAAGAGAGGTGTTCCCGAGGGTAGTGATCAGTTCTGCTGAGTTAACAATTAATGAGATAATGACTATTACAGTGAGGGGCTGGACCTGAACTTTGATTATATCATTTACTTCTTAGGTTACCCCTGGCCTTGGACAGTCTATTCAAAGAAATTATTCCTACCCGAACCCCAGCAGAACACAATGGCTTCCCCATCTGGGTGGGATCTGGTTAGAGGAAAACCTTCAGAGACTGAGGTCTTGAAATTAGGATAAAAGAAAGAGGGGGAAATCTGACTCTCCCCAAATCATTGGTTATTAATAATCATTTCTCTTAATCTACTGCTTAATTTGAGCATTGGCAAATAATTCAGTTTTCTATAGTAATAATTATAAAACAAATATAATAAAACATTTATTGATATTTTGATTCATGGTGAGTGAAACTTAAGAGTAGAATTGACAATCTATTTCATTTTTACCTCATGGTATTTTCCTCAGATTTTGTATTTGTAATTCTTTCATAAAGAAAATATTTAAAATAAAGCTATATATCCAAAACTATGTGTATTACATGCCTCTTACATTCCAAGATGTGTTTTCTGAGCTAGCTTGGAATAAAATCATCTGTTGCACTCAGTTCTTTTGTTTTATGATGTCTGTAGACTCAAAGCGATAGGCACGATGGGATTAAAAAATATTTATGACTCGCAAAAGAAAATTCCAAACAGCTTTTTTAATAAAGGTAATGATTTGGACTAGATGAGCCCACAAAGATGACCCAATCATGCCATTATTCACAGATTAACATTTGGAATACTAAATGAAATATAAAATCACATGTATAGCTAGTAAAAAGTTGTAAAATCTTGGGATTTTCAAACATCCTATTATTAATATTTTTTATTTCTCAGAACTACTATTTAATTTCCTTTAGTTTCTTCTACCTGAATTCCCTGTCTTGTTTTTTAGCCTATTTTTTAAAACTCTTCCTTTTTACATTTGAAGTACAATTCATAAATGACTACAAAGTGGGATCCCTGATAAGTAGAGAGACCAGTTTCTGTTGAGTATGAGCAGTGAGTTAGAAGAAAGCAAATGCAGGCAACAAGTGTCCCTTGCTTTTGGGGTTGTTGGGGGTGAAAGAGAGAAGAAACATGGGGCAGCAGTTTGAGGGGTTAGGGGGTCAAAGGTAAGTACTGGTCAGGAAACAAGCATTTGTTAGCCACCTAGTATATGGACAGCCTTAATGAGAAAAAAGCATCTCCTCTTGGAGACACCATAACAAAGGAGACCATGGGGGATGGTGTCAAGGAGAAGGGGAAGAGAAAGCAGTTCACCATAAATGGTCTCTGTGTTCTCAGTAAAGTAGGGGGTGAAATCCTCTGTTGAGAGAGTGGGAGTGAAGAGTGCTGGGGGATGATCGGAGACAGAAGAGAAAGTTTTAAATAGGCTCTGTAAGGAGGGTGATAGAGAATGAAGTAAAGAAGAGTAAAAGGTTTGCCTTGCTGCAGGGAGGCCATCCACTTGTAGAGGAGCCAGTCACTATGATCTCTTCCTTGAGCCTTGGAGATGGCAAGACCCAGGTGCGAATTCTGTCTCTGATAGTAGCCATGGGATAATCTAAGCTCTGTGAGCCAACTCCTGGAGGCCAGGGACTTTTTTTTTTGCCTCTCTCTGTATCCCCTGCACTGGGCACTGTGCTTAATAAATGTTTGCTGACTGAGAGCGAACTCAGAGCAGTTTTGAGCCCCAATCTTTTCGTTTCCTTCCCCATTTGAATTTAGAAATACATCCCAATTCTAACCCCTAAAGAACTTCCATTACCCTCACTTGGCCCCCTTTGTCTTACGCACCACGCTGCATGTCTCCCACTCTAGACATTTACTGGCTCTTCTATCCCCTGCTCTCAACTCTTAGCAGTTAGCTTCCTTCAAGTCCCAGTGAAAAGCCCACCTTCTACAAAAATCCTTCTCCAGTCTTCTTTCCTACTAGTGCCTTCCCTCTGAGACAACTCCCTGTTTATCCAGTCTGTATCTTGTTTGTACATATTGTTTTCATGTTGTCTCCCTCACTAGATCATGAGTTCCTTGAGAGCAGGGAATGTTTTTGACCTTTCTTTGTATCTCCCAAGTTTAGCACAGTTCCTGGCATGTAGTGGGTGCTTCACAAATGTTTGTTGACTATTCTTCACTTGGTTTTGGAGTCAATAGAGAGAACTGGGTTTGAATTCTGCCTAGGAAACTTAATTTTAAGAACCTGAGCAAGTTATTACTGAGCCCGTCTACTAATGTGTGTAAAAAGGGAGAAAAGTTATCTCACAAGGTGGCCGTGAAGATCAAATAGGGTGACAGATAGAAAGGGCTTGGCAAATCCGAAGGCCTAATTTAATGCCATTTATTACTACTGCTGACAACTCGGCCGTAGTCTTCCACCTACCAAGTTAAGTTTTCTGATTTACCGAATGCCTTGATACTACCTTGTTGATTGAAGACTGTCTTAAAATGTGTGTGTGTGTGTGTGTGTGTGTGTGTATGTGTGTAACAGAAAATTACGCTTTACTCTCAGTTTTAGCAAAAGTAATTAGGAGTTACTCATTTATATTGAAAATTTAAATGGGCTTAGATTTGCTCTCTGTTAACTCTCTTCTTTTTCAGAAGATTAAAAAACTACTTGGATATCCATATATCCTGTCTTGAAATGTCTCTCCTTTAGACTTCAGGAAGCCTAAACATACACTTTGAAATAACATTTGTAGATATTACAATGTCTTTTATGTCAAAGAATCCCAGAAGCAAAACAACTCCTGTTCCTTTGTGTTTCTTTAATAAAAAAGGAAGCTCTGCAAATGGCTAATCTGCCTGTGTCAGGAGTGTCACAAACCAAACTGGTGATTTTATGCTTTTGCTGTAGAAACAGCAGTAAAAGAAATGGGTGTAAACCTTTCTTTTAAATGGTCCAATTATTTTATTTTAGTCCTCTGGTTATTTTCTAATAGATATTTTCACTTTTAGGGAAGTGGGACATGGGGTATGGCTTTTTTTCTTCTCTACAGATAAAAATCTTTTATGCAGAACCAGAAAATGACCAAACAATTGATTTTTATAATAATTATAAGAGTTTGTCCACATTTTTCTATATATGCAACTTAGTAAGGTTTGTTTTTTTTTTTAATTGAGCTAAAAAAATGACCCTTAGAAAGGCAGTTTCCCAGGAATCACAATTTCAGCTTGCTCTTAAGATGTCAGAGAAATAATTGCTAGAAATGCCCATTAAAAGACATTAAAATGAACATTGGAGACCTTTGGGAAATCAAACCACAAAAATAATAGGTTTTATAATTCTACACAGTGCACCAAAAAATCTAGTCAAAGATATGTCAACAGGAATCCTAGTAAGTGTCATATTTATAAGTCCATAAACTTAGAGCTAGAAGGGACCTCAGAAGCCATCTAGTCCAACCCCTTGATTTTCCAAATGAGGAAGTGAAGCCAAGAGCTTAGGTAACTGACTTGCCCAAGGTCACACAGAGAGTGAGCCCTAGAGTCAGGTTCTAGAGCCAGGTCCGGTCATTCTGTCACTCCACTGTCTTCTCTGACCATGCTGTTGTCACATATTTCCTTTCATGCTCATAACCATATTATTTGAGCATTAACATTGGAAAATACCAATGAAGAGGGAAAGAACAGTGTTCAAGGGCCTTATGGACTTAAGAGTTAATTTACCTTTCCAGAATAAGGAATTGTTTTCCTTCCAGGATTAGCCCCTTTCCTCAACACTTTGTTTCCCAAATGCTGCCTAATTCAATTAGGAAATATATCTGTATTAATCAAAACCCAATCTATTTTCAATGAAAAGAAATTTTAGATTTTAAACTTTTACAGAATTAAAGGAAATTAAAGGATTCATCGGTGCATCCAATAGTAGAATCACAGTAATTTCATCTATGGTAATTTTCATTTCAAAACAAACACCAAACCTAAAATTAAATCTATTTGTGCATATGTGTGTGTGAGTGTGTGTGTGTGTGTGTGTGTGTGTGTGAGTGTGTGTGTGTGTGTGTGCTGTGCCTCATGTGGTTTTCCAGCCTTCTGCCACTGCACTGTCATCCGTAGCACCGCCTCCCTGTGCTTCTGTTTTGCCTTATGTGTAACGATGGGGCTGGGGGTGATGGACTTTTCCAGCTCTTGATCTTGGACCCTCTGGTTCTGCCTCTGCCATTCCCCGTCTCTCTTCGTACCCATGGATGAGTCGCTCACCTGCTCAGAGCCTCAGGTGATCCCTCTAAGAGGATCCTCACCAACAGGCAGCCGTTGGCCTCCCTGTATTTCCGCCTGCACTTCTTGTGCACAGGTCATGGGGTCTGTATTTCACAAGTATTTATAAAGTGCCATCTATGTCCTTCCAGGTCCTGTGTTGGTGCTGGGGTTACAGAAAGTAACTCCAGGAGAATTCTGCTGAAGGGGATGCACTGCATACCCACCTGAGGAAATGCCAAATGATTGGGAAGGACATTGGGGTGTAAGCACTGAGCACCGGGCAGGGGGAGGGGAGAGGGTGAGACCATGAGAAACCTCTTCTTGGCAGTGGTACTTGAGCTTGGCCTTAAAGAGCATCCTGTGCAGAGGCCTGGGGCGCAAAATAGAAGTTTAATTAGAACAAGAGTGTGAGGGAATATATGAGATTAGTCTAGAGAGGTGGGTGCTAGTTTGTGAAGGCCTTTAATTGTGTCCCCAAGGAGTATGGATCTTAGAGGCAATAGGGAGCCACGGTGGGACTGGAGAGGGAAGAGAACTGATGGAAAACCATCAGGAGGCTCTTTCAGTAGCTCCTCTAGAGGTGATGAAGGCGTGAGTGAGGTGGTTGTGGTGTGAATGGAGAGGAAGCAGCCGACACTGATGTGGTGGCAGGTGATTAGATGGGAAGGGGGAGCAATGAGGAGTCAGAAATTACCCAGAGCTTGCAAACATGGGCAACTGAAAGGATAGTGGGACCTGCCACAGAAAGAGGATTGTCCTGGGGATGGGCACATTTGGGAGGGTGGAGGGGGGCTTGTGTTCTTGCTGCTTACCTTAGGTACTCACTTTTTTGGGTGGTATAATTTTTGTTCTGTCCTTTCTAGTACTAAGGTCTCTTTGAGTAAGGAAATGAAAGCAAATCAAGAGCTGTTCGGTCCTGCCCTTTCCCCTGAGCAGGGAGCCTGTTCTTTGGATTTCCCCATCTTTACCTGTGCACTTGAATATTCACATAGAGCTGTGATCTCACTGATGTTAACATTTCCCTCCGCCAGTGCCAATCACAGTCCAGCCATGGCCGGTGTGACCTGGGCAAGTCATTGACCTCTCTCAGCCTCAGTTTCCCCATCTGTAAAATGGAGATAAGAGTAGCCCTTAGCTTCCAGGGTTGGTTTGAGGATCAGATGATTATATCTGTCAGCTGTTTTGCAAATATTAAAGCCCTCTCCTCCTCCTCCCTCATTTTCTTTCTTTCTCTCTCTCCTTTCTTCTCTCTGATTCTTCCCCCCACCCCCGCCGTGTGTGTGTGTGTGTGTGTGTGTGTGTGTGTGTGTTAGGTATTATTTATTAAATTTAACAAAGTAGCTGCAAAATTCTTCTATTTACTTAGAACCCTTCTGTACTTCCTTTTGTTTCTTCTGTGTATTTTTTAAAAAGTTTAGTGACGTGCTTCTTTTGGCATCCTCATCAATCATTGCCCGCTAATTCACCCTCTCCCTCCCTTTTCCCAGCAAATAGATGCCCTCCCTGGTAACAATACTAAAGCAGAGCAGATCCGCTCATTAGTCATGTCTGAAAATGCATGCGCTGTGTGTCATTCTCTAGTCCATCATTTCTCTTCCAAACTCTGTGGTGCCCGCGCTTCAGTGCAGAAGTCTCCTTCAATCATGATTAGTCATTTAGATCAGATAGCTGAGGTTTTTCATAGTTGTTTTCCTTTATATTATTGTGGGATCGTCTCAGTTGTTCTACTGGTTCTGCTCATTTCATTCCTCGGAAGTTCACATGGGTTTTTCCTTTTTCTCAGAATCTGCCATTAGAAGTGGAATATGGCCGTTAAAGGGAACGTGGTCAGATGACTTAGGTCTGCAAGAGCCACCTGTTGCTGCTGAGACCAGAGTGGTCCCAGGAGATCCTCAGCTCCAGTGGAAGGGGCCTAAGTTTTTGAAAAGTCAAGGAATAATACACCTGCCCCCCACAACTGAGGCTTAGGAAACATCAGACCTGATTGATGAGGAAGCTTAAAGAGCCTGCTTCCCCGTCCCTGAGTCTCTGCTGTGTTTCCTTGTGTTCACAGCACCAGTTGATGTAGAGACTTAAACATCGCATACGTATTTAAGGTTTCATACTACATGCACTTGCTGCATCTTTGTGGTGGGGGATCAATGATAACATGTTAAATCCAGCATTATATAGGAATTGGTTATTTGTTCACATTACTAAAATATGGGCTTTCAGATTGGAGAAATCTGTAGGTAAAGTCATCAAAGAAGAAGAAACATTTCAGCTTTCAGAACAAGTCAGCCCTTCAGCAGTGTGGCATCCATCCTCTCCCCTCCCCCCAAATTCATTCTAAGCCTGAAGAGAACGTTACCAAACAGTGGGAAGTGATTGTACACGCAGGAAGGAGCAAAGGGAAGAGGTAATTGGAGCCGATGAGTTCATTCTCTTGGGTAGTTACCACCATTTATTCACATTCTCCCTACACATGCCATTGTGAGGGAAAAATAGTCAATCAGAGATGAAGATATAAAATAGAATTGAAAATTGAATCGAAAAGTAATTTTACTTTCAAATGTTTTGCAAATGTAGATGTTAAATGTGAAATGAATACAGTTAATGACCATAGCTGGGAGAGTTATGCACCTGCTGATCACTAGAATATTATTATAAATGAGGTTGATTTCCTTGTTGACTACCTCATTTTTTCTCCACACGGTCTCATTACTTTTTCTATCATATGTCTGACCCTTATATATGAATGCTCAAGTACAGAAATAAAAATATATTAACTCTTATGTGGCTTTTAAAATGGTTTTTTGTGTACAAGAGAAGTAATGCCATTGATGGTTTTCTTTCTAAGTATGTGAAGTCATGGTGGGGAGGGGGTTAGAAGAGAGAAAGGGAAGATGCGGACTGGCATTGTTAATGAGGAGCTGTTTCCCTGACAGCATCACACTCATCACCGCCACCCCAGAAAGCTCTTGGCTCTTCATACATGGTAATTGGCCTTTTCTCTCCTGTAAAGAACTAACTTTAAAACCCCCCAAGCTATTCTCAATTCTAAATAAGCAGTTCAGCTGTCTTTGAGAGTGACTACATCAGTGACCTGACATTTCATTGGCAGTACTCCTTCCTCCAGTGTAGATTGCTGCTCCTGTGGGACCACTAACAGGAGGTCTTTGACAGTTACTGTGGCCAAAAATTCCTCACTTGAGAAGCATCACCAAATTTAACGAGGCTGATCCTCACACTCTAGATTTTCAGTTCATTGTTGGACCCATAATTTTTCATAACATATGTCTTTGTATCCAGAGATATAAAGCATTTTGCTGTTTTGTTAAAATACAAAGATTCTATGACTTCTTTATTCAAAGAAAGAGTAATCCGTCACAACCATGTGTGGGATCCTCTACCACTGCTGTCTTTTGCCATATATAATACAGCTTAGAGATTCTTCCACAGGCTAGATTTTATTAATTTCTATTAATGTACAGATTTAGATCAATCTCCATGATGGCCATGCCCCCAAAATTCAACATTTTGACCTCTTGGTTCACCCTTTCAAGCCCCATGTCCCTCTGCCTCGCCCTGTATCGGTCACACATGGGGCTCTGCGCATCGTCCACAAGCCTTTGCTACCTGTAGCATCCAAAACTTTGAGCTTTCTGCTTCATCACTTTCTCCTCCCTCTCTCTGTAGAGGATCTGACCTCCTATTTTACTTGTTGAGGAAATAGAGGCCAGCCATTAAGCAAATAGAGTTGAATTGAATCTTCTGAACGCATCAGTTACTAGACAGTCAGAAAGTGTAAACCAATTTCTTGTGTGCCAGGCACTGGGGTTACAGGCATAGAGAATGAAACTCTTCCTCCTCGTCAGGAGCTTGCTTTCTAACGGTGGAAACGGCACATGGACATACAAATACATGAAACACAAGTATAACATTAGTAAATACAAATCTAGACTGAGCAGTGAGGATAGGGCCCTGTCAGGGGAGGGAGTCGAGAAAGGCCTCTCTGTCTCTTCTAGGAGAGCAGTGGTGATGTATTGTGAGTGTGCAAAGGCACTGGGGTCATGTCAAAGGAGGCCAGTTTGGCAGAATCGTAAGCGCTCAGGAAGGGAAAAGATGCCCAGTGAAGTCAGAAAAGATGGTTTGAGGCCTTAAAGCTAAACAGGGGGGCTTACATTTTATTTCTCCTAATCTCTGTGGGCCTCAGTTAGCTTATCTGTAAAATTAAGGAGTTGGACTACATGGCTGAGGTTCTTCCTTGGAGTTCCACTTCCTGTGATCCTATTTGAAATACATGCATCACTTATTGTTATGCAAAGTGACCGATGCTAAATGAGGCACACAAGTGTGTGAGCATTGCCTCTGCACTCTGTACTTGCTCCATCCACCCAAAGGTCTTTGTTATTAGACATTCTGATGAGATCCCCTTCTGCTGGAAGTGACCCAGTCCCTTCTCAGCTGACCTCGCAGCATTGTAGAACTTTCCCATGCTAACCTATTTTAATGTAGATGATCCTTACCTGTGAACCTAGTTAACCTCTTTACTAGATTGGAAGCTCTTTAAGGTCCCTTCTTGTCCTGTTTGTGGTTCTCTCAATAACTTGCACAGTGCATCGCACGTAGCAGACATTTCTTAGGTTCATGAGGATGGCATGATGAGAGAGTTTATGGAGGGAAAGATCTCCCAAGGCTGGCTGTGGTGATGGGGCTGTGAGGGGAAGGGCTCCACAGAGGGTGCACAGGGAAGCTAGCATTTGAGCTGGTCCTTGAACAATTGGTAATTTGAGAAAGAAGGCAGGCCGAGCTTAGGGAATGCTGTGTGGAAAAGCAGAGAGCAGAGAAAATTCCTCAGTTCAGGAAACAAAGAGAAAATTATAGCAGGTAAGATTTGCCCAGGAATTTGTGACCAGATTGTGGAAGGCCTTGAATGCCAGGCTAAGGAGTTGGGGTTTCCTGAGTAGAGAGCAAGAAAGTGATGGGGCTCAGCACTGCTCTATCAGGATTTCCCTAGCAACAGAGAGGCCGTATTGAGTAGTGCATAGAGATATGGCTTCAGAGTCTGTAAGGCCTGGGTTCATGTGCCTCCTCCAACATATACTGGCTCTGGGATACTGGCCACATCTCCTGCCATCTCCTACCCTAGACTAAATTGTGGAGGAGGTATGGATATGTATTAAGGGAAGGTCTTTACTGTTCCCAACACAGATAAAATCAGAAGTCTGTTAAAATCTAGTGACTCTGTAAAGTAGGTTTATCTGTCTCCAGCCTTCCTTTCTGTGCCCTTCTTTGTCTCTCTCTCACTCCTGCTTTCCCTTTCTTCCCTTGCCGCAGTGCCCACTACAAACTGCTTTCAGTGAAAAAATCTCACCAAGCAGGTGTGGAAGATCTTGAGGGGGCGGCAGGTCTCTGAATTCATGCCAGCAACAGCTGGACTAGCCCTACACTTAGATGTGAACATCTCCCCACTCAAAAGGAGAGAGAACAGGGTCTTCTAAAAATAGGAAATGTAAGGAGATTTACAAATTCTTGGGAGATGAGCAGGGTACTCTGTAATTATAGGAAACAGGAAAGCCTCAGTAGCTTTGAAAAGAATATATTTACATTATTATAAAAACAATGGAATAGAGATCTTTTAATGAGCTATTGCTAATTGTAGAAAATCGCCAGCATGGTAGAAATAAGATGGCTAATAATAGGAGGTGAATTAATCATTGCTTCCAGATTTTAAAGAAAATCCTTTAAGGAAGTATTATTTCTTGAGGATAACACTATGAGGCAGGTAGGGAGATTGCCAGTCTTTGGGGTTACTACGGGAAATAAGCCTCAGTGCTGTGGAAGCAAACTGAATCTTTGTGTTCATAACTGTGCTCAGGGAGGACCTGCAGAGTAAGCAGTAAACAGATCCATGCTCATTCAGGCTTGGAGGGTTGTTCCACTTGCCCTGGAAGGGAAGCCGGCCATCCTGCTTTTATGTCTGTGTTGAAGCAGGTCAGATAGCCTCTAGAAACAAGCAGTGGATTTTTCTATGTAGTAGGGAACGTTATGTCCCAAGGTTACACTTAAGGGGCTGGAGCTAGTGTGATTATTAGAGGCCTAGTGAATTAAAGGTCTTTCTCAGTTGATGTGAATTGAATTCTTTCACATAGACTCCTGAGATAAATTAACATCCTAAAGTGAACTTAGACCTGCATTCTTGTTGGCAAGTTCGAATCAATATAGAAATTTCAATACTAATCATATGAAAAGGTAATCCTTAAGTTCCACCTTAGCTCCTTGTCCCTCCTGTAAAGGATCACTTTACAAATTATACTATATTTTGTGGGGTTTGCAATGGGTTTTCCAAATGCAGTGGTTGATAAATATTTCTTGTTCTTCTCTCTTTATTTTTTTTTCCAGGATAACTGATTTAGGGAACATTAAACGAAGATTGTATTTATCGACAGTCCATAAGGAGCTTTCTGCAACTCCTCTCCACGCAAAAATTCCACTTTTTATGATCAAGCGCAAAATTGTAGGTACCTTTCAATAGTTATGTAACTGAAAAAAAAATTTATATCTAGTATTAGAAGCTCTTAAATTGTAAAAGATAACAGTTTGAAGGAATAAGGCCTTATACATTGCTCTGATCTTCTCGTGTAGAGGAGTTTTGTTTGTTCAGTGATTTCTAAGAATGAAACTGTGTGTATTACCATAATTATGAAGGAAGGAATTTAATAGTCCTTTAAATTTATAGGTTCATGTAGCAACATTTGTTAGTTAACATTTTGTTAATATATAAATTTTGTTGAAATAAACATTATTCATTATCTTAATTAGAATATATATATCCCATTATCCAATGAGATCAGTGTTGTTCTATCCTACACCCGTAAAGGTCCATAAATAATACTTGTGTTACTGAAACGTCCAGTAGGATTCAGGCAAATCTCTAGTTGGCTGCAGTAAACCTCACAATTTATCCAAGGGATATTTTTGGCAGTAGTATTATTGTATTACTTTGCCATCCCTTTCAGCCTTGCTCAACATGGAGTAGGTCTTGAGTAAGAACCAAAGTGAATATTCTGGAAGGCTTCTATTGTCAGTAGAAAGATGACACGGAACGGGGGGGAGCCAAGATGGCGGCTGGAAAGCAGGGACTAGCGTGAGCTCCCTGCCAAGTCCCTCCAAAAACCTATAAAAAATGGCTCTGAACCAATTCTAGAACTGCAGAACCCTCAGATTAGCAGAGGGAAGCAGGGCTCTAGCCCAGGACAGCCTGGATGGTCTCTGGGTAAGATCTGTCCTGCACAGAGCAGGGAGCGGCGCAGAACGGAGCAGAGCAGAGCCCAGCGTGGGCGGCACAGACCAACCAGACCAGGAGCCAGGCAAAGCGTGCCCTAGCACCCTGAATCAGTGAGCTGCAGCAGTTACTAGACTTCTCAACCCACAAACACCAAAGACAACAGAGAAGGTTAGTGGGAAAAGCTGTGGGAGTGGAAGGAGTTCACAGGTTTGGCTACCGCCACGGGGGGCAGTGGAGGTGGGACAGCTCCAGAACTACAGCTGCAGTTGCTTCCTGCCCCAGGCCAACCTGGTGGGAGGAATTAAGTGGCAGATCAGAGCAGGAGTGAAGAGCCGGCTGAAAATCTAAGTCCAGTCCAGGTTGAGGGTTCTTGGGGAGGGAGGGATGCTGGTGTGGCAGTGCATCCACCCAAGCTTGGAACATAGAAATCTCTACTCTACAAGCAGTCATACCCCGCTGAAAAACTCAAAGGTCAAGTGAGTTGGCTGGGAACATGGCCAGGCAGCAAAAATGCACCCAGAAATGCACTCAGACTTTGGAATCCTTCTTTGGTAACAAAGAAGACCAAAACATACACCCAGAAGAAGTCAACAAAGTCAAAGAGCCTACAACAAAAACCTCCAAGAAAAACTGGTCTCAGGCCATGGAAGAGCTCAAAAAGGATTTGGAAAAGCAAGTTAGAGAAGTAGAGGAAAAATTGGGAAGACAAATGAGAAAGATGAGAGAAAACCATGAAAAACAAGTCAACGACTTGCTAAAGGAGACCCCAAAAAAATATTGAAAAATATACTGAAGAAAACAACACCTTAAAAAATAGACTAATTCAAATGGCAGAAGAGCTCCAAAAAGCCAATGAGGAGAAGAATGCCTTGAAAGGCAGAATTAGCCAAATGGAAAAGGAGGTCCAAAAGACCACTGAAGAAAATACTA
>CM053624.1:361502477-361524341 GCA_028646595.1 Phalanger gymnotis
ATATGTATATGTGAATGTGTATGTATATATGTGTGTGTGTGTGTGTGTGTGTGTATACACACACACACACACACACACATATATATGGAGAGAGAGAGAGCAGGAACAGGGTGAGTTGAAGATGAAAGGAAGATATCTAAAAGAAATAAAATCAAATTAAGGGAAGAGAGAGGAATATATTGAGAGAGGGAGATAGGGAGAGATAGAATGGGGTAAATTATCTCACATAACAGTGGCAAGAAAAAGCAGTTCTGTAGGAAGAGAAGAGAAGGCAGGTGAGGGGAAATGAGTGAATCTTGCCCTCATCAGATTTGACCTGAGGAGGGAATACCATACATACTCAATTGGGTATCTTACCCCACCGGAAAAAAGGAAGAAGAAGATAAAAAAAAGGGGGGGGATGATAGAAGGGAGGGCAGATGGGAGTGGAGATAATCAAAAACAAACACTTTCGAAAGAAGACAGGGTCAAGGGAGAAAATTCAATAAAGGGAGATAGGTTAGGAAGGGGCAAAATATAGTTAGTCTTTCACAACATGAGTATTGTGGAAGGATTATCCAAAATGATACACCTGTGGCCTATATTGAATTGCTTGACTTCTTAGGGAGGGTGGGTGGGAAGAGACGAGGGGAGAGAATTTGGAACTCAAAGTTTTAAAAACAGATGTTCAAAAACAAAAAAAAAGAGTTTTTGCATGCAACTAGAAAATAAGATACACAGGCAATGGGGCATAGAAATTTATCTTGCCCTACAAGAAAGGAAAGGAAAGGGGAATGGGAGGGGAGTGGGGTAACAGAAGGGAGGGCTGACTGGGGAACAAGGCAACCAGAATATATGCCATCTTGGAGTGGGGGGGAGGGTAGAAATGGGGAGAAAATTTGTAATTCAAACTCATGTGAAAATCAATGCTGAAAACTAAATATATTAAATAAAAATAAAGAAAGAAGGAGATATCAGTTACCAAAAAAAAAAAAAGGTGACACAGGCACCCCACCTGCTGTCCCTGAGGCAAACACAGGTATTCTTTTTGTGCCCCTGAAAGATAGGGAGAGATTTTAGCAGCAAGTGTCTTGCCTCGTGACACATTGAGAACACAGATCTATCAAATGCTAAAATGGTTGACCATGTGTCTAATAATTTGTCATTATTTCTTGTATTGGATTTTATTTCACAGTTATTTGTAGTAAGTCATTCAGCTTTTAGTAATGAGGCTTCCCATGCTGCCTTCTCTGTATTCTTCACTTAAATTTTTCTAGTATAGTATCACAGTTTGTTTGTCCATTCCCCAGACGTCTATATTGTTTCTAGTTCTTTGCTATTACAGAAAGTGCTAGTATAAATATTTTAGTGTATATAAGTTCCTTTCTTTCTGTCTTTGACCTCCTGGAGATAAATGCTTAGTATGTGCTTTCGGTCCTATTCTACCTTTTAGAAGCCCCAGCTTCCTTTGAGGCTTAACTCAGGTGCCACCACCTACATTAGGCCTTTCCTGATCCCTCTAGTGACTAATATCTCCTGTCCCCAGTTGCTCTATATCTATTTATATATGTACATGTTGTCTCCTCTGTAAGGTCTTTGAAACAAAGGTCTTTTGTTTCTGTTTTTATTTCTAAGGGCCTGCATGATACCAGTCACATGGTAAATGCTTATCAATTGAGCGGGGAAAATTAGCACAATATGTAGTTGTATATTACTAATCCTGATCATTGGCCACTTTTTTTCCCCTTTAATCCTGGATTATGTTGCCAATATATTTTAAGCCATCTCCTGCCTCTGCATTTAGGTCAGTAGATGAGCAGTGAATGATAGGCAGCTCGGCAGAGTTAAGAAAGCTGGCCTTGGAGTCAGAGTCATCTGGGTTCTAGTCCCACCTCTTCCACACACAGACTGCATGACCCTGGCCAAATTATTTAACCTAAGACCATAAATTGGATAGAGTGTGCTGGCAGAAGGTATTTATCACCACAAGTTCCCTGCCGAGCTGAAAATCACAGGTTCCGTCCAAAACAAACAAACAAAAATTTGTATGTCCTTATTAATGTGTATATTGCATCCCCCAGTAGAATGTGGCCTCCTTGAAGGTGAGCATTACTCCATTTTTCTGAGACATTTATGATTGGATGTGTTGTGTTATAAATGTTATCTTCTCCATTGGAATGTGAGTTGCTTGAATGTAGGGACTGTTTCATTTTTGTTTTATAGCCCCAGCATTTAACACAATTCCTGAAATATAGTACTGGTTTAATAAATACTTGTTGAGCGATTTATTTGGTATACTCAGATGGTGGGTTGTCATGGGCTCCAAACCCAAGTCAACGTTGTTCATCCTTGCCAGGATTCATAGACACTCCTAGAGGGGTTTTCTGGGCGTGCCCACATACCCTGTGTCACATGCTTCCATCGGGCCTTCTCTTCCCTTGCCATGGGAAAGGGCACCGGAGGTGGTTCCAGCACACCATTCTGGGTGTACCTACATAAGGATCTATGTAACATGAAACATTGATCTCAAACAGTTTGCATTCTGAGAGAGTAGGACTGGATCTCTTTCAATCTCTTTCTATATAAATGAGAGTCATCTGCAGAGAGGTAATAATCGAACCCATGGTTGCTGATGAGGTCATCAAGTGAGCGAGTGTAGAGAGAAGAGGGGAGGGCCCAGTGCAGAGCTTTGAGGTACACGCACAGTTATTGAGCATGACATGAAAGGTGCCATGTGATGGTCCAGCAAAAGGGACTGAGAAGGAGCCCTCCAACAGGTAGGAGAAGCAGCGGGAGAGTGCGGCATTGTGAAAACCGAAAGACGAGAGAATGTTAAGGAGAAGAGGCTTCTGAGAGGTCAAGAAGGATGAGAATGGAGAAAAGAGGGCATTGGAGTCGAACCTGAAGATCTCCTTTGGAGAGATCAATTTACTTGAGTAGAGCATTTGGAAGCCAGTTTGCCGAGAGTATAAAAAGTGAGAGAAGAGGGAGTGGAGGCAGCAGTGCCCATGGCAAGGAGAGAGAAGAATATTTTCAACCTCATGCTTTTGCCCCATTCTTTGCCTATTCTCCCTCCTTAGACCTAATATACAATGTCCTTCAGACACCTTGAGTGGCTTTAACATTAAGCTCCCCTGCGAAGTTCATCCATTGATTGCCTTCGATCCATTTAAACTCCACTGTGGGCCCAGTCAGGCTCAGGGCCTGCACACCCCTAGCACCGGCACCTTGGGATCTTAATCTTGTCCCAAGGGGGCACATATTAGTATGACCTTTTTAAAGGTGAGGAGTTCAAAGCTTAGAGAGGTTAAAGAGCTGGCCCAGCTAGACATTGAATAACTATGAGAGGCAGGACTTGACCCCAGGTTTTCTAACTTCAGGATCCATACTTTCCCACTCTACATTACTCAGATAATCCAATAATTAAGAATTGACCTAGGTTTTCAGTGCAGCAACAGCTTCAACTTATACACGTAATGTTTATAGATAGAAATATTGCAATTTTGCTTTGTAGTATGACAGTGGTTGTAAACTGTGATGAATTAACACATTAATGTAATTTATGTTTTTATATTATCAGTAGAAAGTCTTAGTTTTCTTTTTTAAAAAAAGGTATTACATGCAGTGCTTAAAATCTTTAACTTTTAAATATTACTTCTGTATAGCCCATGCCCAGACACTGGGCCTTCATGTGCCCCCAGGTTTGAGGGGGGTTCTTAAGGTTCTTTTCCTTAACACAGCCAGGTCATTTGGAGACTATTTGATTGTCGAATGGAGAACATTTAGCTTCAAAAGACTTGCCAGCTTGGCCAATACCAAGTGCTCTTACAAGGAGTGAAAAACAAGCTATTGCTGGGGTGCGGTGGATTATCTGATTACAAATAGCCATTTTGGACCAGAATTTAAAGCCTGACTCTACTCTAGTACTTGCGTTTTTAGGTGGTTTATAAATGAGTAACTTCACCACTAGCCCCTTAGCAGCAACATTTATCTATTTACCCTTCACTTTCAGTATGCGAATGGTCAAACATGTCTATAAATAGCTTCCCAATACCATCATGTCTCCGAATCCAGTTTTATTTCCCAGTTTGTTTCGGGCAAAGCATAATGAAGGAAGCGTGTTCATAGATGACCAGATTGTAGTTGGGATTTACAACTGTCAGGGCTTCGTTTCACCCAGAGACATAAAGAAGAGGATGGAGGCTATTACTTAGGGCATCATCTTGACCAAAATTATCTGGGGAGAAGGTGGGGATTTTCAGTTGTTTGAAGTATCTCAATAACTGCCTCCATTCCGTTTTCTTCACTTTCTGTTTGTCATCGTCTTTAGTGCATCTGTGATTAATAACATCTCCGCGTTCGGTCTCTTTGTTTCAGTGGTGCAATCTGTGTATTGACTTGGTGGCCTTCACCAGTGACATTTTCAAGGGAGCCGTATTCCAGTCTTTGGATGGAATCATCGTCTCTGCAAACTGCAAGCTCCGAAAGATCTTCACTCTGAAGTCCAGGCCTCAGGACACTGCTGACAGAGATGGTGTGTTTGAATAGACACCCCCCTGCCCAGTCTCTCTTGTTAGTGGGCTGTTATCCAGTCAGGCAGGCCTCTGCTCTAGTTAGGTAAGGGCAGTGTTACCAGAGGAATTCTAAAGCAGATCCCTCCCAGGGTCCCATTGATTTCTTTCCATACTTACCCAAAAGCATTTCACAGCAGGGGAGAGTGTGTACAAATAGACAGGCAATATTTCTTTTATATCTTAAAACTTTTTCCTCAAGTTAATAGCTATTATAATATCTTGAACATCTTTATATACATTTTTAGGTAATCGTTTGAGAGAGAACCTTTTTTCTAACCGTGCTGAAATAGGAAAGGGTTGGGGATTCTTTTTCTCTCCAAAATTGCCTTGAGGAAAGTACGTGAAGTCAGTGCCGTCGTTCAGTTTGCCTTAGCATCGAGGACCCGCACGCTCTCGCCGGCTCTGCTTCAGCGGCTTTAATCAAGGAAAATGTTATCGGTACTTAGTGGGCGCACACTCTCCACAAGCCACCGGGCAGGGGATTGTGGAACCTACCGAGGAGATGGCAGTCATAATAGTTGATAATAGCTGATGTAATAATAGCTGACATTTAGACAGGCCTTCCAGGTTTGCCAAGCCTTTGAATTGCCTACTCCCATTTGGGCCCCACAGCAGCCCCCAAGTAAAGCACTACAAGTACTTGTCTGGGATTCTATTGTTAGGACATTTCAGAGGTGGAATTGAGGCTGAGGCCTCTTATGACTCTGGGCTTCCCATTCTTTCCCACATTCCAACTTGCCTGCCTTGTAACTTTCACTCTAGCATTCCTAGGATAAAACTGTATGGAATAATTGGCACTTAATAAATATTATTTGATAGTCATGAGAAGTGGAGAATTTATCACATAAATAAATAGCAGTGATAATACTGAGTGCAGGTACTACTGGTCTCCAAATGATCTGGTACGTTGGCAGGAATGCTGGGTCTAGAGTCAAGGGTCTGGATTCAAAGTCTGACTGTGATTTTACTGCCTGTGTGATCTTGGGCAATTCATTTAAGGTCTTGAGGGACCTCAGATTTGTCATCTCTAAAATGAGGGGTTGGACTAGACGCTTTCTAAGATCTCAGGAGGCCTTTGATCCCATGGTCATGATTTCATTGATTACGCTCACTCAGTTTTGACCTTTCCATAACTTAGTTGTTTTGGGAGGTTATTTTATTAGTTGCTGGAACCAAAAATATCATTCCATGGTGGCCACCTTTTGATGGTAGGCTTCTCTATACTTAGCTAAGTTAGTCCTTGGACATCCGCCGTAGATTGATGCCAGGCTTGTCCTTGAAGCCTTTCTAGCTTGGTAGAACCTAGTAGAACTCCTCCCTGCCTTGGTGGGTCCAGGGTCATGCCTCTCATTCCCCAGCCACTAGGATGAGGCATCAGGATTTTAAAAGAGAAAGTGATTTTATTCATTTTATTATGATTTAGCTATTTGTGATCCTCTTCAAAGGCGCTAAGCAATTGTAAAATGTTCCATTTGATTGTGTATTTGGGATAGAAGAAAGCAGCAAGTGTAGATGAAATCATTCATAGTCTAATATTATACCTTCCTTATTCTAGTAGTAAAGGCCTTGAGACCCTCACCCTAGAATCCTTTTTGTTTGCCTGTCCCCAAGTAGACTGATTCCTTTGTGTACTGTTCTGCCATTCTCCGCTTTAGCCCATGCTGTCCCCTGGGGTTTCTAGCTAACACAATTCACATTTGATTGTAGAAAATATAACTCGTTATCCTGATCATCTGAACAAATAATCCGTTTCCCTTCCAGGAGATGGTGTGTGCTTAACTCACACTGCCTGTGTGTACACGCCACATCCACTCCACGTAGCATTCCTGCTTCGATTGGTTACTTATGATTTAGGGAGAAAATTGTCATATCTGAGTTTTTATGTAGTGTTTTCTAGGTGATGACAGCCGAACAAAGGTCCTACCAACTAATGAAAAAATCGAAAAATTGACAGTGACATTTAGTTTGGACTGATCTCAAGTTATTTTATTTACATAAAGGATTTCTGCCACCTCAAGATGAATTGCAACAGCTGTAATTTTTAGCACAGACAGTAAATAATCAGAAGGTGACTTAGGGGCCCTGAAGATGGTGTTTAAGATGGGAGTGGAACCTGGTTCAGTTCCATTTAGTTGGGTAAATCATCCTGCTCCCCCGCAGTCAGAAAATGGCCAGTCAGGGAATTTTAGGTTTTGGTTTTATATGCTAGGACTTATGGAGTCCTTTTTTTTTTCTTTTGGAGAGGGAAAGAAGGAGCTGTGTGACCTCTGCTCCTCATTTTCCTCTATAATTACACCTCTTCACAATGAGGCAGATAGGTAGCTCAGTGGATAGAGCACTGGGCCTAGAATCAGGAAGACCTGAGTTCGGATTCAGCTGAGACACTTATTAACTGTGTATTCCTGGGCAGTTCCCTTAACCTGTTTGCCTTAATCCACTGGAGAAAGAAATGGCAAACCGCTCCAGTATTTTTGCCAAGAAAACCCCATGGACAGTAATGGTGTGCTGCGGTCCAGGGAGTTGTAAAGGGGTGGGCACTACTGAATAACAACAGAAACTAGCCGGTTAAGCTAGAGGGTCTCCATGAGCTTTCTCAGCTCTGAGTCTGTTATCTAATCTCAGCTTATGTTAACTTAGCTTAACTCTGGGAGAAAGTTTGAGATTATTAAGTTTTGGAAATATCATCAGCTGGCTTAGTTATTGTGGTCCGATTCTTACTTTGGTCTTTACTTTCCCCACTTAGCCACAGCCAGATCAACCCTTTCATTCCATGACAAGTCTCTGTATACGAAAGAAACACTAAACATAGAGGTAAAGCGGTATCGAAGAACACAGATCCTTTTGGTGTGAGTTGGGATTTGTGCTGGTTGCCATGTTGTGGGTCCAGAACTTAGAGGCCAGGAATTTGTTCCACTTTGTGTTGCCCTGTATCAAAAGCTGGTGGATTTTATCAGCTTAATGACAGCATTTCACAAGCTTTTTTGGGTTTTGTAACGTCTGGAATGGGGACTTAAGTACATTTAAAATATGGGATTTTGGCTGTTTTTTTTTTCCTTAAAGATCTGTTCTTTAGCCTATAACATTAGAGCAGTCTTAAAAACACCTGAGTTTCCATGATTCCTTTTTTAAGGAATCAAAATAATTCATTCTTTTTTCCTGTGTTTCCCTTCAATATAACCTTCAGAAAGTTATTCCTCTTCTACAGTGAAATCTGAGTTTACTATTGGAATTGAGATGGAATATATGCTTCATGAAAGACATCTATAACCTTAGGAGGGAGTTGGGTTAGTATTTTTGCCAAATGTTTTCTATATCGATAGTTCATTTGCCCACTGGTGCCACGTGGTTGGCACTTTGCCATTCTTTATGGCAAACTAAAGATACTGAATGGCACAGCAGGAAGAGTCTTGGACTAGCTCACTTGAGAGACGCAGACAGACAGACTTCCCTTCCAAAGTGCCCCCTGGTGCTGGTGTAATTGGGCAACTCCTGTAAAGTGCAGATGATATCCTTGGAAATGCTGCATGAAAAGCACTTGGTAGAGCTCATTCAGTGGATAAATAACAGCTCTTGTTGGCAGTGGTGGTAGTAAGGGTGTCCTGCACATAGGAAATGCTTAACGAATGTTGAAATGAGGTTTGTTAGAAACTCGTTGGCAGTCTACTGTATTGTCTTTGTTTGGGAGCCTGTCACTTTATAGTCTAGACAACTCAGAAGTTCAGCTGGTTTATACTGATTAATTTTCCTGCCTCCACATAGACACTGCTCAGATGCCTCTTTGGGGCATAGAGGTGACCTTCTAGGGGGGCTGTGCCAGTAGAGTAAGTGCTTCCGCCTCTCCTGCCAAACTTGAGAAGCTTCACACGTGGCATGAATGATGTCTGAGAATCCAGCTTGTTTAGTTGAGAAAAGTTCATACGCAGGTTGGCTCCAGGCTGATAAGGTTTTAACCACAGCAACTCTCTTACTAGCTGTGTGACCCTGGGAAAGTCACATAACCATTGTCAAGGTGGCTCATTTTCATGAAATGAGGCTCAAACATGAAATGAGGATAAGATAGCACTTACCTCCCAGAGTCGTCGTGATGATCATACGAGATGATATTTGTAAAGTGCTTAGCGCAGCGCCCGATACGTAACGGGTGGTTGTTCCTCCTTCTCCTTCAAAGACCGTCTGCTAAGTGATATTGGACCAGAGGTCTGAATCGATAGAGGGATGGCCCACACCACTACCATCACAAATTTCATAATGTGTTAAAGTACAAACATTAATTTTCCTTACCAAGATTAGGAAATTCTATACTGCCATCATTTATCTATCACAAAACTCAAAACAACAGATGTCATAGACTTAGCATAACTTATTCATATTTGTAAGATCCTAAATTTAGAACTGGAAGGGGCCTCAGAGGCCATATCTATATTTGTATCTGTGTGTGTGTGCGTGTATAATATGTATACATATATGTCAGACCCAAGCCTGAGATGCTTAACTCTCTCGCTCTCTCTCTTTCTCTCTCTTTCTCTCTCTCTCACTCTCTCTCTCTTTTTCTCTCTCTCTCTCCCTCTCCCTCTCTCTCTCTCTCTCTTTGTGTCTCTGTCTCGGTCTTTCTCTTTCTCTCTGACTCTCTCTTTGAATCTGTCTCTCTCTATCAAGGTTACTACAATGATACTGAGGCCCAAGCAAGTGGTTTGCCCAAGGTCACAGAGGCCAGGAGTGGCAATAATTCCAGTTTTCCTGATTCGCAGTCTCTAGGGTTTTACTGTTGCCCTCAGGAACTTCATAAAATTGTCACTTTTCTAAACTGTCTTTCCATAAAGATGTTTGTCAGTGAAGAATGGTTGAGTGATCCTTATATAAAGCTTCTCTTAGAAAGGATTTTTCACCAGATTGTAAAGGGGGACAGCATTTTGAGTTATCTCATGTCATGGTGGATTTTAGCCACTGTTTGTCTAATTCTGACTAGCTAGTAATCAGCTGCAGTTTTCATTAATTTTGAGAGCACATCAGAAATGAGCCTTTAGGTCCTTGATTCCATTAAAGTGGACCCTCATCTCCTCCACCAATGCAGCTCATGCCCTCTCCACTGCACAAAGGATTTTTCTCATCACTGAGGGCTTTTGACGTGCCAAGTGTGCTGTGCATCCGTTGACACCTCATTCTTTCTTAAGTTACATTGACTTTCGTTTTCACATCAGTGTTCAGATCCCACCTGTGACTTTGTAAATGGGCAAGTCACTTTACATCATTGTAGTAACCTTGCTAGAGAGAGTCAGAGAGAAAGAGAAAGACAGAGATAGAGACACAAAGAGACAGAGACAGAGACGTTTATAGGCCTAGAGGGCTATATATGTATTTATCAGTGAATCCGTCATTATAAAGTGAGTTTGTTTTATTTCCAGATATATATGGCGCTCCCTTTACAACAGACGAGCCTGCAGATATCATTCCTCGAAGCTGCCAATTAACTACAGATGTACCTCAAGTTACCCAGCTGCTGAATATGACTAAGCTTCGCCAAATAGAAATGAAATTTGGAGGTCAACCCTTAACATCAACAGAACCAGGTATATTTGTAGAAACCCAGACTAGAGATGCAATCATTTATTTAAAGTAAACAAAACACTTGACTTTTATATTTTGTTTCATAATTGAAGTTAAAAACTGAAATATTAAGTTGTTTGCTAAACAAAAAAATTTTGATTTCATGCTTCCTCTTCACTTAAGCGGGGTTAATTGATTTTTGCATTTAGGAAGTTTTGAAATGGAGACAGTAATATAGGCTAACAGCAACCCTAAGTAAAACATGTGGTGTTTTTAATGACAGGCCCACTTACTGTTAGTATACAAACCTGGTGTCACATCTTCCTTGTTAGCTCTAAAACTCTTCACCAGATGCTTCCAGGCTGCTTTATTCTCCTTATGTTTCCTGATTGCTGGCCTTTTCCCTTAGCTCTTTTGAAGAATACAACTCCAGCGTCTTACTTATCTGGTGGCTCGCATCTCTGAGCCGTTTGTTAAATCCCGTGGATACTCATTAAATATCTGCTATGTTATCAGTGCTGTAACAGGTACTTTGGGGGCACAGGTTCCTATTCTAGAACCTTTCACATAGTTGGGAAGAGAGACAAGAGATTTATGTGTGAAACCATGAAAGGACAACGCTAAAGTTAGGTCGAAGTGCCATACTACAAGTATGTAAAGAAAAATGGAAAGGGAGAAATCATTGTAGACGATGCAGTCAGAGAGGAATTGTACAGGAACAGTACTTTGAGCAGAAGATTGGCCATAAGCGTGGATTGTGTGAGGGATGGTTTGGAGCAGCCTAGCGTCCTAGAGCTAGAGGGTCTGTGGTGGAGAGCCATTACGAGCAGCCTGTCTTGCCTGGCCCCTTCCTAGCAAGGCCAATTTCAGTTATAGATAGTCTACTAGAATCCTGTGCTTGGGAAATTCTTGTGGGCGATTGACCATTTGAATCCTCGTTCTTTATCTAGCTCCTTGTTTTGTCTGTTATCTGGCATTCACTTCCTGAAGCTTTTGCCTCCTGCTGCCCCTCTCTTAGAATTCGTTAAGTATGTGTGGTTTTGACTCTCTTGCTCTTTGTTCCTCTTGCGCTGTGACCCACTTGTTACCCTTTTTCTTTCTTTGACTTATTTGTCTGTTTCTTGATAGGGGCTTAGGGTATTCCATTATTGGTTATCTGTATTGGAACATCTTTTCTAATCTTTGGCCCATTCCACAAAGAGAAGAGACTTCAGTGAGCCACTGTCATCTCCATCCTAGATAGACAAGGAAAGACTTTGTCTAGAGGGTCTTTAATGTCTGAATGAGAACTTTAGAGTGTATCTGCTGCACATAGGAAACCATTCTAGGTCAGAAACCTACTGAAAGTTGCACCACATAAATCTGGTAGCAGTGACTACATTGGATAGAAAAGATTGAGCCAGGTGGCCAGAACAACAGGAGGCTGTCACAGTCACAGAGGTGGGAGGTGTTGGTTTGTCACCATCCCTGCTGTGAAGATGGCTATGAGAATAGGAGGGTTTGAAGCTGAGAAGAACAAGAAAATGAAAGAGCAGGAGTCTTGTTGGCTAGGGATGGGTAAATCAAAGGGTGGTCAGGTACACTCCAACATGTAGAGGAACAGGAATGTGGGAGCATCATTAATGAAAATGACAGAGCTGGTGGAAACATTCATCTCATACCCATTTACTGCAGAGATAGCATGACTTGGAGTTGGTAAGACCTAGGTTTGAATTCCAGTTTTCTTTAGCTGGCTGACGCTTTCCATGTCTGTAGTACCTACCTCACAGTGTTGTTGTAAGGCCTAAAAGCCTAAGTTTTTGTAAAGTACATTGCAGAGTTCAAAGGACAATGTAATTGTTATCACCATGTCTGTTGGCACACTTTTGACATTTTAGTCCTCATCTACCTTATTTGTCTTAGACTCTCAGTTAGTGAGTGGTAACTTACCTTTGCAGCCAGAAGTGGGCATGGTAGCTGGCCTTAATTAAAGCTTACTGAGTGCTTTCACTGCTTTGTACAATAGATACATCTTGGAAACAATCCTGTGAGTAGGGGAGCAAGGACCGAGGTAATGACTAACTTTAGAGGGTTGTCTAAAACAGATCATACGGGTGAGGGCTAACACAGAATATGCCAATAGAATACTATCTGAAATGAGTCCAGGATGTTGTATCCTGATACCTGATGTTCACGGAGCAGTTGGAAGTTTGGAAGGCATTTTCCAGACATGCTTGACTTTCTTTGAGCCTCACACCATGCCTGGGCTTGTCCAGGGGTCCCACAGCGATTAAGTCTCAGACGCAGGATTTAACCCCCAGGCTCTCTGGACATCAAGCCCAGTGCCTGGGCCTGGGCCTAGGCCTCCATTGTAACTCCCTCTGCAGTCCCTAGGATAGAACCAAATGGACTTAATAAGCATATTATTAATGTTGGCATTAGTCAGCCAGTCAACAGGCATTTATGAAGTGCCTTCTAAAGGAACTGCAACAAGCTGAAATTAAAAAGTCCTTCTTTTAGCATCCATTTCTCCTTTTGTATCTAATGATTTTCAGTAACAAATTTTTGTCAAAATTCATTTAGATAAATTTCAGATTTTTAGTGTTTTTAATTGTTATTGTCCTTCTGTTTCATTATAACAAATGTTTGTTTAAATAAAAATGCTGCCCTACATTGAGTATTTTTTATGTGACGTTTTACTTTCAAGGAAGCTGTTATTGCATTAAGAAGGCATTTGGGTGTTATCAGCCCCGTTAATTCAATTTTCCACCTAAACTAAAACTCCCAGAATTTCTCTCAGCCTGTCCCTAGGGGGCATTAGACTATCTGTGTAGGGCCATGAATGTGGTATCCTAATGAATAATAACATTCTCCTTGGGTCATATACATTGAGGAAGGACTTAGGATGGTCCAGACAGCATATAGCTTACATCCCAAGAAGCCTTCTTGTCCTCCTTTCCATCCATATGGTGTGGTGATGTCTCTAAAGACTCCATCACTTAGCATGCTCACTCAGGGTTGGGGGAGCATCTGCTCTAAGTTCGAAGCCCTTTGCCCACATATTCTGACCTTTCACATTCGTTATCTTCTCATTGGGTACAGTGAATGATTGTTACACGGGTTGTAGAAAGATTTGATTTGAAAGCCAGTAGCATGTGATGCCATCATGGGATAGTTACCATCACGACGTAGGGAAGAGGCCACACGATACAGGGTGGTAGAGGCTGGCCTTAGAGGCTCCGATCCCATTTTTCCACTTCCTTCCTTTGGGATCTTGGGGAAAGTACTCCCCGGCCTCACTTTCATCCTCTGATAACCCCAGAGACCTCTTCTAGCCCTAGCCTGTGACCTGGAGCCCCAGCACCAATAGTGTATTCCGAGTCTCTTCAGTTCTCTAGGCCTCAGTTTGATCGTCTGTGAAATAAAGATGGAATTTGGACTGCCTGGTTCATTGAATGGTTCTAAGAAACCTGCTCTATAAACCTTAAAGCTATGGATAAACAGGAGTTACTATAAGCATTATTATCATGAATAGTAAGGTTTTTTGATCATGGAAAACCCAGGAAGTAATTTTTTTTTTATTTCAAACAATTTGTTTTTACATGTCCCTAAAGCTTGACTCCCTACAATGATTGAACTTCATGATGGAATTATGTCTGCTGTCATAATTGATGAGTAAGTGTGGGGAGGCATTGTGGAGTAGTTGACAGAAAGCTAGCCTTGAAGCCAAGAAGACCTGGGTTCGAGTCCTGCCTCTGACACAGCAAGTCACTTAACGCCTTGGTACTCTCTGCAACTTTCTAAGACTATAAGTTGTTGAGAAGGTGCCTACATGCACTGGTAGAGGGAGTTGCCTCACCAGGGAGGTCCCTATGCCAATGAAATCCCAAATTCAGATCCTGCTCATCTCAGTTCATGGCTATAGATAAAACCCCAAGGCAGCAGACAATAGCAGCTTCTTTTAAAAGAAAGTTTTCCATTTTTTTTCGGTAAGCACAAAAACTCAAAAAGGGTCTAGAGCTTTCCAGTATTTTGATAAGTGTCATATAACTTGATAGAGAGCAGAGATATTTTAAACACATTCATTTGTATTTTAAGAATCATTATGCTTCTAATAAGGCATGATATGTGCAGCATTGTTAAAAATGAAAACTTGTTTCCTTCAGTCTCTGCCTTATGAGAGCTAAGGACTCTTAGTGATCAGAGAACTAGGAGAGGAGCTAATTATTTCTCATGGTCCCCAAATTTAATGGAATTGAGAACATCAGGTCTGATTACTTGAAATGAGTAGTTGGCTCACTAACGACAAGATGCACTGGTCCCCTAAACACAAATCAAAGCTAGTAATTTATTTATATTGGAAAGTAGCTTGAATGAACTTCTTAGTTCTGGCAGTATTAGTAGGTTTTTTGTTTGGTTGGTTTTTTTTTGTGGGGGGATAGGAGTTCTTTTTCACCCTATGTGGTTCTGGTAAGATGATACTCCCTGAAGAGGAAACAATATTTTCCTCCAGAACAGTGATGTCATCTTCCTTCTATCTCTCACATTGTCAAGATCCTTACTAGAATCCTTATTGGTGCCTTGTTTAGAGGAGGGTCAGAAGAATAACGGCAGCTTAACCTGTGAAGTATAATCTAAAAAAGAGATGATAGGAGTTTAGATTACTGATACTGAAAGAGAAAGAAAAAAACCAGCAGTAACTTCTTTCAGATCCATTTCTAGCTGTCATTCATCTCTGTCATTTAGTTGTGAATAAAATCAACAGCATACTTGTCAGGTGCATCATTTCACAACTATTGAAAGTGAAAACTCCTACTTCCCTTGCATTTTGAAGAGTTTTCTCATTAATTTGCATGAAATATCGTGGGTTCTCATACAGTTCAGTCCAATAAGCATTGATTAATCACCTACTACCTGAACCACCCTGGGCTTTTCTTCTCATAGAAATGTGAAAATGAGTTTAAGCCTGGCTCTAAATTAGGGCAAAAAAAAGTTTGTTGCAAGAAAAGTGTCAGCAACTGTTTAAAGAATAGATTTTAGGTTTCAGGATCACATGAGCAACAAAATGGCAAACTGGATGTTTTCTTAGATCCCCACAACTTCTCACACTTCTCCGAAACAGAAATTATGCACCAGAAATGAAGCAGTTTCATCTGTTTCCATGGTCTAGGACACCTAGAATCCAAAAGAAGGTTAAGAAAAAAAGTAAAACCCAGGAACTGTTGCTCACTGACCTCCTGAACACCCACTACTGGTAGCAAGGCTGCACTAGCAGACTCAAGGACATGACACAGACTTACCCGTGTCAAACCCACCTCCACACCCTGGTCATCCCTCCTTCTTTCCAGTGCCGTAGAGATCTGATCTCAAAGCCGTGGGACTTTCCTCAGACCTTGGCAGCCAGCTTGGCCAAAGCTCTTCAGAAACAAAAGCCAGCTTGTGGGTGCAACCTCAAAGCACCAGCGCTGCAAAGCTCTGAACTGCCAGTAGCTCCAGGGAAAGTGAGCTCTGAAATGTAAATGTCAAACTTTGAAAGAACTCTTACTAGCTATATTTCAAAATTACTCTCAAAAATTGAGAAAGAAAACACTCTATGAGAATTGTTCTATGAGGCAAATATAGTGTTGATACATAAAAGAGTAAACATGGCCCAGTATCATTAATGAACATTGACTCAAAAATTTTAAGCAAAATCCTATTAGACAGATTACAGCCATTTATATAAGAAATCATTCATTATAATTAAATGAGATTTATACCAGCAGTGCTAGAATAGTTCAACATTAGGAAAACAATCAATAAAATTAATCATATTAAAAATTAAAACTTCCAAAACCATATGATTATCTCAATAAATGCAGAAAAGGCTGTCAACAGGGCAACTAGGTGGCACAATGGACAGAGCACCAGTCCAGGAGTCAGGAGAACCTGAGTTCAAATACAGTCTTAGGCACTTACTAGCTGTGTGACCCTGGGGAAGTCACTTAACCCTGATTGCCTTTCCCCTTCACCTCCCAAAAAAGCCTTTGACCAAGTATGGCACTCTTTTTTTGTTTTGTTTATTTTCCCCAAATTATATGTTGAAACAATTTTTTAATATTTTTTAAGTTGTGAGTTCCAATTTCTATGCCTTCCTCCTTCCCTTCCCCACCCCACCCCTGTCTCCCTGAGATAGTAAACAATAAGGTATAGGATGTACGTGTGCAGTCATGTTAAACATTTCCTTATTAGTCATTTTGCATAAGCAGACTTGAAGAAAAGGAAAAGAATGAAAGAAAGTGAAAAACAGCATGCTTCAGTCTGTATTCAGACAAGAATCACTTCTTTCGCTGGAGGCAGATAGCATGCTTGATCATTAGTCCTTTGGCATTGTCTTGGATCATTGTATTGCTGAGAATAGCTAAGTCATTCACAGCTTTTCATCTTACAATATTGCTGTTACTGTGTAGAACGTTCTTCTGGTTCTGTTCGCTTCGCTTTGCATCAGTTCACTGAAGTCTTTCCAAGTTTTTTCTGAAATCATCCTGCTTGACATATCACACAATAAGTTTCCTCAGCCATTCCCAAATTGATAGGCATCCCTTCAGTTTCCAATTCCTAGACACAACAAAAAGAGCTGCTGTAAATATTTTTGTATAGATAGGTCCTTTCCCCCCTTTTTTAAAAATATCTTTGGGTATAGATTTAGCAGTCTATTGCTGGGTCGAGGGGTACGCACAGTTTTATAGCCCTTTGTGCATAGTTCCAAGTTGTTCTCCAGAATGATTGGATCAGTTCACAGGTCCACCAACAGTGCATTAGCGTCTCTGGCACTCTTTTATGATAAAAATCCTATGATGTATAAGCATAGAGAGGGATCTTTGTATAATATAAAAAGCATCTATTAAAAACTGAAAGCAAGCATCATAGGCAATAAGGATATACTAGTAGCTAGTCTACTAATTACGAGAGTGAAGCAAAGATAACCTATTCTCCCCAATATTATTTGATATAATTCTGTAAATGCTAGCAATAGCAATAAGCCAAAAGAAAGTAATTAAAGGAACAAACATAGGTAAACATAAATAAAATTGGCCCTATTTGTTGATGATATGATGGTTTACTTGAAAAATCCCAAGAAATCAGCAAAGATACTAATTGAGATGATTAGTAGCTTCAACAAAGTTTCAAGCTACAAAATAAATCCTCCAAAATCAAGAGCATTTCTATATAATAATAGCAAAACACAAGAAGCAACAATAGAAAAAAAATCCCTATTCCAAATATCTGTGAAATGCATAAAATATCTGGGTATCAGCCTCCCAAAGCACACAAAACACGTGAGTATACTCAGTCACAAGATGCTCCTTGAAGAATTAGAGAACAACCTAGATAATTGGATGAATATTCAGTGTTTGTGGACAGGCCAGGCCAATATAATAAAAATGATGATACTATCAAATTAACTTATGCTTTTAGTGTTACACCAATCAGATTACCAAAAGGATACTTTACTGAGCTTGATAATAAAATTTAGTTTGAAAAATAAAAGATCTAGAAAATCAAATCATAAAAATAAGTAAGGATGAAGGGGAAATAGCATTTCCAAACCTCAAACTATATTATAAAGCAGCAGTCATGAAAACCATCTGGTATTGGTTTAAGAATAGGGGGTAGATCAATGGAATAGACTAGATAAAGGAGATTCAGAAATGAGAACTCTGTAACCCTGTGTTTCGTAATATCCATAGTGGACAAAAACTTCAGGGAAAACTAAAAAGCAGTTTGGCAGAAATTAGCCTTAGACCAACAGCTTACACCACAATACATTTTAAATGGATATGTGACCTTATTATTAAAGTTCATACTGTAAAAAATGAGAAGAAAAACATCACATACCTCTCACAGCTATGGGTAGGAGATAAGTTCTTAACAAAATGAGATAGGGTCAGTAATAAAATAGATAACATTACTTGAAACTGAAAAGCTTCTACACGGACAACATTTATGCATCTAGGATAAGAAGGGAAGTAGTAGAATGGGAAAAAAAACTTTATGTCATATTTCTCTGATAAGGGTATATTATCCAAGATACATAAACTATATATATGTACATATATATAATATATATATATATGATTAATAGCTATATCAATGGTCAAAAGTAGTACTGCAAAGTATTTATAACCACGTAAAAATACTCCAAATCACTAATAATAAGAGAAAATCAAAACAATTCTGAGGTTTTACCTTATACCTTGAACATTGGTAGAAATGACAAAAAACATGGCAACAGTCAATGTTGGAGGGGTTGTAGGAAGAGAGGCATACTAATACATTGTTGGTAGATCTGTGAAATGGTATAACCATTTTGGAAAGTATTCTGGAATTTTCCAACAAGGTAACTATAAGGTTCCTACCCTTTGCATCGGTGATGTCATCAAGGAAACCATTGATGAGAAACAGGTCTCCATATATTTCAGAATGTTTATAGTAGCATTTTTTTTGGCATAGCTAAGGATTAGAAACAAAATTGTAACAACAATGCTTCTTGCCACTAATGTGACTGTGTAAGACCAACAACACCAGCACACAGAAGAGCTGCCAGCACAGGTTCTTTGATCTGCTTTTCTAAGGAAAGCAACTCTAAGGGGTTAACAGTCTCACTTTAATCAAACATACATATATCATTCACTTAGTTCGGGGAAGAAAGCCAGCACCCTGAGCTTCAGAGGAAATACAAACAGAAATTACAAACAGAGACAATATAGACAGAGCAAACACACACAGTTATCAACAGACAGGCCTCTAGCTGTCTGCCCAAAGAATTACATAATCACCAGAGAAAGAGGCAGTGGCCTCCAACAGCTACCCAGAGTCTCGTCTGGTCAAATCACACAACACTCTTCCAGTGAGTGAGAGCCCCAAACAAAATGCTGACCTCTGAGTTTATATACCCTGTTCAAGGCCAGAAAGCTTCACACCTAATCAGCAAAAGGGTGTGGGTGTGGGGCTTAGCACCTAGCAAGACTTAATCCAAGGCACCTGGTTACTTTAGCATTCTCAAAGACAAAACAGTAAAAAAGTCCCACCATAAATGCCATTACAAAAGTACATGCCCCATCTATTGGGAAATAGCTAAACCAGTTATGGCACATTAATATAGTGGAATAAGCTGTAATGTAAGAAATGCTGTATGTGATGAATACAGAGAAGCCTGGAAAGATCTCTGAACTGATGCAGGGGGACGTGAGCAAAGCCAAGAAAAAAATATCCACAGTGAGTACAACAATGTAAATGGAAAGAACAATATTCAGAAAAATCAGAAGCGAATGTAACAGAGTTATAAAGATCAAGAAGGACTTGAATGAAGAGATAGGAGAGAACTCTCTAATGCATTACACATGTTTTTGGACTTTTCTCAGTGTAATAGTCACTTATGCTTACTTCCCCCCACCCCGAATATATGCCATTTATTATATGGGATGGCTCTTGTGGAGAGATACATGAGATACTGTGATGATATAAGAAATAGTAAACCTCAGTAAACCTAACTTAAAAAAAAAGAATGGATTTTAGTCTTCATTTTAAAAATAGGTGAAATCCAGCAGCAGTGTTCTAAAATACTTTTTAAAAAAAACTCTTTTTGCTTAAGTTTATCAAATACCTAACTTTTAAAAATTGTTTCAGATATGTATCTTAATTATATTTTTTACATAGTTACTCATTGATAAAAACTTTTATATTTTATATTTGCATATTAATATTTGAAAATATCCTAGAAGGAAATACCAAATTATATCAGGGAAATTCAAGGTTATAAAACTATAGCTACAGTATGAACAGAACTGGTTGATAATCTCTAATCCTGGTGATAAATAAATTCTCTTTTTTGAATAATGTCTATATCATTACCTGAGTTGATAAAAGATCAGAAAACTTTTTCTTCCTATTAACAGCAAAGTATATAAACTGGTCTAATTTTAGCTTCTTAATAAAGTGAAATTTTGAGAGAGAAATGATATCTTGTGCTTTATTGCTTTTTGTCTTGTTGATATATGTTTACTGAGAATACAGATAATGTTTTTACATTGTCTTAGGGAAAGGTGATATAATTTCAGTATTTAATATTAGTTTATATTCTTTTTGAACAAGTCCTAGGTTATTGCTGTTGTTAATGAAAGGAATTAATTCTTCACACTTCAAAATTTTATAATTTTGTGACCCTGGATACACCCTCCTTTGGCACAGATATCTTAGTAGATGGTCTTTGAGAGTTACCATGCCCCCCAAAATCATCCCTCTACAGCCATCCTGGGGTATGCCAATTAAAGAATTAAAGAACAACCTAGATCGCTGTCCATATGTTCAGTGTTAGTGGCTATTCCATCTTCATTCTTACTTCTTCTTGTGATTTGATTGTCTAGGTCTTCTGCTTTTCCAGCTGAATTTTTTATTAGTTTATCTCTCTGCATGGCAGATGTGCAGTCTGTCACTCCACCCCGGCCCAAGCCTTTCTAACTTGCTAGCACTGGCCAACACTGAAGCTCTGCTAGAGAAGCCTTGGAGAACCCTGGGTTATCTTGCTGCTATGATGAAGCATCGAAGAGGGAATCTTAGTAGAAGTCAAAACTTGGCATTGGTTTTAATTAGTCAGAAGTTCTGCTGGAAGTTGAGAGATTAAACTCCCTAAAGGCTGCTCCGTCTTTGTTCACATGTTAATGTGCATGTTGATGATACTGAGACCCTTCTCCAAGAGGCCTTTTCTAGCCTTCGTTCTTTATCCTCTCTGGAAACTGTCAGCTTTATATAATCTGACATTATTTTCCCTATTCCATCTGTTCTCTTCTTTAGATTACTGCCCCATTAATTCTGAGAGCAACCGTTTGAATTATATTCCTGTAATTCTGCTAATTATATGAAGAAGTCTTAACATACTCACTTGATATATGATAGAATGAAAGTCTTGGTTAAGTAATTTTCCAGAGTTGCTTAGTAAATAGGTGTAAGAGATGGAAATATTCCCATTATCTAGTCACTAGATTCTAGTACCATTCATTTAATCAAGCTTTCTGAGTTTCTTAAGATGATACAATTCTTTATGTGTTAGCATATGAAAATAATCAAATTCAGAGCCAAACATCTAGTGTCAAGTTTAATACTGACTTTATTGTCAGATAGCACAAGGAAGCTGGAAGCATGAACCTCTCAGATTCTCATAGGTTAGGCTTTGAAAACCCTAGAAATTTAAATAACTAAAATAATTAGAACATTGTATCTTGAGACAGAAATTAATGTTTATTTTTTCAAAAGACAATTAGGATGTAGGCCCTTAGGTTTTACCATTTAACTGTGAAGGCATGTACCCTACCAAAAAGTAGCAAAATAATTAATGGTAACATCTTTGACCTACACTAAGTTCATTTTCAGCAAACTTGAGAAAATGAAATGCCTACAGTAGTAATTTAATCTGATCTCTATTTTGAAACTTGTTATTATGAATACTAATTTTCTTTTTTTTTCAGTTGACATTCTTTTTTTTCATAGTTTTTTTTAAATTTATTTTTAATATGTTTTGTTTTCAGCATTGATTTTCACATGCGTTTGAATTACAGATTTTCTCCCCAATTTCCACCCCCCCCACTCCAAGATGGCGTACACCCTGGTTGCCCTGTTCCCCAGTCTGCCCACCCCTCCGTCCCCCCATTCCCCTCCCACCCCCCTATCCCTTCCTTTCTTGTAGGGCAAGATAAATCTCTATGCCCCATTGCCTGTGCATCTTATTTTCTAGTTGCAGGAAAAAAAAAAA
>CM053624.1:361524841-361556635 GCA_028646595.1 Phalanger gymnotis
CCTGCTTCCCTCTGCCACTTTGTGGGTTCTGCAGTTCTAGAATTGGTTCAGAGCCATTTTTTTATAGGTTTTTGGAGGGACTTGGTGGGGAGCTCATGCCAGTTACTGCTTTCCAATCGCCATCTTGGCTCCGCCCCCCATTTTCATTTTTAAGGCCATCTTTTTCAGACTCCAAAAAGTGAGAGATTTAGCACCTAAAAATGTCTGTGATTGTAAGTTTAATGATATAGAAACTGTCCATTAAACTTTTTATTTTGATTTGAATTTTCTTAAAGCATCAAACAATTATATTCTAGCTCTGACAATTTTATGATAACAACCTAGCTCCATATGTATTTACATACTTCTTTGATATTACAGTGGTTCTGTAATGTCCTTAATGCGTGTATGTCTTACATTGGTGCCAAATGCAAGCCATCCGTGTCTTTTCATCTGGACAAAAATCTTTTCTACATTCTTCCATAGTTCCTCCTCAGAGTACCCAATTTTCTGGCTCTTGATCTTTTTCCATTGTGTGGGTCTTGTTACAATGTTCAGACTATCAATATTTTTTGCATTGCTCTTGCTATATAATCCACTGACCCCCATTTCCAGTTGTATGTTTCTTGAATGATTTCTTTTGTGTCTCAGATGTAGGTGTGTCTCCCTTTGGGTCATGTGTAACTTTGACTGTGGTGTTCCAAAATTGGTAACCAGCATCAAAAACAACATTAACGTGAGATTATTTTTTGTGCCAGGGAGCACCTGGCAGTAGTTGAAACATCTTTCTTTGGCCTTCTCTTCAACTCAGGCTCCAACTCAGCACCCGTCTGAATTGCCAGCCTAAGATAGCAAAACTTGTGGGCTTGGTCAGTGAACTGGCCTTTGAACAGTGTGGGATTGCATGGAAAATAGGCATTATTCATCCATTTGTGTTGTTTCCTCTGTGAATTTTTGGGTTGATCTCTTGATTAGAGGCAGCTAGTTGGTGCAGTGTGTAAAGCACTGGACCTGGAGTTGGGAAGATCTCATAGCTGTTTGACCCCGAGCAAGTCACTTAACTTCTGCCTTAGTTTATACATTTGTAAAAAAAAAAAATGGGGCTAATGATAATACCTACCCCCCAGGGTTGTTGTGAGGATCAAGTGAGATCACATTTGTGAAGCTTCTTGCAACCTTCTAAGTGCCATAGTAAATACTAGCTATGATTATTATTAATTAATTGTTAATTAATTAACCTGATCAGAGGTGGCATGGCATGGCAGAGGGAGAGCAAGTCAGGAAAAATGGAGTTCAAGAGCTGCTTCTGACACATATTAGCTGTATGGTCCTTACCAAGTCACAGACTCTATAAAATAATAGTAACAGTAATTGTGATCATGGTAGCAGCAACTAGCATTTTATTGTGCTTTAAGTTTTGCAAAAGGACTTTACATATATTTACTCATTTGATCCTTGTAACAACCTTATGAGATAGGTGCTGCTAGAATCCTCGTTTTATAGATGGGAAAACCGAGGCCTAAAGCCTCTAAGTGACTTGCCCAGGGTTACATGGCTGGTATGTGTCTGAGGCAGGATTGGAACTTATCGTTTGCTGACTCAAAGTCCAGGCATGTATGTACTGGGCCACCTAGCTGCCTCTGCCTCTCTAAGACTGTAAGTCGTAGAGAAAGCTCTAGCCTGCATTGGCGGGGTTAGTTTCTTCAACTGGGAGGTCCCAGTACCAATGAAATCATAATCCATTCTTTCTCTCTCTTCAAGACAGACTTGTAATGTTCTGTGCTAGGTCTTGGATTCTTATGTGCTAGATACTGGGATAGAAATACAAAGATGAAATAATAGCTACTCTCAGGGCACTTACATTCCAATAGAAGAGACAGGTGCACATAAAAATTGAGCTAGCCTGAAGGGAAACCAATATTTATAGGATCTCATTCTTGAGAAGAAGAATGTATTTCATAAGGTATTTAACAAGATTTTATTTAGAATAATATTTTAGGCCATGATCTTTGGATTTAAACGTAGTTTTTTGTCTATTTTCAGTAGCCCTAGAGAATTTTCTTGTTATTTATCAGAGTAGTATATTCAGGGTTTTTTTTTAATTTGTCATATTCTTCTTGGAGATTTATCATCCTTGATGTATAACTTTAAGTGCCCTCTTGAAGGTCATACCTTTTGGAATTCATGGATTTTTTAAAGAACATTGTTGCCTTGTCTACCAAATTTTCCTATTTTTCAATATGTTCATTTTCAAATTTCAGAATCTATTTTTGGGGTAAGTTCTATATCTGATATTAATTTTTCCTACTTCCTGTAAGGTAGGTGGTACAGTGGATAAAGTGCTGAGCCTGGATTCAGGAAGACCTGAGTTCATATGTGGTCTCAGACACTTAGAAACTTTTTTTTTAATTGAGAAATCATTTTCGTATAAAACAGAAACAGGCAAAAATGCCCATTTGTCCTTATAGTTACATTACAATATTTGTCAAATATTTACATTACCCAACATTTTAGACAGTATAGTTAAGGCTATGTTTCCTACAAGGTATCAAGCCATGTGCTAATGTAGACCATGGCTGATAAGTTTCTAAGGCCAGATTTGTGTTACCAAATTACTTCTTTGTGTTACCATGGGCAAGTCATTTAATCCTGTTTGCCTAAGTTTCCTCATCTTTATATTGGGGATAATAATAGCACCTACTTCCTGGAGTTGTTATAAGGATCAAATGAGATCATCTTTGTAAAGTGCTTAGCACAGTGTCTGGCATGTAGTAGGAGCTTCATGAATTATTATTACTTTATGATTATTTGTCCTACGTAGTACTTTGCTGTTTGTGTCTTTTAATTCTGTATTGAGAGCTCTGATTTCCAATCTAAATTTATCTTTTAAAAAGTTTTCTTTCCTTTTTGGACCATTCTGTGTTTTCTTAATTACTTTTCCATGATTTCTGGAGAATCTTGAGGATTATATATTTTGTCAGGTAATTATGGTAAATTTCCCTTCATAATACCTGCTTTGCCAGTGCACTTTTGGTTTCTCTTTGAGATTTTATTTATTCTTCCTTTTGTTTTTATGACTTTCTTTACCGCTTTATCAAGTTGTGAGCTAGGTTGTATTTAGGCTTTTTCCCTCTTGAACTTTTGGTTTGTCAGCCTTTTTCTTATATTCTCCATCACTCCCTCTGGTTTCTCTCTTCGTTCTTTGGCCTCTTCCTCTTTCACTGCTGCACAGGTGACCAAGGATGTGCCACGGGACATCCTCAGTCTCTTCACTTTGGGGTGCCTTTCCTGGATCAATCCTCCAGGGAAAGAACTAGTCCTAGCTGGATTTCTAGTTCCCTTTCTCTCAAATCTAACATTTGTCCTCTGAGCACAGCTCTTCTTTTCTACCCTGCGCATATCTCTACTCTCTTCTCTTCCCCTTTCTACATACCCCAGTAAATCTCCTTTTTGTTTGTGTGGTTGAGTAGAATCACTGCACCCAATGTAATTTGTTAGAAAACGTTAACAGTACTTAAAAAGATAACTTCAGAAAGAAAGCATTGGCTTGACCAAATATATTTAGAAAGTAACAGAGTTTTAAAGAGTCCTCAATGTTAGATCTTCAAAGTAGCTGAAAAAGAGGGAAGATTCTAAAGTACTAGAAAAGAGTACGGATGTTGATTTTTGTTTCTTCATCAATGTGATCAGTATAGAATGTAGCCTGTCTATTCCTCATCCTCTGTAATTCCTTCCTGCTCCTCATCATTAATTTTCTCTAGAGGATTGCTCCTATTCATTAGTGGGCTTCTTTTACATTTTATCTAGCCTTCAGGCTGCCAGTCCATATTTCGTAATAAGCCTGATCATACCCTTCATGCATAAATATTTTTAAATTAAATTGAAAGAAATATGCTACAACTTACATATGCTTAGCATATGTCTGTCCTTTGCCTTTTGGGTCATCTGAAATGTATTCCATGAATTAAAAGCACACAGTATCATAGGGAGAATATTGGTGTTAAAGAAAATTTTTGCATGTGCCGAGTAACAGTTTGGAATTGTTGAAAACAATGCACATTTTTAATGCAAAATACGAGTTGCAACTCAGGATGCTTTTAGCACTACCAAAAGAACCAGTTGAAAAGATATCAGCAATTATCAGCCCTATGCGCCTGTTTTTCTCTCTCGTAAATCTTTATGAAAATGCCTGTGCCCTGTATCAAAGAGTGTCTTCATTGAAAACCCGAAGAAAGAATAAGCAGACTGCCAACTGCTTCTTTATGTTAATACATTGAACTGCTTGAAGCAAGCAGGTCACACACATCCTGCTGAAGTCTGCAGAGTCAGGCTTGGGATAGAAACTTCAGTTCCAGTTTGGGTCAGCTAGCTTCCAGACCTTCCAGATGCAGACATCCTTATCTTCCCCTTCTGTTATTTGTTTCCTCACATGTAAACCCTTTATCTTCTCCTCCTTCATTCTGTACAATTCCTTTGTACCCATCCTGCTTATGTATTCACATTCAATAGTAGTTGCTGAAACTGATGCTCTGAACTCACTGACTGGTAAATGTTCTGTGTAGCCTGTGCTCTGAGGGTGATAAAACTGCAGTTTCTATCTCAGTGCCATTGATTTGGTGATTGACAGCAATACCTGTATTATGCCCTCATAGAATTTCTATGTCAATTACCAACAACCCAGAGGGAACAGACGAAGTCAGGTCAAGATTGAGGGTTTTTTTGTTTGTTTGTTTTGTTTTGTTTTTCCCTAGTAGCCCACCAGCGTATATATACAAGGTAGATTTTACCTGGGGAGATTTATGAGCAGGAATAATTGACTGACTGGAAAAGTTTCAGTCCTAGCTAGAAAGTCACATACAGATCTATGTACTTGTCTATATTGTCTGTGTGTCTGTCTTTTTGTACCTGAGTAATCTATTAGACATAAACCATTGGACTCTGGGGTGACCAACCAAGTAGCTACACTGATACCCTGAGGAACAGAGTGATTAGCATTTGAAAGCAAGGGCTTTGGCTGAAAACTTTGTGTCTTAATTAGAGGGCCTCCTCCCTTTCACCTCATTTCCTGATGGCAAATAAGCAAGAAACTTGTCTATCCATAGTCATGTATAATTACTGTGCTGTCTTGCCTACCCCTCCTGTCTAAATTCCTGGGAGATCCTATTCTGGACTGATGTAAATCTCAAGTGGCCAGTAAGATCTCTATCTGATATCTCATTCTGCCTTCAATCATCAGTGATCTATTATGGATCCCCTCAAATTCTGGTCATTTAGACCTAGATCTGATAATTCTGGTTTGTGACAATTGTCTATAGATTTAGAAACCAAATTATTCCTTGTCAAATCTACTCCTGATATGGGAACTCTGGCCTGGTTAAACTCTTTTTAAAAACAACAACAACAACAATAAAAAAAAAAACATGGTCTGTATTAAAAGCTAAAATACAACATTCTTGACCCCAGAGAGGATCGTTTGATTTTTAAATATTGCTTATGCTTAGGTTCAACTTGAAACTTCATTCTCAAGTCAGTTCTCCCTGAAATCTTTCTCCCTGAAATCTGTAATTACTACAGTTTTTATGCTAAACTCACTTTCCAAATAAATAGGGATCTCTACTGATCTTTGAGTGAACTTTCAGTGGGAAATAAGTTTTAAAAATAGGCAGAAAAAGAGTAGGAACTTTTTTCTACAGAGTGTTTTAAAACCTTCAAAAAGATATAATCTCATCTTAGTGTTCCTAATTCTGGTAGAGTTGGTAATAGAGGAAGAGAGAGAGAGGGAGGAGGAAGAGGAGATCCTTTATATTGTTGAAAACTAATTAGAGAATTCATTTTTAAACTGACAAGGAATCTGTTTATAAAGCATTTTCAAAAATCATGGTGGAAATGTGGTTTGAATGTTTGGGTAAATATCCTGGTGGGTTTGGGGGAGTGGGGGTTGCAGCCCCTAGGACTTTTTTTTCACACAAACATTCTCTCCCTACCTTGAAGAATGACAGATTTATTGTTTTAGGGCAAGGGAAAGGGGTGATTTCAGTGACTAGAGAATAAACAGAACTGAAGCTGATTGGGTGCTTGTGCTTGGACCCTAATTCTAACATTTCTCCTTAGCCTCTGCTTGGGTGCCTATGCCTGGATCTCAATTCCAAAACCACATCCAGTTCTGAAATCACATCTCTCCCTAGCCTCAAAATACTGTCTCAGGCAGTTCCTCTCTAGTTCAAGGGCAGCTTGCCTTAGTAAAACACTTATCTCTCCTCCTGATACTATGGCCAGCTGTGCCTCCCTATAGAATTTATTGGTCTGACTCCCCGTATACGTGCTAATTGGCTGTGCACTGGTTCATAATGATATTTACTGCTTACTGACCTTACCGATATGTATCCTAGACATAGACAAATATACACTCCCTTACATTTATCTTGTTTAACAAGACATTTGATGGAAGCAACCTGGATATTTCCAATCAGCCTTGACTATTAGTTGACTTAGTGAAGTTTCACAGTCAAAACCACACCCCCAGGTCACCCCACCCTTGGGCTATTTCCCAGTGAACTCTGGGTAAGATACCTGCACAGTAGATACAAAAAATGCCTATTCCTTTAAGAACTGACCACCCCTTAACGACAGCTTAATCCTACCCCAAAACAACTAATTAACATGTTTCACGCTAAATCTCCTATAAAAACTTTTGCTGCATCCCTGTAAGGTTGCAGGTTCCCTAAGAACTCTAGCCTGCTGTAAAGCATAATAAATCTTTGCCACCTTGACTTAAAGAATGCTCGAGATCGTGAGTTCATTCCAGACAGCCCTGACCTTCTCCAGTGCTCAGGTCCTCGAGAGGCACTCCCTCTCAGTAACCCTGTCTGGGAACTCCAGTTTTGGGGTTCCTGGACCTCATCTCCCCCAACCCTCAGCAAAGCCAATTTAAAAGTTTTATCCAGTGAGGTACAGAAATGGAAGAAACAAACAAACAGTTTTATAGACTGCAATTTTAAATTTATCTGATGCTTAAGAACCACCTGTTATTAAATCTTCTTCCCTTCATCTTGGAAAGGAAGAGGCTTTTAAAATCAGAAATCAAATAATTTGAGAATAAGCAAATTTAATTTTAGATGATTGTTTTCCTTCACCATTATGTTCCTTGTGTGAATGATTTAACAGAATTTAGTTGTCAGGTAAGTTAGAACCAAAGTCCTTAAAAGGAATTGGAATAGGCTATGTGTCTGTAAGCTCTTAAGAATCCCATTTGGAAATGTTTTGCCTGAATTTTGGTGTCTCAGGAATTGGATAAGTTATGTTTATTCTGGTAAGGCCAGAGATCTCTTGAGTTAGTGAAGATAGAATCAGGGGCTTATCCAGTTGTTGAATAAAATGCAGGCTGAGGACAGTCTCGATTTACACAATCTTGTAACTGTTTCTTTGAACTAGGATTGCTTTTTCTGCAGAGATGATGTTATTTCCCAAACTCAGAGAAGTTTCACTTTTGGTCAAGGAACAATAAAAGTTTTGCAATTAACTGGTATTTCATAAGAAACTTGTGCTAATTTGTAAAGGGATTCATTGGAATGAAGAAAAACAGTTTTGTAAATAGTTGGAATAGTGAGAAATATCAAGATGTGAGGGTTAAGTGGAAGTAATGAAGGTAAGTGAAGTATGAAGTCAGAGTGTGGAAAGAGAGCTCTAATTTTGAACTTTGCAAGGCTTTAGTCAAAGTCCACAGGAGGAGAAAAAGTTTGAGGAGGTTTTGAATCTCCTTAGGATTAGAGGAGTATGGGAAGAATTCTATGCCTGTAAATTGGTGAGTAATAGTTGGAGAAATGCTGTTAGAATTAGTTTTGAGATTTCTTATGATCTCTGAATTTTATTTCACCACATCTAGTTGATGTAGAAAAATACCTAAAGGGGCAGCTAGGTGGTGCAGTGAGTAGAGCACTGACCCTGGAGTCAGAAGGACCCGAGTTCAAATATGACCTCAGACACTTGACACATGTACTAGCTGTATGACCTTGGGCAAGTCACTTAACCCCAATTGCCCTGCCAAAAAGCACACGCAAAAAAAAAATAGCTAAAATCATGAGCACAATTTAAAATTCACAAGATTCTACCTAGTTAAAACATTTATCAAGTATAACCATCCAAATTCTAAAACTGTCCTTGAAGGGCCAATAAAAAGGTATATTCCAAATTTTATGTGAAGAATATATACATTCATGATTTCTATGTAAAAAAAAAAGGTTATGTTTGCAATAACCGTATTTTAGGAGAGCTAAAAATATACCTTGAAATGGAGATTTGAAATTACAAAACTGCCACATTAATCTTTGGCAGTAGACTTATTGAAGGTAGTGGGGTCTGTAATTTGAAGTGGGAGCAGTGAATAGCCCTTGGAAAACTTGAGATTTTATATGGTGCCATTTATAACTGTAAATCCAAACTTGATTTGACTTGATTATTTGTCCTAACCCAAATTGTAATACAGCCTCATTTAAAGTGAGATGTGTTTTTCTCTTATGACAATTGTGATTTGTGTGTTTGACCCTCTGTGACTAAAACAGACCATGATGCAGAATACACTTAAATTTGGTATTAAAATAAAATGTTTATAGACTGGAAGAATAAGAATTATAGGTGTAATCTTTCTATCAATATTAAGCCATATTGAGATTATTAGAGATCTCTGATATGCTACATACCCTAAATGCAAAAATTTTTAATTTATTTTGATAAATTAATTGGGAAAAATTATTATTCACAGTATGGTTAATATGTACCCTGAATGGTAATGCTTTCAGCCACCTTTATAACTATAACTGGGTCATAATTACTCAATATTTGCAACTAGTATAGACTGTGAAAATTGATAGGCAGATTAAATGAGTTTTTTGATTGTAACAATTCAGAATTGCATTCATCTAAATTAATGAATAGCAAAAACTGCTGTGTGTATTGTTTAAAATCTGTGCTATTATTTTATATTAATATTATGCTTCTAATTTCTTGCATTCTGGTTTTCAGGAAATCATGGTAGAAGAAATGCTCTTAATTTGAAAAATTATACCTATCAGGGGATACAACTGTATCATTAGAAGATTATCTCCTTTTTTTAATCTGAACACTGTGAAATTGTGAATTAAAAGTCTTTTGTTGTTATGATTAAAAATATCTTAAGTATTTGCTTGAGTATACTTTGCTTTAAAATTAATAATGATAACAGTAATAACAGTAATAATAGATTTTGGGGGAAAGTTCCCCAAAACTTGTAAATTCTCATCTGTAAAGTTGTTTGGGAACTTACCAAGTCCTTTGGATCTTCAGCCTTGGCAAGGTTATAAAATCTTAGCAGCTTTTGAAAGAAGGAGCTGTAAGAACATGTAAGAAACAAAAGACATCTTTGTAATGTTTAAAACAGCGACTTGATTTACTGAGAAACAGATCCCCTCCTCTCCAACACAAATATGCACAGCCAAAGTGGGGGATGATGAATTAAGTTTGCTTATAATACAGAAGTCATTTAGATGATGAATTTTCTGACTGTTGATTATGAAAAGTATGAAATTGCACCCAGAATAGCATGTATTGAAATTATGCCTTTGCAATAATTTAGGATTGTAGACCCTGGTTTTAAGGATGTTTCTTTTTTACCTTAGAGGTTATTATACAAGCTTACAATGACCATTATTTTTCTGGGTTATAAGTGAATTATCATGTATTCACTTAATGTGTAAAACGTTAGAATGTGATCATTTTCTTAATTTTTAATGATGGATTTTTATGTCAAGATGTCTTTAAACTAAAAAAGAAAATAATGGATGAATGCATTTAGAAAGGAATTGTGTATATTTAATAAGTACTGAAGATAAATGTTTTTGTTTAGTGTTAAGAAAATGTTAATTGCAACTTGAAAAACAACTTACCTCGGTCTAAACCAGGGATGGGGAACCTGCAGCCTCAAGGCCACATGTGGTCCTCTAGGTCCTCAAGTGCAGCCCTTTGACTGAATCCACATGTGGCCTTGAGGCCACAGGTTCTCCACTCCTGAAACTGCTAGCAGTTGAACTTGCAATATGAATTAAGGGTGTTTTGTCCTGGTGTGAAAACTGAGTATTGCCTAGCTAGTAGCATGCAGTTAAATGGGAAGCCTGTTGAATCAGTCCATCAGTACATAGGTCTTGGGCCCAAAATTAAACATAAGGAGAATTGCATTCTAGATCACACTTAAGATATTTCCCAGACCTTTTAAAGGATCACAAGCACCTTGCTTTTGCCAAAGTCTATCTTTTTAATGTTAAAAATTTTCTGGTGATGGTTTGTAATTGTGAGTCATGAGATACCACAATCTCATAAAAATTTTATTAAATGAAAGACTGTCCTCGAAAAGATATATGATATGCATAGGCATTAGCATGTTATCAGAACTGACTTGTTAAGAAATTAACAAGACAGAGAAAGATCTAAGGGCATTATTCTTAGAGAATGCTTAGGGAGAATGAGAAACAATGGATGGTCAGGCCAAGTCGTGCATGGACATTCCTGAGATAGTAAATGGATAGATGAAGGAGGGAAGAAAACAGGGAAGGAGGAGGAAGGGAAAGGAAAGGAAGAGAAGAGAGGGGACAGGACAGGAGGAGGTTGGAAGGTTTTCAAGTGCCAGGCATTGTGCTATGAGGAGGATACACAAAAGATAGGCTCTACCTTGAAGGAGCTTACAGTTGAATAGGGAAAGATAGCACATTAAAAAAAGCAGAAAACCAGTGGAGGGGAAATTGAGGAAGATACGAAGAAGTATGAAGAAGGGAGCACGGTTTTGCAGTCCAGAAAGTCTGAGAAAAGTCTGGAAGAAAAGTAAAGGCAGGCTAACTAGGTCCCTTCCACATAATGGAAGCATCAAGAGGAACTCACCAGTAGAAAGAGGCAGGCCACAGAAGTAGTTGGCTGTGCCAGGGTAAGGAGGACCCAAGAGCTGAGGGAGGGGCCAGGAGGAGAATGAAGGTAGCAGTGTCTGCCTTTGTGTTGCCCCAATCCTCTGTTCAGGATTCATGGCAGACTAGGTTCGAATAGCAGAGGATGGGAGATGTGGAAAGTTCCAGACTGTGTCAGTGGCATGACTTCTCACACCTGCAAAGTGATGGGTCCATTAAAGTATGTTTTCTCCTTTGTTCTGCCTGTCTCCACCCCAAAAGCATTCAAACACCTTTCCTCCCTGTACAGACTTTTCATGGCCTTTAAGTCTCAACTGAGCCTTTGCTCTGTCACAAAGCTTTTTCAGAACAAGTTTTCTAGCTCACATCTTAATTCTCCTCCAATTTCATAACACTCTCTTCAGTATTTTTCCAGAAATGTAGCTTTATAATATCTCATTGTCTTTTATTTTTCTTGTGTCTTGTAATGTTGGTGAATATAATTTGTTTTCACTGTCAACCCTCTAAGACTCAAAAGATTTTTGGTGATTCCAAACTGGGATTTAAGTAACTTAAGGAAATTTAGAATTTGGCTTCTTGTGAGAAGCTGTATACCTGTTTGATAGGAAATAGTTTTAATATAAATTATTTTCAATATATACAATTTAAGTTATTAAAGATAGTAAAATGTTTAGTAATGTGGAATTGATAATTCTTATTTGTTGATTAATATCTTCAATTTTTTTCCAAAAAACCCCCAACAGATCAGTTTATTAACAGAGGATCAGGCAGTACAAGAAACAGTAAGAATCAAGATGTCTCTCACATTGCATTTGGATCCAAGGTGCTTGGACCACCTCCACCTTCTGGCAGAAGACATAGCATAAGAACATCTGGAGAGGTATGGGAACAGTTCAGAAAGCTGTCTAAACATGGTTGACATGGTGCGGTGTTGGTTTGTTCTGGTATTGAGAAGCCAACTATAATAGGCCTATAAATATACCCCAAATAAATATTTGCTTATGAGAAAAACACAAGAGAATAGAAAAGGTGTCCTCCCCCACTCACGTTTGCTATTCGTTTACTGACCCCCTAGTTTGTTCCAGTGGCTCAGAGTTCACTTACTGATGCCCTTCTTAAAGACCTTTTCCCTCTAATCTCACATTGCGCTTTTTTTTGTTGTTGCGACTCTTGAATGCTCTTACAGTATACGATTGCATAATGTCATTATCTCTCTTTGCGCTCTAGGTGGTAATCTCACTGAGATCAAGAATCATGGTTTTTTCCTAAGTATTTTATTTCCCTTTCTACCTACAAAAGAGCTCTGCACTTACTAGGGGCTTAATCAATACCATATGTATAAATCAATGAACCCAATACATGTCAATAGCTCAAAATAAACTTTTAGACAATGTTTTAATGCATATATATAAAATAGCAGAAATTCAAAGATGAGACTCCACCTGTGACATATTTCCCCTTTTACTTTAAAACTGGATTAGGCCTCACCATCTAGTAAAGAAGCACATTTGTGCACATTTTGATTTGTATTTCCCCTGAAAGTCTTGCAAGTGAAAAATTATATACCTCTGTGACTTTTGAAGTTTCTGCCTTTTAAAGAGAAATAAGTACATTTTCATTTTTGTTTGTCTCTGCTTTTTTCCCCCCTCCTGCTTACATATAATTATTTGCCTTTGCTTAACTTTGTGGCCTTCCTTAACTCTGCCAGAAATGAAATAAATAAAAAAAAACTTGTCCTCATAGTCTTTCTGCTACTGAGTATAATTTGTGCTTCCATAAATGAAATATATGTAGCAGGCAAATAATGCAGACTCTGAAAATCACCATAAACCTTTCATTAAACATACCTACAAATTCACTGCATCCTTGGAAAGTCCAGATACTACCGAACAAGCTTTGAGTAAGGTGGCTTTCTCTCTACTTGAAGAAATCTGGGGATGTGAAAAGAGAGCTTAAAAAACCTGTATTCAGAACCTTGCCCTGCTACATACTGTGTGACATTGGGAAAGTCATTCTTCTCTCGGGAACTCAGCTTTCTCATTTGTAAAATATGGGAGGTAGGACTAAATGATTTAAGATCTTTTCCCTGTCTGCATGTATAATTATCCTAAGTAGTTTTTTTTTTGTTTTTCTCTCCATTTAAGTTCTTTTAAAAGCTAATATGTGTTAAATATATTCTGCGAATGTAATTATTTCATCTGACAGTCTGATGATTTGTGTTTTCTTATAGACTATAAAATCCAGAAATAGCAGAACTTGCCAGCAGCCTACTGCAGAAAAACGTACTAACAGGTCAGAAATATCAAGCCTCCAGTTATATGAGTCAGAAGAGCAAGGAGACAAAGAAAATATTCATCTGGAAAAGCCAATTACACCCATTAATGGTAAGAAAGGATGTATAGAGATTAATTCGTAACTTCAGTAGTGGATATGCTTTTGTTAGGAAATCAATCAATAGAAGTATTATTTTAATATTGGAAAGAGTAGGGAAATATTATCAAAACATGTTCAGAATTCTTAATGTTGCACAGTCATTAGTGGGAGTAGTTCACAGCTTTCATGTTTTGTTTTCAGTTTGCCCCTTTGAAGAATCTTGTCTTTGGAATAAGAATTCTAAATGAGAACAAATTGCTGCTTTTTTAAAATCACCAAGAAGTGATTGTTTTTTTTTAAAAGCACGACAATATATCAATCCACACCACTGGATTAAGAAGCATACTCATAGTTTAAGGAAGTTTTATGTGTTCTTTTAAGATTCTTAAAAATTAGGTTTTTAAGCATGCTCTTTTTGAAGGGGGAACAGACAAACTTGAAATATCTTCCTAAAAACATTATCTTAGGTGAAACCAATATTTTGCTTGCATTTTCTTTTGCAGCATTTGGATCTAATTAGTAACCATTATCATTACAAATGATATCCTACGTAAAACAAATATAATATGTAATAGGAAAGTGATGAAGGAAACAAATATAAAAATTTTAATTACTTTAAAATTCTGTCCTCTAATCATTTGTATAAAAGTTCTTCCAAATTCCTTTTAATACTAATTTTCACTTCCAGTATCAAATAATCAAATGAGTTTTTTACTTTGAATATTTTATTATGGAATGTAAAATTAGAATTCCAAAGGAATTTGGAAGACCTCTTTATGCATCATGATTGTTGGAGGCAGCAAGGTGATGCAGTGGATACCATGGGGGAAGTCAGAAAGACTTAAATTCAGATCCAGCCTCAAATACTTAATAGCTGTGTGACCCCAAACCACTCATTTCCCTTTTGTTTGCCTCAGTTTTCACATCTCTGAAGTGGAGGTAACAATAGCACTTGCCTCCCAGGGTTATTCTGAGAAACAAATGAGATAATATCTGTAAAGCAGTTTGCAAACTGTAAAGCTCTATATAAATAATTGGCTTTTATTGTTATTGTTTGTATTTTTATCATATCATTCCAGAGTCTAATATAGGTGAATGAAAATAGCATACCTTAACCTTATGGTTTTTTCACTACAGAAAAATATTAAGAATATTATAGTTCATAGATGAAGTCTATCTTTAGGATAGACTCTCAGTTGGAAAATCCTTTTCCATGATATTTTCATGTGCTTTTGAAATCTATAGCCTTGCCATTATGTATAAGGAAGTCATTTCATAATCATCTTCTTTTGTGTAGTCAGAGCATCAGCTGGTTAGGACAGAGGTAAAAATCAACATCAATTTAGAAGAAAGGTTAAAGATGAGAAGGTAGCATAGTGAAAAATTGCAGCAATTTTAATCTGACCTATTCATGTGATCCTTGAATAGAAAAAATTTAGGAAAGGAAAGATGAAGATTTTGCCCTTAATTACCACCTTTTACTTGTGAAGTTTTGCTAATGGGAAGCTATTGCTGTAGAGGGAAAGCTTAAAGAGCTCAGGAACCCCCTTGCCAGATAACCCTTGACCTCTTTGACCCATTCATCAAACCCTGCAGAGGAGTTGGGCAGTGTTGCCTTTCTAAAGAGAGCTCAGCATGCTAACAAAAGGAGCCCCCTCAGCCCAAGAGCATTCATCTGTCAATGCTGGCAGCAGAAGGAGAAGCAGACACTCAACAGTCTGTTATCACTGTCAAGGATGGAGAAGCCACCATTCTTGTACTCCTAACATATCAGTCCGAAGAGGTAGAAATGTCACTGAAGAAGACAAAATTGAGAAGCGTGTATGGGTCAAACTGAGTACACGCTGAGGAATCATGCTGGAGAAGAGACTTGAAAGTATTGGTTTTACTGGATGCCATAAGAATGAGAAAAAATTCAATTGACATTAAAATAAAAAAAAACCATTAGAGATGGCATCAGTACTTACCAGCCATGGGCCTACTTTCTTCTCTTTGTAAAGAATGATGTACATGTGTCCTTGATGAAAACATGAAATGGAGCCTTTTTGAATAGTGTTCTATAGAAAACCCTATCTTTAAAGCTATGCAGTATCCTCTTGTGCTCTTGTGTTTATTGTTTTTTGATTATCAAAAGAAGAAGAGGAAAGGGAGGAAGAAGAAAGAAGAAGAGTGATAAAGTGAAATACAGATGAGGGGTTTTCTTGCATATTTTAGGGATATACGAAATGTCTTGACAAATATAACCACTAATATGATTCTGTTCGGTGATGCGATGATTATTTATGTTAAGCAGGGCATGAACAGAATAATACATGCTTGTCAGCCATGTTAACCACTGTCATATTGGGTGATACTATTTGTGGATAAAATTATTTTGTATACCTTAGGCCCCAGAGTATTATGGGACCTTTCCAGTGAGATCCACATTTATTTTAAAGCATGTGATCTAAGAATCAGTCTAAAAGTCTTAAGTGCCTACTGACTGCTAGAAACTAAATGGATAAAAAATTTCTATCATCAGTCATATATACAAAAACATTTTTAGCAACACTTTGTGGTAGCAAAGAATTCGAAACAGAAGGTGTAAATCCTAGTATGTGAATGTAATAGACTAATAATATATCATAAGAAATTTTGAGAATTACAAATTCAGAGGAACGAGGGAAAACTTTATTTGAAATGAACAGAATCAAGGGTACAATTTGCACGATGACCAGTATTGTATTTTTTTTATTTCTAATAAATTTAATACTTTATGTTTTCCTCAATTACATGTAAAAGCAATTTTTAACATTAGTTTTTAAATTTTTTTTAGTTTCGAAGTCTTGCCTTCTCTTCCCCTCCCCCGCAATGAGAAGGGAAGCAATTTGACATAGATTATACATGTGCAGTCATGCAAAACATATTTATATTTTAGGATGACCAGCATTGTAAAGGAAAATAACAGACTACAAAACTCAGATCATTGCATTTAGTCAGTACTTCATAAGACTGTCCAATGTGTTGACTATGCTTACTTGTTAAAAGGGAGAATTTCTATCAGGAAAGGGTTTGTTGGTAAATATTGATAGAGATGAAGCAAAAGTAAAGAGATAAAAGCTTCAATATAACATAAAAATGAACAGAAGAAAGCAGAAGGAAGTTTAAAAGGGTGCACTAACGGCAACTTTGTTACTATCATGTTAAACTTAGTATATACTCAGAAAACTGTAACAAAAGTTCACAGTTTCACATACAATCTCCCTTTTCTGATCTTTGTATACTTAAACGTTCAGGTTTCTTGATGATTACTAAGTTCATTATTAAAAAAAATTAAAATAAAAAACAAATCCCTGTTGTCTAGATTGCTATGCAGTAGATAGAGATGGCAGTCCATTGAGTTGATACATCAGTAGATTTATTGGAGATAGTGTCTCAAACAAGACACTGAGCTGAGCTCAGAGTTGAATAAGGAGAGGATCATGGATTACATTTGGGATTGTGCAGTGCTTTTAACAGTCTAATTAGAAAGCTATATGAAAAATGCTTTAAATTGCTATTGTTTAGAGAAATGCAAATTAAAACAACTCTGAGCTACCAGCTCACACTTATCAGATTGGTTAATGTGACAGAAAAGGAAATCCAACCATTTGGGAGAACAATTTAGAACTATGCCCAGTGGGCAGTCAAAATGTACATACATACCCTTTGATCCAGCAATACCACTAGTAGGTCTGTATCCCAAAGAGATCATAAAAAAGGGAAAAGGACCTACATGTACAAAAATATTTATAGCGGCTCTTTTTGTGATAGTAAAGAATTAAAATTTAGGGATACTCAGCTGTTGGAGAATGGCTGAGCAAGTTGTGGTATATGAATATAATGGAATACTATTGTTTCATAAGAAATGAGCAAGCAGATTTCGAAAAAACCTAGGAAGATATACATGAACTGATGTTGAGCGAAGTGAGCAGAACCAGGAGAACATTGTACACAGTAACAGCAACATTTTGTCGTGATCACCTGTGACAGACTTAGCTCTTCTCGACAATACAGTGATCTAAGACAACTCCAAAAGACTCATGACAGAAAATGCTTTCCACATCCAGAGAAAGAACTTTGGAGTCTGAAAGCAGATTGAAGCATATTATTTTCACTTTTTTTGTTTTGTATTTTTTGTGGCTTTTCCTTTTGTTCTTGTTCTTCTTTCATAATATTACTAATGCGGAAATATGTTTCCATGATCATACATGTATAACCCGTATCAGACTGCTTGCCCTCTTGGGGTGGGAGGAAGGGAATGGAGGGAGGGAGAAAAATTTGGAACTCAAAATTTTATAAAAATGGATGTTGAAAACAATCTTTTCATGTAATCGGAAAAAAATAAAATACTATGCACCAAAAAAAAAAAATCCTAACTTGCTCCATAGTGCAAAAAGCCCATTTTTCAACACCATTGTTCTCCTGTCTTCAACCCTAACCCTAACCCTAGCCCTAACCCATTGCTGATATATCCCCACTATCTATGCAATGGACAGATGTATGCTAGATTCAGATTAGTTGTGCATATTTCCAATATGACCTATGCCCAAAAGGTGGCATAGAGGATATTGAGGTAATATATGATCAGAAAATTAGTGGATTAAGTGACATGACATAAATCAGGGATAAGAAATGGGCTCCCCAAGTACTCCATCCATCAGCCCCTGACATAAAAAGTCCTACAATGCCTTCAGCACATTGGGTGGATCTTCTGTAGAAAAACATAGATGAATTACACAGGGTTCAAAGGCATGGATGGGTTTCACCTATGCAAAAAAGATACCACAGGTGAGATGAAATTGAAATGTGTTGATTTACATATTCTGTCACTAGGTGTTATCTGAAGAAATACTGATGGTGATAATTCTCCTAGAGAAACATGACTCCAGAATTTAAGACTGAAAGCCTCTTTCCTATCTAGGACTAAGCTGTACTGCTTCTTGCACATCTAACATAAGAATATTTCAAAAGTAATACTGTTAGTACCTTTTTTCTTTTGGAGCCTATAATTGTGTTATTTACTAGATTATCTCAAATTCTCATTGTATCCTGTGTTTTTGCCTTGTGTTCATTGATATGGTAATGGTACAGCTGATCTCCATGTTATGCATCCACATCCCCCTCAAGAACCTTCCACAGATAAGAATAATAGTAGACGAAGATTACGGCTCAAAAGCACCAGCAAAGACCGGACAGAGACGCCCAGTGGTATGGCACAAATCTGACACTATCTTTTATCTATAGTGTATTCAGAGCAATAGACTCTCTCTCTGCATGTTGTAAAATCCAAAGGATTATGAATCAGTTCACTTAAAATATAAATGTCTGTGCTACAGGGATTATGGAAATCATACTTCCTGTACAAGAATTGCTTTGTAGGGCTAACAGAGATTGGCAGGATTAGAGGGTGCTATGAGTGGTACAGAAACAAAGAGCTTTCCTCTTTCCAAAGGAGAAACCAAGGAAACTTCCCTCATTGATTTTTAATATTACATATGTGAAGATGCTGCCAGCAGGCTTTATTGAAACCTCTGTGGATCACCATCATTTTCCTTTTTTTGATTTTTCTCTCCTTTTCCAAAGCAGAGCTAATCCTTTTTCTCTGGTTATTGGCATACATTGCCACTTAGGCAGTTAGGTAGCTCAGTGGATAGAGTGTCAAACCTGGAGTCAGGAAGACCCGAGTTCAAATCCTGCCTTAGATGCTTAGTAGCTCTGTGACAATGGGTGAGTCATTTAACCACTGTTTGCCTTCATTTCCTCATCTGAAAAGTGGAGGCAGTGATAGGACCCACTTCTCAGAGTTGATCCTCAGATCAAATGAGGTAATATTTCTAAAGTGCTTGGCAAACCTTAAAGCACTGTATGAATGCTAACTATTGTTATTATTAAAAGGAGGGGAGAGGAATAAGCATTTGATAAGTTACTATTATTATGTGCCAGGCATTGTGCTAAAGCGTATTTTCATTATTAATTGTGATTATTTCCAGTGTGTTCATTTCCAAACTAAAATACTTTTTAAAGCAAAAATCTGCACACGTATGCACATGCATGCACACGCACACACATGCACGCATGCGCACACACACACAGAGTCATTCTTGTACTGTACTTGCTTGAATAATTTAGAGTTGGGAGACAAAAGTCTCAACTCTACCTTGCTATTTCCTCAGACTTTTAAAGGCAATGAATGAACAAGAGTCAATCCTAGAATGCTTTCTCTAACCATCTTTTATAGACTCTATGATAGATTTGCTTAGAAACAGCTGTAATTCAAAAATAACAAATTTATTCTATGTCATGGCATCAAAGGAAAATAATTTAAGACTTTTTGAAGCACTTTTTTTTAGCATTATAAAGGATAAATGTTTGGGGTTCTTGTGAATGTTTACTAGTTTAAAAAGTTAGAAAAAAGAATCTACTTGAAATGGTTTGATTTTAAAATGGCCTATGAAAGAAAAAAAGGAAGAATCCATAAAATTACTCTTGAGTCATTACTTAAGAAGTACACAGTTACCATTCTGAAATAATTTTATACTGTTATTAAGAAATTTGTTGCATTTACAAATTTCAAGGGAAATAATGCCTTTCATGCTGTAAGGACTTAGTAAATGTTTGTTGAGTTGAGTTAAAGGTTCTGGAAAATGTTTATTCCCATCAAGGGAGCTCCTCAGGAAACAGCCGTAATGAGGATACGACACCAGCTAAGCTCACCACTGTGTCCCATCGAAGAGTGAACAGTGCAGTGGCATTAAATGTCACAGGTCATCAGCAAATATCGCCTCATCAAACAGGTAAGAGCCTCCATTCTGTCACATCTACAAACACCCAGCAAAATATTTCTCTGTAGTTAGGTGAATTTGAAGTCACAGGGGCTAAACTTGAATCCAATTCTTACTGTTTGCCCCAGGTCAGTCACATAACTTTTCTGGGCCTGTTTCTTTATCTGTAAAATGGGGGTCGTAGATGACCTCCCAAGCTCCTTCCACCTCTAGGCCTTATGACATTTCTGTTATCTTCTAGGAAAAAAAAATGGATGCCATCTGGCATTTTATTTTTTATAAATTCCATTTTCTAGGACATAAACAACTTTCTTCAATAGATACATTCTTGCCTATTGCTATGATAGACAACATAAGCCAAACAGTATCTTGTTGACCTATTCAAAATAAATAGTAAAATTGTAGAGTTTTCTGCATTTTTTCATTTAACCCTATCATTCTTTTAAAAGATTATCTGTTATTCTCTTTCTGCCATTCTGTTGTGTAACGAACATGGCTGAGATCTGTGGCAGGACACATCCACATATCTTACCCAGCAGGTGTGCAGTACTTTTAGAAAGGCAAATTGTTTTTGAGCAAAGGAAAAGAGAAAATGAATGAATATTGTTTGTAGTTTGTCAGTCTTATTTATGCAATGTTGAAACCTTCATTAAAATGTTAGGCGCAATTAGAGTCTCTAGCATAAATCTGACTGTGTAGGGAAAACTAATTAGATGTTTAGGTGATCATTCTTGTATTTATCTTGTTTGCTGCAATATTGTGATTACATAGTAATTTACATATTTTCCTAAGAAAACACACCAAATTATTCATTACAATTGATATGGAAATAATTGAGGTAAAAATAAAATTCCTAACTAACATGTGGTATTTAGATAATAGAACTTGGAAAATAACTTTAAAATTTTTTTTTTTAATTTTATTAGTCAATACTACCTTTGGCATTAGGTCACCAGATTGTTTAACTTTATAACCTGTATTCCCGTTATGTCTTCCTTTATATTTTGCCAGTGATTTTGGCAGCATGGTGTAATTGATAAGAGAGCCACCCTCAGAGGCAGGAAGGCTTGGATTTGAGATCTTCCCCTTAAACATGTTCTCTTTGTGCCCTCTCAGTGCCTAGTGCCCTAAGTCATTCTCTGAGTTGAAGAGAAGGTGCCAACCTGTACTGATAGAAAACTCCCTGTGCCAGTGATCCCACAGTGAGCCTCCTGATCCCTGTCCGCATCCTGTGATTTTCTAGTTTATAGTATCCATTTTAGATATCAATTTAGTATTATAACATACCAGCTTTGTGAGATTTATCTTTGTATGTCAGCCAATAAATATTTTTTGAGCACCCTCAAGGTGCCCAGGATCATACAAAGAGGCATTGAAATAGGGAAGGTCCACCTTGCCTTGGAAATATGCCTTTTCCTTGAACTTCTGTGTCTCAGATAGACAGAAGCCCAGCCTGGGCAGCCTCTTCCTTGTCTTGTCTCAGCCACATTCTCACATTCCCAGTTAGTCCCATCTTCTCGTGGTCCCTGTCAGGTGTTGAAATGTCCAAACTTAACCAACCTCCCTCGATTATAAGAGGAGACACAAAGCCATGGGGCATGTGCTGGCCTCCATTACAAGCAGCAGGCAGCCTAAGGAGAGAGCCCCTACCTGCCTTTGCCGTCATTTATAATATTCTATTACTTTAGCCAAAGAAAGGAGGAGTTTGTTTGCTAAGGGACCGTAACCATCCACTTACCTCTACTTAACATCACTTTCTTCATTTGTAAAGTTTATCCTTCTTACCCAACACAGAGTTGTAGTAAAGGTGGCCCTGGTTAGCCTGAGAGCCTATAGAACTAGAAAGATAGGGAATGAGACAAGATCTGGGAATTCATATAGAGAACTAGGAACATTCACTTTGCTAGAGTGGCACCTTCTCTGCCACTTAGCATCTTGGAGAGTGACCTGGAGCCCTCTCTGAGAGGTGGAATAACTTGGCCAGAATCACACAGACAGACCATGTTTGTATCAGAGATGGGAGGGTGGGCATTAGGCTGGTGTGGCACGGCAGGTGGGGAGCTCAAGTGCTTGAAGTGAGGAGGGGATGTTTTAACTAATACCCATTACCCCCAATTAGTGTCCCCAGTTGACATCAGAGCACAAGTCTTCTGATTCCAAATCAGGGTATTCTTTCTACTACAACCCTTCAGGGGCATGCGAGTAATAATTGTTTTAGGTGTCTGAATTGCTCGATCACTTTTTCTTCTCTTAACTGAACAAGAATAATGAATTAATTGTCTTTCTCTATGGTTGTTGACCTGTTGGTTAAATATTTGGCGCCATTTGAGATGGCTGACAATATTATTGCGCTTGTTTTTTCAGTTGAGGATGCAATAAACTATTGTCGATTCAGTCCATTAGTAGTTCAATAGTACAGGATATTAGCCTCAGAACCCTTGCCTAAAGTAACTCGTTATTGAGCAATCCACTAATTATTATCTTCATTTTTCTTCCCTACTGTCAGATGAGTGGGTATTTCCTGAAAATTACAGACATCATTTTCCTTTGGACTCCAGCAAACAATCTGTAACCCTGGAAGATGATTCTTGCAATAATTCACACCAGTTGCCAGAAAACAGCAAAGAGAGTAAAAACAGCAGTCAAGGAGAGGAAACCCAAAGTGTTCCAAATGAGATTTTTACATTTTCCTCAAGGCCAAGGTCGTTGCCTCCTGGGAGGTGTCAGGCTGTGTGTACAGAAGGAGGACCCTTTCTGATGGATCTAAAGGAGGAGGACAGTGGAAAGAGGAGAGGAGCCCAGTTGGAAGACGATTTTTGTGGATGTGGCAGCAGCGAAGAGGTACGCAGCTTTGTGAATGAATTGGAGCTATAGCGGCCACCCTTATTCCTTTAGCTTAGGCCCTGCATCAGTGGGGTAAAGGGAAAACTTTCCTTCTATCTGTATAAATGCAGTCAATTGGAATGTCCATCCATAGCTACAGCTTGTTGTTAAGGTAACTGACTCCTGCTAATTTTTTATTAGCATTCATCATATTTAGTTTTGTTATAGGAGTGGTTTTTACATTTTAATCTTCATCTCTCAGAATAAAAAATAAAATTCAGCTGATTTATTTGATAATAAGACTGATCAGACCTTTCAAAAACATTTTTTTTCCCTCCCAGGATGTTACATTGCAGGTGCTGAGTATACTGAGCTAGGAGGGCTTCTTACTCTCATGTCCTTGTTCTCCTTAAACCTTTTCTGGCTCCTTATTTTCTATATGGTTCCAGAGTCTCTAAGATAAACCAATTCAAATTTAGGTAATGAGTCAAGGATTTGTATAGGATGTCATATATTTTAGAATTACTCAGACTACAAAGTTTTAAGTGTCAGTAATGTTTATGGAAAGATTTTTAGACTCATTAAAATCAAATGAATACATTGGAGAAAATTTTTTTTTTAAGAGCTCACTACCTTGCAGTTATCTTTTTTTCTATTTTGAAATGAATTTACCTTTGAAACTGCTTCACATTACTTAATGATGGAAATTTATTTTTTTCTACAAAAAATGTTATTAAAAATAACTATAGGCAGTTCTCACTTTACCTAAGTGGACTGTCCTGCAGACCCCTATGTAAAGTGGTTTTTATGTAATGCTAATTTACCTGTGGACTTGAGAAAGGGAGAGATGGAAGGAGGCCGGAAGGGGGCTGTTGGCCCACAGAGGCTGACAAATGGTTCAAGATGGTTCATGGGGGCCAGGGAGAGAGAGGCAAGAGCAGGAGGAGGAACATGTGGGGGCCAGGCTAGAACTGAGGGGAAGAACATGTTGGAGGCAGACATGTGGTTCTCATGTGGGCAGGTAGGTGGAGCAGGGCAAAGGTCTCCTCTCTTGGCTCAGGAGGTATCAGGCTAAGCCCCTGATGCAGCCCAGTGGTTCTTGATTTCACTTCGAGGGGTTTGGGGTTTTTTTCCCCCGATGGGGCGTGGGGGGTGGGAGGTGGGAGGCTGTACAGTGCCAACCCAAAGGATGAGTAGGGAGGGAAAGAGAGCAGGGTACTGTACAGTAAAGTTAACATAGGTGTTTTTTTTGGAATGAAGATTTTTTTCAGAAGTCTTTACATAAAGTCAAATTTGCATAATGTGAATTTATATAAATTAAGAAATATCTGTATATAAAAACTGATCACAGGATCAGAGCTGGAATGGGAAGGGCCTCAGCCTTCATGGAATGTCAGCTGGAACTTGGCAGCTCAGGATCTCAGGGCCCACAGAGGTGGAGGGGCCTGCGCCCAACTCGAAAGTTCACAGAGCTGCTATTAGAACCCAGGGCTTCTAACCACATCCGGCACGCTTTCTTGTATACCTCCTTGCCACCAGGGTTTAGCAGAAATAGAGAAATAATCATAGAAACACTTAACAGACTGTGCAAAAAAAAAAAATGTTTGTAAGTGAATTGTTTCCTGCTTTCTTACTCTTTTGTGGAAGGTAAAAGATAAACAATTGGAGTCATACTCATTCCCGAAGCCCCACACCTGCCACACTCACAGCCGGTAGAGGATACAGTTAATCTGCAGAAGAACTCCCTGATAATTAGCGGAAAATGCCTTTGCTTTTAAAGCAGAATGCATGGCAGCTTCCTCAATCCACAGCATTAATGAATCAATCAGCACTTACTGTAGTCCAGGCTTGAGGATACAGACACACAGAACAGAGCTATCCCCATGTCCACAAAGCCTGCATTCTAACAGAGAAGACAGCAAGGATATTTATGAGTCTATTCCAGACCCTGTGGAGAATAGGAAGGAATTCATGTAAAAAGAGGGCTTCCGAGAGCCAGAGGGGAGGAGGAGATGGACGGCAAACACGGTGGCCTGACAGCACAGAGGCTCGGTTATGGGCGATGGTCAGTGATTCCCAGTGAAGGTGGAAAGTTAGGTTAGGTCTAGGTGGTGAAGGGCTTTCAGAGCTCAGCAGATCTGTACTTTAGGAAAATTACTTTAACAGTAGCGTGGAGCATAGAATGGAGCGGGAGGAGACCTGAATTAGGGAGACCATTTGGGAGACAAAAACATGCAAGAGGTACTGAGGACCTGCACTAAAGTGGTAGCTGGGTACAGGGAGAGAGACCTTCTGTGCCTCTCTCTATGTTCATATTATAGACTTGGGAGACTGGAAGAATGGTAGTGCCCTCGACAGAACCAACAAGGTGTGAAAGGGTATGGATTTCAGGGGAGAGATCACGCATTCTGTTTTGGACAGTTTGCATTTGAGATGTCTTCAGAACATCCGATTTGAAATGCCTGATAGGCTGTGGTGACCCCAAACAAAAGTGCAGGGGAGGGATCGAGGACAGATCCATAGATCTGTGAGTCTTCGGCAGAGAGAGGATGACCCAACCCATCAAGGTAGGGGTCCATGTGCCTGACATTCATCACCATTACCGCTATGAATTGTCATTTCTGCTCACCTCTTTCCCTGACTTTGCAACTGATGCTGCACTGTCCTTGGCTCAGAGATCTGGCAAGTATGTTTGCAGATTCTAGCCCCAATTCCAGCAGGTGGCCTTGAGTATGATGGGAAGAAGCCTCAGCTGTAAAGCAGAATGCTGTTGCATAGCCTTAGAAGGGAAAAGAACCAGACCTCCTTCTGTAAACTCTGAAGGTCATTAAATTCTGCCAAACAATAATTGGCAATAGTCCAGGCCTGGGGATGTTGGGGCTTCCTTCTGCACTGCCCTCTTTTCCCCTCCCGCCATCCCTATGTGTCTTCCACAGGGCTAAATATTTAGATCTTTTCCAGTCTGTCCTGTGCCTCCCATCAATTGTTCTTTGTCTCTTTCACCATTGTGGCCGGCTCTTAATTTTCCAAAAAGATGGTCAACTGATTTGATAAGAATGAGAATAATGGCATTTACGTAGCATTTTAAGATTGCAAAGTGCTTTTCAAATACTATCTCATGTTACCTTCACAACAACCCTTGGAGGCAGGGGCTGTTATTATCCCCATTTCACAGATGAGGAACAAGCTTAAAGAGGTCAAATGACTTCCCCAGGGTCACACAGCTACTAGGTATCCATCTAAGGCAGAGCTGAAACTCAAGATTTCTGCCTCCAAGTCTACTACCCACTGAACTCATTTGTGATAGCGTATTTTTTTTGCTTTTAACGTTTACTTTTATAAGATTTTGAGTTCCAGATTTTTCTGCCTCACCTCACCTTCCCCAAGATAGCAAGCATGCACATAGAAGATTGTACATGTACAGTCCGTTCAGACATATTTCCACATTAGTCATGTTGTGAAAAGAAAGAATCAGAACACAAGGGAAACCGCAGGAAAGAAAAAAGAGTGAAAATATTAAGCTTCAGTCTGCTTTCAGGCTCCATGATTCTTTGTCTGGGTGTAGATGGCATTTTCCATCACGAGTCTCTTTAAATTGTCTTGGATCGTTGTATTGCTGAGAAGAGCCAAGCCTATCACAGTCGATCAATCTACAGTGTTGCTGTTTTATGTGCAGCGGTCTCCTGGTTCTGCTCCCCTCGCTCAGCATCAGTTCATAGGAGTCTTTCCAGGTTTTTCTGAACTCTGCCTGCTCATCATTTCTCATAGCGCAATAGTATTCCACTACATTCATATTCCACAACTTGTTTGGCCATTCCCCAATTAATGGGCATCCACTCAGTTTTCAGTTCTTTGCCACCACAAAAAGAGTAGCTATAAATATTTTTGTTGGTGTGGGTCCTTTTCCCTTTTTTATGATCTCTGTAGGATACAGACCTAGAAATGGTTTTGCTGGGTCAAAGGGTATGCACATTTTGATTGCCCTTTGGGCATAGTTCCAAATTGCTCTCCAGAATGGTTGGATCATATTCACAGCTCTACCAACAATGCATTAGTGTTTCAATTTTCCCACATCTTTTCCAACATTTATCATTTTCCTTTTCTGTCATATTAGCCAATCTGATAAGTGTTACGTGGTACCTCAGAGTTGTTTTAATTTGCATTTCTCTAACCAGTAGTGATTTAAAGTATTTTTTTCATGTGACTATAGAAAGCTCTGACTTCTTCATCTGAAAACTTCCTGTTCATAGCCTTTGACCATTTATCAATTGGGAAATGAATTGTATTCTTATAAATTTATCTTACATTTTCTATATTGAGAAATGGGGCCTTTATCAGAAACACTGACTATAAAAATTGTTTCCCAACTTTCTGCTTTCCTTCTATTCTTGGTTGCATTTATTTTGTTTGTGCAAAAGCTTTTTAATTTAATGCAATCAGTTATCCATTTTGTGTTTCATAATGTTCTCTGCCTCTTGTTTGGTCATAAATTCTTCCCTTCTCCATAGATCTGATAGGTAAAACTATTCCTTGCTCTCCTAATTTGCTCTTGGTATCATCCTTTATGTCTTAATCCCATTTTGACCTTATCTTGGTATACAGTGTAAGTTGGTCTATCCCTAGTTTCTGCCATACTCTTTTCCTGTTTTCCCAGCAGTTTTTGTCAAATAGTGAGTTCTTATGCCAGAACCTGGAGACTTTGGGTTTATCCAACAGTAGATTACCATAGTCATTGACCACTGTGTCTTGTGTACCTAACCTGTTCTACTGATCCGTCACTCTGTTTCTTAGCCAGTACCAGATGGTTTTGACAATTGCCACTTTGTGGCTGTAGTTTCAGATTTGGTACAGCTCAGCCACCTTCCTTTGTATTTTTTCATTAATTCCCTTGACGTTCTTGATCTTTTGGTCTTCCAGATGAATTTTATTATTTTTTCTAGCTCTACAAAATTGTTTTTGGTAGTTTGATTGATATGGCACAGGAGAAACAAATTAATTTAGTAGGATTGCCATCTTTATTATATTCACTAGGCCTACCCATGAGCAATTGATATTCTTCTACTTGTGTACATCTAACTTTATTTGTGTGAAAAGTGTTTTGTAATTGTGTTTATATAGTTCCCGGGTTTGTCTTGGCAGGTAGACTCCCAAGTATTTTATGTTGTCTACAGTAATTTTAAATGGAATTTTTCTTTCCATCTCTTGCTGCTGGGCCTTGTTGGTAATATATAGAAGTGCTGATGATTTATATGGGTTTATGTTATAGCTTGCAACTTTGCTAAAGTTGTGCATTATTTCAGGTAGTTTTTTAGTTCATTCTCTAGGATTCTCTAAGTATACCATTGTAACCTCTGCAAAGAGGGATAATTTTGTTTCTTCATTGCCTAATTCCTTTACTTTCTTTTTCTTCTCTCCTTGCTAAAGCTAATGTTTTTAGTACAATATATGATAATGTATTAATGATCTAAGTTCCTTCCTAATACCTTCTGACAATTTTTGTGCATTTTAATTGTCACCTTAACCTTCACCTGCTAATAAGGGTGCCTCTGCCTTAGAAGTACTTTTGCCACATTGGAGTGCCTTATGCATCATTCTTATGGCTTATGGTATTAAATCTGTTTTCCATTTGGTTACTGACTTAAAACATTTGGGTTTAAATGAATATTTAATGCTTAATTGTTCCTTCATCTCAGCTTTTTAAGAGACAGGACTGTGTCATTTTGTCTTCGTATTCTCAGAAGCCGGTACAGTGCCTGACACATAGTAGGAACTTAATAAGTTCTTGTTGACTGATTCCTTGGTCTAAATTGTTGTTGTTTAATTGTTCTGTCATGTCTGACTTTCTATGATCCCATGGGGAATTTTCTTGGCAAGGATACTGGAGTGGTTTGCCATTTCCTTCTCCAGTGGATTAAAGCAAAGAGGGTTAAGTAACTTGCCTAGCGTCACACAGCTAGTGAGTGTCTGAGGTTGGATTTGAACTTACATCTTCCTGACTCCATGCCCAGCATGCTATCCACTGAGCCATCTAGCTGTCCCTTGGTCCCTGTTGCTCATCTATAAAAACACTGGTATTTTGTGTGTCTTAAAATGTAACTTGCAGCACAAAACAAAATGGGTATTTCCACTTAACTCTCTAATTAGATGTATGTAAAACCTACTTTAGAGAATTAAAACCAAAACTATCTTCTGTGGGGCTATTATTTAGATTAGCCTTCAAGTTACACAATTGCCAAATCTTTAGTTCATTTGAGTCATATGAGATCAGTGCCTGGCACAGAGTAGGCACTATGTAAATGTGTCTTCCCTCCCCTTCCCTGTGTGCTGGCCATCTCTGGTCCACATGCATGACATTCCATCCCATCTCTGTGTCTCTGCTTAGCCATGCTCCTTCTCAAAATGCATTCCTTTTCCCCTTCCCCTTCAGTGCTTAAACCAGGTGCTATGTGGGACACGGGCAGTTATGATGCCCCTCTTTGGTGCCTTTCCAGTGACTCCACGTAGATTTTGCATGGACTTTTCTGCACATATTCCTTACCCCCTGTAGAGTGTGAGTACCTTGAAAGTGGGGATTCTTTCACATTTATATGTATGTCCCCAAAGCTTAGCACAGTGCCTAGCACATTGCAGGCACTTAATAAATATGCCTACACACACGCATGGATCCAAAAAAAAAAAAAAAGAATGTATTCAGTGCTTACTCTGTGCCAAGCACTGAGGGTGCAACACTGTCAAGAAAGCCCTTGCACTCAAGAGACTGACATTCGAATAGTATGAGACAGTGCATCTAAAGGAGCAGTGCATACACTGGAACATTTTAGGCCAGGAACTCACCAGGATGCTCATTGGAGTCACCATCCAATTAATGGCTGCCTCCTGAGGAGTGACAATGTTGGTCGATTACTTTTCTCAGAGCTAAAGTTAAAAAGCAGGATTTGAGGAAGAAGACTGTATATAGAGTCAACAATCAGCATTTATTAAGTGCCTTCTGTGTGCCAGGCCATGTGCTAAGAACTGGGGATACAAATAAGAAGAAGGAGCTTATCGTCCAATGGGGAAGACAACCCACAAAAGGAAGTCGCAAAGGGAGAATGGGCCATAGGGCGTCCTGTCCTAAGCTGGAGTTTGGGCCAAGCAGGGTAGCAGACAGGAAATGAAGTCAGGCTTCCAGCTGACCACGGCTGCCTTCCAGGTCTCTAGTCAGAGGGAGAGAGAATGCAAGGTGCTGAGGAAGTGTTGATTATTAAAGCTCAGTCCATTGCCATGGTATGTGAGACAGTGTAGCCGAAAGGTGGCCAGGAGTTAGTGTGAGGGGCCAAGCTCCCCTCTATTCATTGTTTCCCCCATGAAACTGTCTCGTTTGCTTGTGTTTATATCCCTAGCCCTTAGTACAGTGCTTGGCACATACATAGCACCTAGTGACTACTCATTCATTAGTTTATTTATTACCAGGAAGTATCCTTGGTTGGTCTGGAAATGGCGAAGCTAACCAGGGTCCTAGGCCAGGTGTTTGAGTTGCAGCATAGAGTGGAGGCCAACACACAGGACTATGGTAGCTTAAAGTGAGTGGATAGATGGATGGATGGATGGATGGATGGATGGATGGATGGGTGGATGGATGGATGGATGGATGAAGGAATGAATGGATGGATGAAGGAATGAATGAGACACTTCTCAGGATATGCAGTCAGTGAAAGGGTGAAAGCTTGGAGAAAAATTAGACAGAGCACGTGCTGCCCTAGGCTCTCACCTGCCAAATTAAAAGTATCTTCAGAAATGTATAGGAATGTTACAGGCTGGTTTTGTCATACAGCTTTTAGATAAATCAAAACCTTTTTTCATAGTTGACATAATTAAAAGAGCAGTGTTAATAAAAATAAACAATGCCATCCACTTTTACAAAGACTAAAAAGCAACTTCCGAGTTACAGAATATTAAAGTTGTTGGGTATACAAAAGAAAGGGTGTCCCATCTGTTCCAAGGAGGTGGTCCTCAAGAATAATTAGAACGCTCTTTTAAAAAATTAGAACCCAGCAAAAGCAACCAGTTTTATGTATTCCGAAATTGTTGTCCAAATGACCATCTGCATGTCCTTTTAAGGAATGGAGCTTAACTGTAGAAGTGCTCATTCCTTGGGGAAATCATTCTCATTTTCGGTATACATATGCTGAGCTACAATTAATCAGACAAACTATATTGATGTTCCTGGCACAATTACACGATCGAATATTTAACAAACAAATGTTCCTTGGCCTAAAAGAAGAATAATCCAAGAGATTTAGAACTTGAAGAAAATGTATTATGTTAAATCAACATATTTTAAATTTCTTATTTAGAGAAATCAGTTTATATTTTCTGGAAAAACAGCATGACAACTTCTTTAATACTCTGAAAAATTACACTGACTTGTTTTAATAGGATGAGATTAGAGCGCAGGTTTTTAAGTAGCACATGATGAGCAGAAAGAAGAATGTTGTCGTTATCTCTGAAATTCATACTAAAACAATTTATAACTTCAATGCATTTACCTTCTAATAACAATCAACAAATAATTTTTAAATGTATTAGTTGTTTAGAATTTATTACATTACGCATGTTGTTTTCTTATTGCATCTATCAAAGTAGCATGAGCATTAACAATAAGGAAATATGTATTTTTAGAAGCACGGTTCAGTTTTATAAATTTTATGTTGTATCATAGTTTTAACAGATTATTTTTATTTCTCTTATTTTTACTCCCTATCCCCAAAAGGAAATCAGTATAAAGTAAAATATTACCCAGTATTCATTTTAGTCTAATTGTTTGAATTGGCTTTTCTTTGCCTTTATTTTCCTGTTTGACCATAGGGCATACAAGATTTGTCTTGGAATTTAGAGGTGAGAAGACTTCTCGC
>CM053624.1:361557135-361574161 GCA_028646595.1 Phalanger gymnotis
ATAAATGTTTTGTTCCTTTCTACTTAGAGAATCCCTCATACCTTGCGGTTTCAAACCATTCAAATATATATATGATTATATATTTGAGATCATAAATTCAGCCTTCCTACTACAAGCCAGCTCTACTTTCCTGCTATAAATCCCACCTGGTCATACTGTATGATCTTTGTGATATGTTACTGTAATTTCCTAGGTAGTATATTATTTAAAATTTTGCATTCATTATTCATTAGGGAAATCAGTCTATAGTTTTCTTTATCTGTTTTTGCTCTTCTGTCATAGAAGGATTTTGGTAGGACTCCCTTCCCTATTTTTCCTTTTCTTAAAACTTTTTAAAAATAATTTACAATATTTATTTTTAAATCTTTTTAGCTTCTAATTCTCTCCCTCCCTGTCTCCCTTCTCTCTTCTCTGAGATGGTAAGCAATTTGAAATAGATTATGCATACACAATCATATGTAACATTTTTCTGTATTAGTCATGCTGTAAAATAAAACTGAGGCCCCCACCCTCCAAAAGAAACACACACAAAAAAGTGAAAAATATTGTGCTTTGTTGTGGATTGTGGATTCAGACTCCAGTACTTTCTCTGGAGGTGGATAGCAAGTTTCATCGTGAGTCCTTTGAAATTTTCTTAGGTCTTTGTATTACTGAGAATAGCTAAGTACATTCACAGTTGATTATCGTATGATATTGCTCTTACTGTGTACAGTGTTCTGTTCTTTTCTGCTCATTTCACTTTGCATCAGTTCATGTAAATCCTTTTCTGAAAACATCTTGCTCTTTATTTCTTATACCACAATAGTATTACAATCATATACTACAACTTCTTCAGTTATTCCCCAATTAATGGACATCCTCTCAATTTTGCAATTCTTTGTAACCACAAAAAGAGATGATGTAGTTTCATACATATAGGTCCTTTTCCCTTTTTTTTAATCTCTTTGGGATACAGGCCTAGTATTGTATTGCTGGGCCAAAAGGGATGCACAGCTTTATCACACTTTGAGCATCTTTGCCTATTTTCCCAGATAGTTTCTATAATATTGGAATTAATTGTTTTATAAATGTTTGGTAGAATTAACTTGTGAATCCATCTGGTTTGGGGCATTTTTTCTTAGGGGGCTCATTGATGGCTCATTCAATTTCTTTTCTAAAATAAGGTTTTTAAAATTTATTTATTTATTTTTAGTTTACAACATTCAATTCCACAAGCCTTTGAGTTCCAAATTTTCTCCCCTTCCCCCCACCCAAGACAGCATGCAGTCTGATATAGGCTGTACATATACATTCACATTAAACATATTTTCACATTACTCATGTTGTAAAGAAGAATTATAACCAATGGAATGAACCACGAGAAAGAAGAAACAAAAAAAAGAGAGAGAGCCAATAGTATGCTTCAATCTGCATTCAGATTCTGCAGTTCTTTTTCTGGATGCGGGTAGCATTTTCTTTTGGAGTTGTCTTAGAACCTTGCATTGCTGAGAAAAACCAAGTCTGTCAAAGTTAGTCATCACACAATGTGGCTGTAACTGTACAATTTTCTCCTAATTCTTCTCCCCTCACTCAGCATCAGTTCATATAAGTCTTTTCAGGTTTTTCTGAAGTCCACCTGCTCATCATTTCTTATAGCGCAGTAGTATTCCATTACATTCATATACCGCAACTTGTTCAGCCATTCCCCAATTGATGGGCATTCCCTCAATTTCCAGTTCTTTGCTACCACAAAAAGTGCTGCTATAAATATTTCTGTACATGTGGGTCTTTTCCCAATATGATCTCTTTGGGATACAGCCCTAGAAGTGGTATTGCTGGGTCAAAGGGCATGCACATAAAATAAGGTTATTTAAGCACTCTGTTTCTTATTCTGATCTGGGAAATGTATATTTTTGTAAATATTCATCCATTTCACTTAGATTGTTAGATTTACTGGCATACAGTTGGCAAAATAGCTCCATCTTCCTCTCTATTATAAAAGTTCTTCCTTTAGTGCCTCTTGTGTGTGAGATAATTTTCCCCATTCTATCTCTCTCCCCTTCTTCCACTAGGTCCCTCTTTCTCACCCCTTTATCTTTTTTAAATCATCCCATAATAGTCAACTCATACCCGTAACTTCTATGTAGACTCCTTCTAACTGCCCTAATAATGAGAAAGTTCTTAGGAGTTACAATGATCATCTTCCTCTACAGGAATATAAACAGTTTAACCTTACTGAATCCTGTATGATTTCTCTTTTATCTTTGTCTCTTTATGCTTCTCATGAGTCATATATTTGGAAGTCAGATTTCCTATTCATCTCTGGTCTTTTCATCAGGCTGCTAAAAAGTCTCTATTTCATTAGGTGCCTGTTTTTTCTTCTGAAGGATTATACTTAGTTTTGCTGGGTAGGTGATTTTTGGTTGTAATCCTAGCTCCTTTGCCTTCCAGAAGATAATATTCCAAGCCCTTTGGTCCTTTAAAGTGGACACTTGTCTTGTGCTGGAAAATTGTTTCACCCTGACCTTTTATTGATTCTGCCACTGCAGAATTTGATTCAAGGCCTTATTTTAAAGTCATTTGGAAAGGAATTTGTGACTTCAGACAAGTTCCTGCCTTTATTCCACCATCTTGGATCCACTTGATAAGCAGGGTTTTAAATAGTAATTAGACATTATTAGACCAACAGACATTTAATATGGTTTAAGGTTTGGAGGTCACATCTCTTGTAATAATTGAAAAGATAACAAGAAATGTAATTATTCTAACCTGTTGATCTACAAAACTGCCTTAAGATCATCGAGGGGGGAAGTGCTAAAATGGGTCCCTCAGTCTGTCTTGTGGCATTTTCATGCCTATGTCAGTGATGACTGCCCATTTCATTTTCCTTGTATGTTCAGATCACAGAAGTGAAGGTGGGAAGCACTGGTGACATGGATGATTCTCTTCTCTGATTGGAATAAATATACTCATGGACTGCTATGTGTTAGATGTTTCTAGTATCCCTCAGAGGTGGTGAATGTGGGATGCACTGAGAGACTGTATGCAGAGTGTATGTCAGTGAGCATGTCCCAGGGCCTTTATTTTTCCTCTTGTTTTAAACTATTTGGTTATTTCCTGTTGCTGATTGTTAATTTAAAAAAACCAAACCATTATTTCTAAAACAACCATGCTATTATAAAAAGCACATGATTCATAAAAATTACAAATTGCAAACTGGCTTAAGGGGTTGTACATGATAACTTGTCCATCACAAGTTTCTGCTCAAAAATGTTTTCACTTTGTTCCTCATATTTTAGGATAGCTAGAGTCTATTCATCCAAGATACACTAGAACCTACAGCTAGCCTTAGTACGTCAGGGTTATGTGAATTAACGTTTTCATCAGAGCTGCTATTACAAAAGATTCTGGGAAAGGCTGGAAGCAGGACATATAAAGGATATGTAAAAAGTGCCTGTGTGGAAGCAACAGCATCTGAACCCCAAAACAGTGTTCAGAAGAGTGTAGGGCCTATTCCATGCCTCTCTTCCACTCTAAGAAGGCCTGACTTGTCTAAGGAAACTCCAGGCACCATCACAAAACCAAAGGACCTCCCAGTTTGCCACCAAGTAACAGCATCAATAAACAAAATTTCCCTAAAAAAATCCTGGTGGAAAATGCAGGACTGATCACTGACATACCTGTAAGTGATTCCCCTTTGGTTTACCTGTGTTAGTGTTTCCTTTCTCACACTTTTCATGGGGACTTTTGTCCATCACTACAAGAATCAGTATCTGTATTGTTCTCTGTTCTTTTGCATTCTAAGGCAAGAACAGTGACATTGTAACAGTTAAAAAATAAGGTAGACTGAAGCACCGAATTCCAAGCACAATCAATTTATTAGTACAGCCCAGATTTACCAATAAATAGAATCTCAGATTTCCTCAGCTAAGCTAAGACCCTGAGGTAGGGAATGGCTGCCCTTTTTATAGTTTTAGGAGATAGCAGAACAAAGAACACGACTTCTTAGGCATAGAACAAGTTATGGTTGGTTAGAGGTCAGGAGTGAGAGGCTTCCAGAAACACCCCGCCTCTTCCCTCCTGTGACTAAGAAATGTCCATTGTTTGAGGCCACCTGCGAGGTTAGAGATAGTGGACCAGACTTCTTTGGGTAACAAACCAGATATCCTTCAAGGATAACAGATTTCCTTGACACAAGAATAGAACGTTAATTAACAAGAGAATTGGATTTCTAAACTTAACTCCTTATAGACCAACTGAATTTCTGAACTAAGTTCAAAGACAAAGAATCATAACTTAGGCAGTTACAGGACAAAATCAATTAATTGTAAATAGGATCAATTAAAAAAGACAAAATCAATCTGATTGTTTCAACATAAAACGTGGGTTTCATATCCCAAAATTAATGTAAATCCTTGTATTTTGTTAAGCAAGTTAATTTCATCATGTAAGATTCTCCACAATGGCAGTACTCATTGCCGGTGAGTTATAAATGCAGACTTTCTTGAAAGGTGAAAACCTGCAAAGTGAAAGTGATAGACTTTCAATAACAATCTGCATTTAGGCCATAAAAACATCATTAGTCAGGGGCTTTGATAGTCTCTTTAGAGCATTCCAGAAAAAGAAAGGAACCACGAATGAAATTTTGCAGGAAGCCTGTGTCGCAGCCTGAATCCCAAGGCTAGTTTGGCAGCTGTGTGCATGCCCGTTAAATTGATTTTTTTCTCACGTATTCTCCCCATGCTTCCTCTTGTGACAGTAATCCTAAAAATAGCCAACATTAGTACCTACCGTGCGCAAGGCACTATGCTAAGCACATTTTACAAATAGGATCTCATTTGATGCTCACCACTACTCTGGGAGGTAGAGATTCTCATCATCCCCATTGGACAGATGGAGATACTGAGGCAGACGGGGGTGAAGTGAGTGCTTGCTCAGGGTTCTCCAGCTCGTACGTGTCTGAGGCTGGATTCGAACGCAAGTCCTCCTGCCTCCAGATCCCGGTGGCGCCCCCTCACCACCCCTAGGCTTCCACTTCTTGATTTCAGGTCACCTTGCGCTCACGCTCACAGAGAAAGAAAATGAAAACTGATGGTGCAGGGAAAGCCGGCGCCTGAGCCTCCCTCAGGTCTGCGTATTTTCCCTCGAGCTCCTTTTCTGATGGCAAGCCAGCCCAGGGGGTAAAGCGCTATGTTTGCTGACGTGGCAGAGCGGACCATGCTGAGGGCCGGGGCCCACATCAGAGTTGGAGATCCGCTTCCCACCTGCCTCACCGGATAATCCAACTGTGGGCAGCGGGGGAGGGAGTGGGGGTGCAGAAGCAGCCTCGTGCCCGGAAACCTCCCAGCAGGGAGTCCTGGGTTTGAATGCCGCCTCTACTGTTTAGTTACCAGCAGGGAGACCTCAGGCAAGTTTCTTTATCTGCACAATGCAGAGAATCCCACCAATGTTCTTCCTCTTCCCTCCATCCCCCATAAGGTGCTACATCTGTGTGAATGGTTAGCAGCCACACTAAGGACACTGTTCCTTAAGGCCTCAAGCTGTGTCTGCACAGATGGTGGAGAGTTTACTCACTGGGAGTTCCCAGCCCCAGTGAAACCATAGGCCTGGACCAAAGAAACACTGGTGTCAGTCCAGAACCAGCTGGAGAGACCAGATGCACGTCAAAGGAGCACAAGGCTTAGAGGCGAGAGGGACCTCAGCTGTCCTGAAGGCCAACCCACTTATCTTCAAATGAAAGACAGAAATTGAGTCCCCAGGTCCACTGCCCGGGATCCTATATACCACATAGCAGGACTCTTGTGAGCTCAGGGCCATCCTTTCCAAACCCACACCTAGCATTCTTTTCTGCTGTCATAGCATTCTTGGATTATGCCTCCAGATGTCAAACCCTAACTCACTCTGCCCCTACGACCTTCGTCCCTGACCTCTTTAAAACAAAATTTGAAGCCATCCAACCAGTCCTCTTTCACTTTGTCATTAAGCTTTGCAAACTTCTTTTGTGTACAAGAATAAAATCTATTATTTCTTCTGGGCCCAGAGGTCCCTTTGATATAGAAGATGCTTTGACATGTCTTTTGTTAGATGGAATCTAGTCTGTCACCTGTAGGTAAGGAAGACTCGAACTCCCACTCAGGCAGAGAACCTAGAGCCTGGGAGCCCTGGAAACCAGAAGGGGCCAAGGGAGTAATGGGCAGAAGCCCTACCTTTGCTCTAAAGAAAAGTATTCAAAAAAGGCAGCAATACGCTCTAGATTGCTATCCTTATAAAAAGCAAATGACAATAGAGAATTATAGATTAGTGTCTCTGGTCTCATTCAAAATCTATGACCAAGAGAAACTGAAGGGAGTGGCTTTATGACACAGGAAATTTCCTGTCTAAAGTTTCTACGGTGACATTGAGCAGAAAACTTGCCTCTCCTGATGGCGTGATAGAAAGCACAAGTAAGCCTAAAGCAACTCTTAATGGAAGGGATTTGATGACCGCTTAGTAAACTTCTTACTTGGAATATTTGATTCATATCTTAACAGAGTGCTTTATTATTAACTTCAAATAGTTTTAATTAAAAAGGAAGTAGAACCCTCTAGGTAATATTGCCACCATGCAGATAGCTGGTAATTAAACTTTTCCGCACGTATAACTATGTTCAAACAATTTTGAATGAATCATTCGAATGTTGTAAAATGCAAATGTCATTATGTGCATCTTGAAGATTTCAAGAAAAGATTTCTGAAATTGCATTTGTCAGTTCAACAAGATTGAGCTTAATATATGATTATAAGAGGATATTCAGATTAGAAAAAAGCTACAAAGTACAACTCAGCCAGGTGGCTCTTTTAGAGGAAAAACAAATCTTTCTTTGACAAAAAAAATTGTTTTATGAAAAATTAGTTGTATTTTACTCCATTTTTTTATTTCTGTTTGTGGGAATTTCAGATAATAGAGTGTTTAGTGATGTTGTCTTGTGTGCCCTATTTCTGATGCAACCAACTCCTTTAAACCATGAGTTATGAGAATGTAGGAGAGATAGACCAGTTACCTCCCTCTGCTTATTGGACTCAGTATAAGTTCAGCGAATTTCTTTTCCTTAAAGTGTTTATTAATATATATTTGGGTTTTATCGCCTTATTCTCAGTTATATCCCTTTCACTTCCATACTCCCCCCCAAAGGGCCATCTTCCCTTGTAATGGTAGATGCCGTGTGGAATGGTGAATTTTCATAGTTGTATCCAAAAGCGATTGAGTGTTTCCCATGTCTGTAAAATACATTATCCCAAAAAAGTACTTGAGAGGAAATAAAATAGGTTTGTAAAATGGGTTTGGGAATTTTTTCCCATTATATGTTTTTCTAAGGGTAATTGTGGGAAAGGAATCAGGGTCTCTTAATATGGTGGTTCTCTGAATTTTTTCTCCTTGCACTGAAAGATCCCATCACTCAAGTGACCATGTAGAGAAAAAGATGCTGGCGAAATTAGTGAAGAGGCTCAAAGTTTATTAACTGAAATTAAATGGAAAAGAAAAACCTGATTTTCAGCAGTATAAATAAATGGCATGCATGATACAGCTTGAGATTAGAAAAACTATACTGTTTGTTTTTTAATGCAAAAATACTATGAGATTTTACTTGTGTCTTAGATCTTTAGCTCATCATCTTTCCCGTTTGAGCATCTGACTAACCTTTCTTTAAGTGAGTTGTTGCAGTCAGTCTGCAGGTCTTGAGCTACTCTTCCCTGTGTGGGCTCTGAGATCATAAGATTGTAATGTCTAAGCAGAAATGGACCTTAGAATGTGTCTAGCCCAATTGCAAAAAAAGTTAAGTGATTTTTCCAGGGTCACTCAACTGGTTAAGTGGAATACCTGGGATTTGAACCCAGATCCCAGCACATAGTAAGCACTTTGCAAATGCTTGTTTCTTCTTTTCCTACCTCCTTCCCTCCCTCTCTCTCTTTTTTCTTTCTTCCCTTCTATTTTAAATGAATTAACAAATAGTTTTAAATGTTATGTTTTACAACACAGTAAATATTAAGATATGATAATAGATATGACAAAAGCTCTTTGGGCTTCTGAATAATTTTTAAGAGTATAAAGGGGCCCTGAGACCCAAAGTTTTGAGAACCACTATCTTAAATTATATTTAGAATATTTTCATGATTGGACCAAGTTGTCTATGTCAAATTAGACATTATTCTACCACTTGGTAACTCTGTAACTGAGTTTCAGAGATTGACTCTTTTGCTGTATTAGTCAATCAACATTTATCAAAGCTATGTTATAGTCCAGGCCATGGGCTAGGTATAGATTTACAAGTATTTACAAATGAAACAGTATCTGCTACCAAGAAACTTATATTTAACTGGACAGACAGCAAGTATACCGCACAAATATAAAGTTAATAAATACCAGTATATACAAAGTAGTTAAATATAAAGGGAATCTGAAGCCAAGGGTTAGGGGAGGAGAGATTAGCAATTCAAGGCATCAGGAAAGGCTTCATTGAAAAGATGATGTTGCAAGTGGACCATTGGTCAACCCAGCCTCTCCTGCTTTCTCCCCACCAAATTTCTGAGCATATATGTTTACCTATTTATATGTTACATCCCCCAGTCATTGAATGTAAGCACCTTGAAGGCAAGGATTATTTTTTGTTGGATCTCTGTAGTGCCCTTTCCCTGCTGATTATTTCCAGTAGGGCCCGTCTAAATCTTGCTTGTACGTAGTTGCTTCCTTCTTGTCTCCCACATTAGACCATGAGCTCCTTGGGGGCAGGGGCTATTTTTTGCCTTTCTTTGTGTCCTCAGCGCCTGGACCAAAATAAGCTTTTAATAAATGCTTATTGAATTGGACTAGATTAGATTTGGAGGTAAACTTTGGTAACCCTTCATCATCGGTGAAGACTATTTGCGTTTTCTTAGAATTAGTCCGCATGCCGATTGGGACAAAACTCTCAGTATTCTTTCTTCTTGAGATTGATGCCCTGCTGACTGCCTGGTGGCCCAGCTCCCTCATTTGTATGTAGGCACAAACCAAAAGACTGTTTTCTCAGTAGAAAATGTACAAAAACCGGATTATGTCTGAGGGCCTTTTTCATGCTGACAGTCAAGAATTCAGAAGAGGATTCAGAGGGTGAAATGGTTATAACATATTTAGAAGCAGTGAAAGGACTTTGTGTTTAGGTGTATGAGCATGATCGGGTTTGGAGCCCATGGTCTAGTGGATGATCTGACGTCACATCCTGTAAAGCCATAGACAACTGATCTAAAAGATATGACACAAGAAAAAGGCATGTGCGTTCACGGGTGTTCCCAAACACGCTCGTGGGCCGCCCCCCTCCCCACATACGCACACATACAATTTTCCAAGAAGGTAATAGAACCTTGGAGCAGTGAGATAGTTCAGCAGATAGCGTGCTAGGCCTGGAGCCAGGAAGACCTGAGTTCAGATCCGGCCTCAGACACTCACTAGCTGCATGATACTGGGCAAGTCACGTATCTTTGCCAAGAAAACTTCACGTTGGCGGCATGAAGAGCCAGACGCAACTGACCAATAGAGCCTTATAATTTGAAGCATGCACAGTATTGTTGTTGGCTAACTTACTAGCTTTGAGAAATTTATCTTTTCTTATGATGCCTTGATTTTTCTGACTTAGAGTAGAAGCAAATGATGTTTTGCTCTGTATACATCTTAGTGTGTTTGCTAAGCAAGTAATATTTGCAAAGCACCTTGAAATCCATGCCTAAGAAAGATGTCATCCTTGCAAGATGCTATTTATTGGGTAACAGTGCACCTCATTCTAGAGTTTAAGTAGATTGTTCTTGAGTGAGTGTTTACAAACAGTCGGCCTGGCGTAGTCGAAGGTGCTCTGGACTTCAGATCAGAAGACGTCACCTCCTACACTGGTCATGTGACCATGAGCGGGTCGTTCATCTTGCTGTGCCCCAGTTTCCTCATCTGCAAAATGTGTATGATAATGTTGGCTCCACCAGCTTACAGGTTGTAGGCGGCAAGTGTTCTGTAATCCTTAGGAGCCATGCAGATATGAGCTATGAAGCGCTGACTCTGTGAGTCACTGTGCTCAGCGTCATGGGTTTTAATGAAGAGAACAGGATATTCCTTGTTCTCATGGAACACCTAGTCTAGCTCTTAAGTATATCTGTCATCTCAATGAAATCATTCCTGCCATTGGTACAGATTTCAGCCCAGGAAGGGCTGTCTTGCTGTCTGTTTTACCAAAGATTCTGTGCTAAGGAACCTTGAATTTGCTTGAAGCCTTCCTCTAGGTCAATATTGCTCTTAAGTTTTGAGTCCCATGACCCTGTTACACACTAAATTATTGAGGACCAGAAAGAGGTAGGTTATAGCTGTGGACATTTACTGTATATAAATGTTAGGATCTTATTATTATCATAAAAATAATTTTGATTTCATGGATCCCTTCAAAGGGTCTTGGAGACCCCCAAAGGTTCTGGAACTATACTTTGAAAACTGTTGTTTAAGGTTCTTAACCTAGAGGCATTAATCTGCGATCCTTAACTTAGCTTTTAGGTCTGTGTACTTGCATGGGGTGGGGGTGGGGGGAAAGACATGTCAGTATTTTCACTAAACTCTCAGTGAATGTTGGCATTTTCTTCAATTAAAAATAATTTTTAAAACCCCAGATTCTAAAACGAGTTTGGTCTCAGCCCTTGGTCTCAGTAGCCTGCCAGAAGGGGCCATGATATCAAAAGGCTTAGGTCCCCTAGTCTGTCTTTTCACATGGCATAAGCACCAGAACAGCACTTGGGCATCCCCTCCTCTTCCTGCCACCTATTTCCTCGATGATCTCCATTATTCTTTTGTTCTTTATCCATCCATCAACAGCAAGGCACTGAGTTGGACAGCAGCAATAAAGACAGAAACAAAGTAGTCCCTGCCTTCAACATGGAGCATCAGGAACGTGCCGAACCTTGCTCTACCCACCCTGTATCCTGCCATTGCCCCTGGTGTTACCTGAAACTTGGGAATTGTTTTCAAGATTTATGACTAGATGGAATAACCAGGAGAACCTTTGTGTTGAAAAGATGGGGTTTTATATCCAGGGGCAACTTGAGATCCCTAAAAGCCCTGTTCTTTTTCATTTCACAAAGTCAGTGCACATTCAGGTGACTTTTCAAACCTGGGCCACTTCATTGTTTAGCGCCTCCTCCCAGACACAGGCACATGCAAGCATACATACACGCGCGCGTGCACACACACACACACACTATTATTCACAAACAGAAACTTGTGGAAGTTCTCTCCCCCATAGGGACTCCCATCTTCCATTTACACCTGGAGCAGGACATGTTGCATTATATAATGGTGATAAACACCATTGGCCAGCATGTTTCCCTATTTCATGCTCTGCTTCAAATTAAACCTGAACTGTAGATTTCTCTGATTTCAGCAGGAAGGTACCAAAGAATTGAAGATTCACAAATTACTCTTTCAGTGTAACGTAAAATGAAATGTTTAAATCAGTGCTTTTTTAAGGAAATTAACTCTAAACCCTCATAACAAGCTGAATTTCAGTCATAGCAAATTGACTAATGTGTTTCTGCTTAGGTCATAGATTATGTGTTATTTTCTTTTTTAAAAAAAATTGTTTTTGTTTTCTTGGAGGGGGGAAAGCAGAGCAGTTGGGATTAAGTGACTTGCCCAGGGTCACACAGCTAGTAAGTATGTCAGGTGTCTGAGGGCAGATTTGAACTCAGGTCCTCCTGACTCCAGGGCCGGTGCTCTACTCACTGCGCCACCTTGCTGCTCCTGATTGTGTGTTATTTTCATAGAATACCTTAATATGTCAAGGCTCTCTGATTTGTACAACAGTGATAATAGCCGCAGCTGCCTATGACTTGGTAACTAAGGTTTAATTGCCTGTAACTTAAAGAAGTTTGCTTATTTGCCAGTGGTCACAGGACTAGTACAGGTGAATCCACATTCAGCACTCTATCCTCAATGCTATGCCACATGTCTCTTCTACAAAACTCCAGCCGCTGTGATTCAGGGTCCTTCCCTCTGATGATGATCTCCAGTTTGGTTTTAGATGCTGTTTACCTCGAGCTCCTTGAGAGCAGAGAACTGGCTTTTGCCATTGGTGGTATCTCTCTCACTTAGCACAATAAACTAGTCAATTACTAAATGTTTGCTAAATGACGGACTGAATAAAATAGTAGATGTGATCTTAGAAAAGACATTTCAAGATACTTAGGAGATATTGCACTGTTGCTTATAAAAATCTCCCTGGAACGTTGACATTGTTGCTTTGAAAAGGTGAACAAATGTGGATGGTATAGAATTTTTCAAGGTTACTTATTTTAGAAATATGTAGTGGTAACTACCAAAGACAGAATTGGGGATAAGTGTGCTTAAGGCTAGCTGAATGATACTGACCAAGCATATGTCCTTAGTTCTTTCAAATGGCCTGCCTCCTAATTGATGCTACAGCCTAGTACATTCTTTATATTTAGCAAAACTCTTAGCCCAGCACTATGGTTTCATCTTCCATTGGTTCTGCAGTTTTTAATCGCCTATTTTACACACTTAGAACTCAGGCTAAAAGGTACAAGATATTTTCAATTGAATTGTGATTGCTTATTTGTTATTACCCTCCAATCTCTATATGTAGCTACTGTTTTACTTTTTATTCTTATCATTAGTGGATTTTATTCTCCAGTGAGCCAATCAGTAAATTACTTTGTAGGAGTAAATTGCTTATCTGTGTGAATTAAGTGAACTTTTTCAGAGCCTCATTTGGTAAATGAAAAGTATTTTACTAAAAGTAGTTTAGTACCCTGACGAGACTGATTTTGTATTATTATTATTAACAAATTTGGGGGTTAAACGAGTTTAGTTTACATGAAGAAAAATAGTATACTAAGTCCTAAAATTATTTGAAAATGGCAAGGGAAATTTGAAATACTTTGGGTAAATGGATATCTGTGTCTTTTTCTACTGTTATATTTGTGTTTAAAAAACTTGACAAATTGCTCTGTGCACACATGAAAAATTAGTAGAGGTGAACTTCTGGATCACGCAAGCAGAAAGACAGAGGGCTAAACATTTTCCCAGATTACCACAATCTCTCAGACCTCTCCAAACAGAAATTATGCACCAAAGATAAAGCAACTTAAGCTATGTAGTCTAGGACACCCAGAATCCAAAAGAAGATTTAAAAAAAACCCAGTAACCAAAGCTGACAAACTGATGCTCACTGACCCTGAGCTCACGTAGTACCCCTTCCCCACCTTCCACGCTACCAGCAGCAAAGCTATAGTAACAGACCCAAGGACCAGATACAGACTTAGAACAAAACCCACATCTGTACCATGTCCCCCGCTTCCTCTTCCCAGTATTGCAGAGACCCCAACTTCCAGTGCAGAAATTTGCCCTATGACAGGCAGCCAGCATAGACATAACCCTTCAAGAGCAAAGCCTACCAGGGGCCACAACCCCATAGCACAAATACTGTAAAGCTCTGAACTGCCAGTGCTGAGCCAAAGAACTAATGAACAGAGAAAGTGGGGCAGGTTACCAGGACAGAATACTGTGATGTGGGGAGGCTGTGCAGCATTCCACCATGCCTGAGTGACGAGCACAGCATCCAGCTGGGGCCAGTTCTGACTACCCAGAAATCAACCAGGGCAGAGACCTAGGCTGACGAACTTTAAATTGCCCAGCATAGGAGTAGTCTGAGACACTGAGATCCAGCCCCCAAGGAAACCATAGTTAGAGAGAAGGCAGAAAATGAGCAAGAGGGGAAAATGGGGGGGGGGCAGGTAGAGGACAGAGACAGACTGAAATTACCAAAGGTTTAAGGAAGAAGAAAACTCAAAGACTTTGAATGTAAGCAGATGAATCAACAGGGAAAAGAGTAACAGATCTAGCAAATGAGTTCAAACATCTGCGAATAAATACTGAAAAACAAAGGAAAATGAGCCAGCTCTTGATAAGACAGAGGACACTATGGAATGTGAGGAGAGCATGGAAGCACAGCATCCTATTCCTGAGTGGTTCAAAAGAGAAATCAAAATCATGACAGTAGAATTTATGTCTTGCACAGCAAAAAATATGGGAAGAATAGGAAAACTGAAATTGGCAATAGCAAGCCTTACCAAAGAAACAAAAGAGGAAAGAATAGGTTTGGAATACAAATACATAGAAGTAAAGGATGGTCTAGAAGCAAAAAACAATAACATTAAAAGAAAATATGCTAACTATGCAAGCAAAACACATAGGCCTCTAAAACAGGATGCATAGAGACAATCTGAAGATTGTAGGTCTCTTGAAAGAACACATCTTGTAAGAAACAATAGAGAAGAATTCCCCAGAACATCTAAAAATAGAAAAAGAAATACCAATTGAAAGAATTCACAGATAGCCTCTGGAAAACAAATAAAAACAGGGCTGCAAACTCCAAGACATATAGTGGTTAAATTTAACAATTTAATTTTAGTAACAAGTCCTGCAAGTGATCAGGAGAAAAACCTTCAAATAGAAATAAAAGAAAATTCAATTAACATAAAGACAATTCTGCTGCCACTGTAAGACATAGGAGAGAATGGAATAATGTGGTCCAAAGAGCAGTGGAGTCCAAGATGCTGTCCATGGTGACCAATCCTGCAAATCTGAAGTTAACAATACATGAAGAAAAGATAGACATTCATAATAAAGAGGTATATGAAATATTTTTTCAAAAGAAAACCAGAACCGAAGAGATTTTTTTGCTTTTCAAATACTGCAAACAGCAGAAAGGCAAGAGTGAATAAGTGCAGCAGGTAAGGACAGCAATAGCAACAGAGTGCCAGCAAAGAGGCCAGTGAGACGTCTTTATAAATGTACACAAGATGGTAGACGAAGGCAGAAATCTAGTGGACGCAGTGAAGAAGTAGACGGGGCATTATAGCCAGAACTTGGTGACGTGACACTCTGACTACAAGCAAATCAGTGTTTTCTTTTGTTTTCAGTGGGGCTGTATTACAACAGAGGAAAGAACATGAAAGGGCTGGGGAGAAGAGGAAAAGATGACTATGTGCCGAGATCAAATCAAAAGCTAGTACCAAGGAGAAGGTGACTCTTATGGTCTCAGAAAGAGAAGAGCCTACAGGGGGGAGTGCGGGAAGGATTGAAAAGGGAAGGAAAGGAAGAAGGCCTTACTTTGTTGGTGGGACGGGGAGGGGCAATGTTCTACTGATAAATGCTTCAATGGATGAAGATAGATGGTCTATGAAAGGTGATGGGGCCTTACTCTGGTTGTGTCTTAGGGGATTTCATGTTTGAAAAGTCTACTTATCCTGTATCAGGAAGGAGCTTAGTTAGAAATCGTAAGAGCAGCTGGACCCAGGGAGGAGAAATTTTGAGGCAAATGGGAAAAGAAAGGTAACTAGTGATATGGGAGGGTATAGGTCAATGACAGGCTCCATAATTAGAGATTGGGGATGGGGTAGTGTGTGAGATAGTATCCTCTCTGACACTTTCAATAATTGACATTGTTCTGGGAGTAAGGGGGATCCAGGGTAAGTTCTACAAGACTGTGTCAGAAACTGCCTAGCAAGGAGATCCTAGAATAGATACCTTGGAAGCTTTGTTTGGATAAGAAATACAGAGAAAAGAAGGAGATCAAGCAAGTATAGGGGATATGAGCTAGAGAAGGAGGATCTGGAGCCCACAGAATGCTTAATGAAGAGAGTAAACAAAATCTTTTGGAAAGGGGTACAAAAATGCAATTTTAAAAACTATTGTACAAGACTAGTTGGAAGAGAAGAGGAAGGGAGAATCTACTTGTCTAATTGAGAGGGAAAAGTGAGGAATTATTGAAATAGATAATAGCATGAAAGAAAAAAGGGAAGTAATAAGCAAAAACCCAAAGGGAAAAGGGTAACACAGGAGAGGAGATGTGAGGGGAAAGAACTAGTGAGAACAGAGCCGCCTTAAAAAAAAGCTTAGGTAAAGTAACTGAAGGAACATATAATCCTTTTTTTACAGCATAAATTTAACTCTCTTGCAAATGGATTAAACAATGCAATAATATGGAAAAGAGTGACAGATTGTATAAGAAAACAAAACCCTACAATCTGTTGCTTACAGGAAACACATTTCAAAACAAGTACACAAAACTAAGGGGATGGGAAAAATTTTACCATTTATCAAATTAATCCCAAAAAGTAGGATTTGCAGTCATGCTACCTGACAAACCAAAAATGTTCACAAAAAAAATTTTAAAGATAAAAAGGAAACTATATTATGCTAAAAGGAACCATAAGGAAAGAGACCTTGGAGGTCATCAGGTTCATCCCATATGTTTTAAAGATGAGGAAACGGAGGCTTGGGAGAAATGACTTGCCCAGGGTCATAAATGTAGTTAATTGACAGGGCTGAGATTTGAACTCATGGCCTCTGACTCCAAGTCCTGACTCACTGTGCCACATACCATGCAGCCTTCTGGGAAGGCTGGCAGTTCTCACATAGTCATCTTCCATGTGGACCAAAGAAAGTTATACTTCTGGGCTGCATAGTGAGAGAAGAGTGCATCTTAGTGAATTTCTTCTGGAAAAAGAGACTTTTATCCTACTGCTAAAAAGTAAAGTTTCTCATTGTGTTGGTAAGCAAAATGGGCTTCTTAGCACTTAGTGCCCTTGAAGAGTTTGGCTTTTGTTTGCTTTGAGAACTGCTGAGTCCCAGGCCCAAACCCCTATTAGGTATGGAACCTACGTGGGAGTGGATTGATGACTGAGGTGGGGCCCAAGGTGGGGCTAACTCCAGGGAGGGCCTAGTTTACATGTCTGGGACTGCAGAGGCTCTTAGACCATGTGGGTTTAAGTCTACCTCTTGGTGACGATTTTAGGTCACATGGGTGAGTCGCATGTGTGACTCACCCCTGATGCTGACAAAGATATAAAAGCCAGGGGTTGGTCTCTTCTTCTTTGGGAGCTCCTTCCCGCAGCAGTGGTGGCGCACGTGACTCTGGGCCAGCACTTGTTCTGAGCTCCAGGGCTGAACCTAGATGTTGGTAACTATGAATTGTATTGGGTCT
>CM053624.1:361574661-361590273 GCA_028646595.1 Phalanger gymnotis
TGCCAACCCCTTAACCTTGCTCTCCTGATTAAGGCAGATTAAAAGAACCTGGGCTTTCTCACTGTCCGGCAGCTTTCTGGGTGCTGGCTGTGGGTGGATCTGGACCCCCCCACAGAAGCTGCTAGCCAGATTGTGGAAACACTCGTGTACATACATGTATATTCTCACATACATATGTGTGTATATGTGCATATGTACATATCGAGATATTAATAATGATGTTTCGCTATGAAAAATATGTTAGTCTATGTAGTAGAAAGATGGCAGAATTGAGAATTAGAAGATTTGGATTCCAGTCCCATCTCTGTCACTTTACAACCTGTGTAACTTTGGACAAGTCACATGACCTCTCTGAGCCTCATTAGTAAAATGGTAGGGTAGGACAATTAGCCTCTTGGCTCTGTGAGACCTCCAAGTCTTTTCTGGAACATTATCTTTTTAACATCTCAGTAATTCAGGTAAGAAGTAAAACCGACTTGTGTATCTTATAGCATACCACTAGGAAGCAAGTTCACATTGTAGAAGTTAAAGCATATTTTTGTCAAAGTGTGAGCAGTATTCTTTACCCTAAGTAATTTCCAGCCATACACGCAAAATTTTGGAGGTCCCTTAGGATTCAATTGCATGTAAGCCATATCTGTCTATAATACTGTATGGTATATACTACAAAAATAGCAACAGAAAAATTGGGCGTTCTGCTACCAATTGTTATTTGAACCAAGAAAAAGGCAAGGAATATACACTTCATTTAAATTAAAAGCCTGCATCAGTTCCTTATGTTAAGAACTATAGTTCTTGGTACTATAGCATAGTAGAGTACAGTAGAATGTAGTATTAAAATACACTATTAAAGTATAGGATAGTATTAAAATACAGTATAGTTAGTATAATGTAGTATAGTATAATGTGTAAAAATATAGTATAAAAGTATAGTATAATGCAGTTTTGTAAAGTGTAGCACAGTGTAGTAAAGTATGGTACAGTACAGCATGGCATGGTATGGGTCTTTGTTGCCACAGATCTTTCTGCAGTCTGGATCTTAGAAATTCGTACCATTGTCTCTTGCCCTTTTGACAGGATGGCCCCAGCGACCGTCCATAAGAGGGGCTAGCTTTAATCACCATTCAATATAGCAGGCCTAGGAAGGCCTGCAGCTTGCTCACTAACAGGCAGGCCTCCTTTTAGCCCCCCAGTCTTTCACCTCAAGATCTCAGTTTCACTATAAAATGACTCTCTCATCCTGTATCTGTGCCATTGGTACTACATGACGTGACATAACAGTCCCCCATCCCCGTCACATACTATCATGTTAATGCCAAATGCTTTCTGAATGCCTCTCATCATTCATGCTCCATCTTAGCCTATTATTATTTGATTGTCCTTGCTCCAGCTTTTATTTTTCCCAAGCACAACTGTACATTTTCACACATTCCTCATTCAAACTGTCCCTTTCACAATTTTTATGTTTCTGTATGTAGGAGACTTCTGAGATGGGCTTGTATTCTCCACAGAAAAAGAAAAGTGGTATTCAGTAGTTTTTGTTTGAAGAAATGATGATAATAATTTATTTTTATTGAATGTTTTCAGACTTACAAGTACTTCGTGTACATTATTTCATTCATATGTTCTGATTTGAGCCATTTGTTGGCAATTAATTTAATTTGAAACCAAGCCACGTTATATTTTCTATTTTCTTAATTTCTTCTTTTCCCTCCCCCCATCCTCTCTCTCTTTTTTTTTTTTTGCTAAGGAATATGACTGGACAAACTACCAGCCAAGCCAAATGAGTGAATCCGAGCTGCAGATGCTGGCCAGCATGAGAAGACAACAGATTGAAGAGCTGGAAGACGTCGGGGCCTCTCATGGTCTGAGTGCATCTCAGGTTGACAATTGTAACGTCAGCATCAGTAGCAGCAGTGATGATACCACCACCTGGAACTCGTGCCTGCCCCCGGTGAGTCAAAATGTTCTTTCTCCATCTTTGTTCTGCAGTGGCCTAACTCAGAAAATCAGGGGCAAAAGAAGGGATGTTTACCAGTTGAGTCCGTGTTTTTCACTGTCTCATTCACCATCATTTCTTAATTGTTCAAAGGTATGTAGGATGTACTTAATTCAGCAAGCTTTTATTAAGTGCATACTGGATATAAAATACAAGAAGAAACAATCCCCCACCTTCAGAGTGCTTATATTCTATGCAAGAAAACAGTTGTTACACAATTAAACAAATACAAGATGTATACCAGGGAATTCAGTGGTGGGAAGAGATTTCTTCCACTTGGGAGGCATCAAGAAGGGCCTCCTGTAGGAAGTGCCATTTGAGCTGAGCTTTGAAGAGACATGGTCTGATTCTAAGAAGCAGAGATGAGGAGAGAGAGCAGCAGGGCAAGGGCCAGAGCACAGTGAATGGGGAACAGGAGGTAGGCTAGGCTGGTGGCTGTACCAAAGGGTGTGTGAGTGGAGATAACTTGAATCAGCCTGGAAAGCTGACTTTGCTTTCTCAAGGAGGAGGGTGGGACAGGAGGGTGAGAATTTGGAGCTCAAAATTAATGTTAGAAATTGTTTTACATGTAATTGGGAAATATTTAATAATGAAATAAAAGCTAAGCTGAAGACAGTTGTAGAGAGCTTTAATATTATGTACAGTTTTAAAACTATGTACAGAGGACTGATGGGATTAAAAATCCAAAACATGAACCTGCCCTCAAGGAACCTGCAGTCTAGTTGCAGAGACAGGCAACAGGCACCTGACATATTAAATAATCATTCAGAAAATAGCACTCTGTTCCCTACAGCGGCCCAAGCACTGACCCAGGCCAACATAGGATTGATTGCCAGATGCTTAGAGCAGGCAGGGTGCGCTCTTGGCTTTCAGAGGAGGGAGAGAGGGCTGGAATAGGTTGAGGAGATCTTGAAAGTGGAAGGGTTGGAGGATTGGAGGTGAAGTGAAGACTGTTCTCCTTTATGGCTTTTCCAGATTTCCCCCTGGCGGCTTTCCCTTATATTAGTTATCTTGTTATGGGAGAAAGATCAGGACTCTTGCTGCCTCAAGCGGACCTATATTCCACTGAATAGTCATGCATGAACCCGGGATATGGAAATTGGGGCTGGGGCAGTGAGTAACAAAGGCACCTCCTGAGAGTTGCAAATAGAATTTGCAACAGAATTGAAGTTTTGCCTTATAAAAGTATTGCACAAAAGCAGTTTGAGGCACAAGAAAGAAATTTGTAGACTCTGATAATTCTCCTTGTGAAGCAGCTCAGAGAGCAACAAACTAAAGGAGGATTATTTATGCCCTGAAGGAGCCAGCCTGCTTGTTGCCGTGGATACCGTGCTTTCCTCCTCACAGCTCTGTTCTCTTGCGGGCTAGGAGCAGAGGGCTGGCTGGCCACATGAGCACCTTCCTCTCCCTGGTGCTGCTGCTGTTTCTAATAACATATACATCTTTTGGATAGAACGAGGAGTTTGAAAATAGTCTATTGTTATGCAAATAAAAAATTAAGGCCTCATCTTTGATCTCAGAAGGTACATTTATCATTGCATCAAATTCAGGGCCTTCAGAAATCAGATCTCTGTGGTCTGGAATGCAAAAATGCAGTAGCAAACACTGCATCTTGTTCTTTGTCTAAGGCCCAAACACAGTGATCTATAAATGTGGCCCAAATTTCACTAAGAGAGTCACAGTGGAGGAGCATTGGAAGGGGAGTCGGCTAAGAGCTCATCTCTAGCTTCAAGGAAGCAATATGGTAAGGGGTAATGAGGTGGTGTCTATAATTGCTTTGAGTAATGAAGGAAAGTAACCCAGTAATAATATTTGTAATATTAAGTCTTCTAGAGAAGAGGAAAAATAGTCATTATAGGAATTCTTGTCATCTAGTCATGGGCATTTCTGGGTGGTTTGTTTTTTCCCTTTGTCAGGCCTGTGATTTTATTGGTATACAGACACCCCAGTGTGGCACTTCCCTCTGCTGAGGCAATAGGGCCACTCCTGTACAACTTCTAGTCTGCAAGAGTTTCCCAAGCCCCTGAGTGGTCGAGTGACTTGCCCAGGGTCCTACAGACTCCTGGGTCTGCCCTCTGTCCATACTCTTCCACATTGTGCTATTCAAAATTAACACTGCAACCATATTTAAACATCAGTCCACGAGCACTTACCAGGCACTCCAAGAGTGTGCACTCGTGGTGGTGGTGTTGCTTTCCCTACATGCTCAAATTCCAAACAGTTTAAAAACGCTCCCAGAACAAAGTTCTCACTCTTTAGGTGGCTCAGTGATCAGCAGAGGCACAGTGATTTGGGGAGGTCAAGCTCGGCTCAACATATTTCCCATAATGACTTCACGCACATTCCCATCTGAGAATACAAGAGCCCACACAAAATAAAATGCCGCCTTTCCTCCAGAGTCTACGGCCTCTGCATAACTTGGGCTTCCCAGCTTCCCGTGTGATGCAGTTAAATGTTTATGAAACAACTGCTCTGGCCAGGACACTATACCAGCCCTCGTTGGCTCCAAGATTAAAGTGATACAGTTCTTGTTCTCAGGAAGTTACGAGCTCTTGGAACAAGCTTCACACACAGAGGTCCAGGGAAGGTACTGTGAACAACTTGAATAGGGAGAGATCACTAGGGGATTCTGGGAAGGCTTCCTAGAGGAGGTGTCACCTGAGTTGGGCCTTGAAGGAGGGACTTTGGCAGAAACTGGAAGGAGTAAGGCCATTCCAAAGACAGAGGATGACTTATAACAAACAAAATCCCAGAAGGAAGTGGAGAAATGCCCTGTTTTCATTATTAGCAGTATAATTCAGAGTAATATGTATAAATTAAAATGTGTTTAGATACACTTGTAAATTTCTCAATTAGTATAATTAATGTAGTCATTATTCTTGTTGCAAATTATCTTTTGTGGGCATCTCTAAGTACATCAAGCCCCCTGGGAAACCCGTTAGACTTTGATAGACAAATTTTCAGTGTTTCAACTTGTAAAGAAATTCAATTAAAATAATACTTTGCAACTTCTGTGAAAACCAGGTTTCAAGTAATCATTTTTGTTCAGTTTCTATTCAGTGGCACTCACGACATCCTGGGGAAAGGAGTAGTGAGAGAGTTCTAATGGATTTTTAAATGAATTTAGAATTTTGAGCAATTTTGATTGACATCAATAGAAAAATTAAACCCTGTTAACTCATAAAGCTTTTTTTAAAGAGCAATTAAAGGATAATATTTCTTAGAATAATCATTCTAATGTAATGGCAGGTAGAATATCAGGAAGTATAGCTGAACTTCCTTCCCCTGCCCAAACTTGCAGGATCTCCAAAAAGATTTCGAAAATGTACCAGACTGAGTCCTTATTGGGAAATCCAAGGAAAAAGTCACATTCAGTCATCTTTCCAGGCCAAATCCACATAGGGAGACAGGCAGAGAAGCCTGTGGACACTGGAGATAGGGGTCTAGTCAGGCATGCCCATATGGAGCATTCCAGCACAGAAAGAAATAGTCCGTCAAGGAGAAAAAGAGGTTACAAATCCATCCCAAGAAGGGCCCAGCCTTGTGCAGGTTATAGGAACAAATGCCAGCCTGCAGCTCCTTTGTGCATTACCTAGTTCTGGGTCACAGATCTGTGGTCCATGAGTGGCAGTCCAGGGTGAGCAGTGATCATGAGCCCTAGGCTATATGCCGAGCAAGGAGCAAGGTCAGAAGCTTTGTGGTTCTCACCCCCAGAGCATGATTTCTATTCAGTCTCCTGTCCAGTCTGAAGCCTGCGATAGAATAACAAGGACAGGAATCCCAGACCACAGTGACCCTGCAGTTGTGTCATTCTGAGCCCCTGCTAATGCATTACAGCAACGCCTCTGCAATTTGTAATCTCAGAGAGTTGCCAGTGCCACTGAGAGTCTCAGTGACTTTTCCAGGGTCACACACACAATATGCCTAGGAGGCAGGACTTGAATCCAAGTCTCAAGGAAAAATAGCTGCTTGATAGTAGCTGAGTCCAGCAACAGTCTGCCAGAACTCCAACCAGGAGAGGCCTACAGCCATGTTGCTCAGACCCAAACCCAGGTCAGGAACTTACAGAGTTCCAATGGGGATGAAGCTATGGGGAGCGGGGAAGGATAGAAGAGAAGGGTATACAGCGATCAGACTTTGCCCTAAATCAGGGCTGTCCAACCTTAGATTTTTATTGAAACAATAGACAATATATTTTGATTTGCCATTTTAGTGAGAGCTCTGTGGTAGCTCGGCTTCGTTTACTAAAGCATTTGTGTAAATTTTTATGCTTGTAGGTGGGCACATAAATCGCACTGTGGGCTGCATTTTAGACAGCCCTGCCCTAGATCATACCATTTTGAGAGCACTGAAAACTTGCAGGTCCCCAGGCTGAGCTGTCCCTGAGATCCTGGATTTACATAGTACTCCCAGTAAAGTAGCAGTAAGAGCCTCCCCAAAGTTCCCTCTAACTGCATAGAGCCCGGACCTGACATAAAGTCTGAAGCCAGAAAGTAGACTAGAAGAATGAGCTAACAAAAAAGGAATCGTATGATAAAATGTTATGGCACCAGGGACCCTCGAGGTACCAACTCAGAAGAGTGACTCCAAAACATCTGCAAGCAAACCTCAGGTAAGGTCTGAGTTACAAAGCTCATTATAAAACACAGCTTAGGCACAAGTTCAAATAGAATTCTTATAAAAGAGAAGCAAGAGTTTAAAATGTTTTATATAAATGAAATGAGAGCATGGGAAAAAATGAGACCTTTATAAGAAAGAAAGGAATTAAGAGCTTGGCTCAAGAGGTACAAAATCTTACCAAAGCAATAAAACTCCCCAGAAATTAGAATAAACCAGTCGATACAGTGACTCCATGACACAGCAAGAAATATTAAAACCAAAATCAAAAGACTGAAAAAATAGGAAAAAATGTAAACTATCTAATAGCAAATACAAGTCACCTGGATGTCCTGAAAGCCATGACCAAAAAAAAAAATCATAAAAGAGAACTGCTCAGATCTCTTAGAACCGAGGGCAGTGTGTGAAAAGAAAGAATCTACTGGTTACCTCCTGAAAAAAAAAAACCAACAAAACTCCAAAATGAAACTCCTAGGAACAGGAGGATAGTCAAAATTCAGACATTCAAGATTGGGGGGGGGGCAGGGGGGGAGATGCTACAAGCAGCCAAGAAAAAAAAAAAGAAGAATTCAAGTACTGAGCAGTCACAGTCAGAATCACACATGGTTACACACAGGCACCATTTTAAAGAAATGGAAAGCTTAGAATATAATATCCCAAAAGACAAAAGACTTAGAACCAAGGATAAAGCCAGGAAAACAGTACAATCCAGTGGATTGGAGGTGAGAATGAACTTTGATTGGTACAAATATTTTTTTTGTACAGCTAAGTCCTTTTCCCTTATTTATGTTCTCTTTGGGATACAGATCTAGTAGTGGTATTGCTGGATCAAAGGGTATGTACAGTTTGATTGCCTTTTGGGCATAGTTCCAAATTGCTCTCCAGAATGGTTGGATCAGTTTACAACTCCACCAGCAACGAATTAGTGTTCCGGTTTTCCCACATCTTCTCCAACATTTATCATTCTTCTGTTTTGTCATATTAGCCAAACTGATAGGTGTGATGTGGTATCTCAGAGTTGTTTCAATTTGCATTTCTCTGATCAATAGTGATTTAGAGCATTTTTTCATATGACTATAGATAGCTCTAATTTCTTCATCTGAAAACTGCCTGTTCATATCCTTTGACCATTTTATCATTTGGGGAATGACTTGTATTCTTACAGATTTAATTCAGTTCTCTTTATATTTTAGAAATGAGACCTTTATCAGAGATACTGGCTATAAAAATTGTTTCCCAACTTTTTCCTTGCCTTTTAATCTTGGTTACATTGGTTTTGTTTGTGCAAAAACCTTTTAATTTAATGTAATCAAAATTATTCATTTTGCATTTCATAATGTTTGAATTTTAATTGGAATAGAGGATTTCCAAGCATTCATGCAAAGACCAGAGCTGCATAGATAGAAACTTTGAAGTTCAAACATGGGAGTTAAGATAAGGCAAACATGAGCAAACACTCATAAGGGACTAGACAACGATAAACTGCTTACATTCTAATTTGGAAAGATGATCCATGTGTCTGTTCCTTCAGAACCTTATCATCATTGGGTAATGATAAAGGAAATCTAATTAGAGGGTTGGGAGTGGCTCTCTTGTATTTTGATGATCTTAAGAATGGAAAGGAAGGAGAAGAAGAATATACAAGGAGGGAAAGGGAGAGGACGGATAGGGAAAACCTCCATCCCACTCGTCTACCTTAAATAATCAGGGAATATTTCTTTTCTGCTGTTAGGAGTATTATGGGTGTTAGGATCTGCCTTAATTTTAACATTAAAGAAAATTCATCTCCTGCTTTGCTGCTACAACCTTGGGACCATGGCGCCTCCCCATCTGACTTACAACTCAGACCTCACGCATTCTTTCCGTGTTAGAATATCAGCTCCTTGAGAGCAGGAACTTGCTTTTTCTGTTTGTATCTTAGTTCTTTTTCATTCATTCACTCATAGATTTAGAACATTATTCCAGTGCAAATAAACCATAAGACAAAGCCTCATTACTCTAGTCTAAGATAATCATCACCTCAAGACACATTTTGGAAAAGAGTGCTTGACATGTATGAAACATAAGTGCTTGACATATATGAAACATAACACAAGGCCATTATTCATTCATCCAAGCTAAACAATCCCTCAACCTAATAAAGAACTCATTTGTGTCTTCAATTCAGGGAAGAAGTGGTACGTTACTCTAAAATCACATTGGATCACTTCCGTGAATGGAAATTCAGAGAAAAATAAGACCAGCTTCACAAATTGAATTTAGTCAATTGATTAGTATATGGGGAAGGTATTTTAAAAATTATTTATAATCCTAACTAATAGCCTTGGAACATTATTGTCATTTTTAATGAGTTTTACTTAATAACACAAAAAGCATTTCCTTTGCCTTGTAACATGGTAGCATTTTTAGTAACGTTCTTTGGAGCCCTTTCTTACCATCCCTCCCACCCTTTTCCAAAAGCAAAGCTCTCTAATCTCAGTGGCCATTCATTGGTGCAAATACTGTTTCCTTGGGATTTGTGCATAGCAACAGCGCCACCCAGAGGATGCTTTTGTTGAGCTTCTCATCTCTGCTGTACCATTTGTTGATCGTCACCTAGCACAGGGTACTGGCATTTTCTATGGCAACCTTCTGGCTACATGTATGTTACATGCTAGCACTTGGTATTTGGCTCTTTATGGCTAATTTAGGATTGCATTCCCTCCTTTATATTCAGGTTCATTAACTGCTCACTACTTTTGAGCTTTAATGAGGTTTAAAAAATTGTCCAGTACTGAAAAGAGTTGATTTTGCTAAGCTACAGATAAATCAGATGAACAGATGTTCTTATGCAACTATAAAAATGATAGACTAAAACTGTATTTTATAGTTAGTGTAATATCTGTGCTGTCAGAGAATCTGTTGGAGTATGCAAGATGCTTAGTGGTTGGTTTAAATTCAGTCTACACCTCGAACAGAAAACTGTTTCTTTTTTAGCCTGTTACTTAATTTTATTTCTGCCATCTTTGGTTAAATTGCAAAACTTGATTAACTTAAATATAAATATCTCAATATGTCAATGAAAAGCTCTAAGTCGTAAATCAATGTGCATCACAAATGCATGTCTGCCATTCATTGTTTGTACTTTTGTGCCTTGAACTGAGGTGGAAGGTGTGATGGAAGCTCTATTTGAGAGCTAAAGCAGTGATCCTGTTACTCCTGTAGCAGATTCCTTCCAGGATGATTCTGTGTAGTGCCTATGGGAAGTAGGGCAGTAGACTGAAATCCTCTACTTGCAACCAGGAAGACCTAGGACCAAATCCTACCCATCTGTTAGCTGCGTGACCACAGGCCACATTTAACCCCTCTGTGCCTCAGTTTCTTTATCCGTAAGAGAGGTTGGGAAATAATGTAGTGCCTTTTCTCACAGAGCTATTAAAGTTCCAAATGAAAAAATATTTATACAGTGCTTTATATAGCACCCTACTATATAAATAACATCAGCTGTTATTGTTGTTGTTAATCTAATAATTCCAAGGCCATACCCCCTTGTTTCTGTTATCTAAATGACCACAAAATTAAGAGTTCTTTAAAATGTTTTACTTAGTGCTTATTTCTTGGCTTATTTCTCTTTCTCATGGCTCCTGCCCTGGCGCCAAATGAAAGGATGTCTTTGCCATATATGCGTATGTATACATTCCTATTTCATGGGTCCGTGTACATATATGCATGGAGAGAACAGTGGGGAGAGGGAACATACGTAATGGCTGGGTTATCAGAATAGTTCAAAGATGAAATAACCTTGTACTGTTTGCATGGAATCCTCAGAGCATTCTCATCTCCTTAGTGAAAGGTATACTAATGGAAAAAAAGATTGTTCTGACCATCCATGGTGATAAACAAAGTGGAGGAACAACACGCAGTGCCCAGATTATGACGTGACACCAGATGAGTAGCCCATCAGAATATTTTTATCAATACTTATGACTTGGACAAACTTTGCAGATGAATAATGAACCAGGCCAAGAAATGAATAGGAGAATAAATTCAGGCTAGACTGAATTGGAGAAACTGAAATTTTTCAAAATATATATGTTGAATTAAGAGGGGTGGAGATCCTAGAGTACCCAAGGTGATCAGATACTTTCCCAAAGTTGTTTTAAGGCTATAAATCATAGCACATCACAATTTCAGAAGAATTAAAATGGCAAATAACTTAAAGGGATGTTGGAAGAGGATGCATGGTGGGTAAGCAGGCATGTTGCCAGTGACATGCGAAATGGCATATGAGACATTATCAAGGAAATGAATGACTAGAAAATGGAGGTGAATCACTCACATGGCCTGAAAAAGAGATGAGAGAGGGACAGAACTGATTGCCTAACCCATTGTTATTCTTGGGATATTAAAAAAAAACACACAAGAGAGAGGCTTTCAGCATGTAGGAAAATGGCCCCAAGGATTGTGATCAGCATCAGTGGAAGAAGCACCCACACAAATGGCCTCACGGATCTGTCTGGTCTCCACGCATTCTCTATAGCGTGGATACAGAAAACTGCCCATTGACCAAGATGATCAGGTGGGCCTCTGGTTACCAGGTTCAATAAACCACTTAACACTATTAGGATCCTTTAACCCTAACTTAAGCTGCAGGAAATAATGTTCTGTCTTCAGTAGAAATTGGTTCAGGGGACACCGTTTGCCTATCAAAGCCAAGTTGTTAGAGCTGAAGTTTCTCAAAATTACCTTTTAAAAAGTATATGTCCACCCCTTGTAATCATCAGTGTGATTATGATATTAAGGCTAGAGAGACTTTTCATTAGAAAGGAAACCAGCATCCATGAAATTAGCCAGTGTGTCCATCTGTGTGTGCGTGTGTAGATTTATGAAGCACCTACTATGTGCCAGGCACTGTTCTAAGCGCTTTATAAATGTCATCTCACTGGATCTTCATCACGGCTATGGTAGGTAAGTGCTTTTATTGTCTCCATCTTACAGTTGAATTACTGAGGTGAACGGTTTACTGATAGAAAGGTTTCCTAATATGAATCAGTGACTCAGAGTAAACATCTCTTTTAGGCCAAATATCAGTTCTTCCACATCCTTCTAAGCTATATGACTGAACTTAAAAGTGTCGACTAGGCTAGATGCCTCCTCATGTGTGTTTTAGAAGAGATAGACCATTGAGGTCTCTTCCAACTCTGAAATTCTGTGATTCCATTTTAATACAAAGTTTGTCATTCAGTCATTTTCAGTTATGTGATCCCATTTAGGGTTTTCTTGGCAGAAGTACTGGAGTGGTTTGCCATTTCCTTCTCCAGCTCATTTTACAGATGAGGAAACTGAGGCAAATAGGGCTAAGTGCTTTGCCCAGGATCACCCAGCTATAAGTGTCTGAGGCCACGTTTGAACCCAGGAACATGAGTCTTCCCAATTCCAGACCCAGCACTCTATCTGCTGTGCCACCTAGCTGCCCTTAATGCAAAATATTAGATATAAATTTTATATAGCTTTTATAACTTTAGAGTTTTTTGGATAATACAAAGTATTAGTTATGAAGATGCATATTAGATCAGAAGCGTCAATCACACAGCCTGCAACATCCCCTACTTCAGCCTGAGCCTGAACCAAATTAAGATGTAACTAGGAAATATTTAGCAAAATAAATAGAATAGAATATAGATAATGTTAATGTGGGGTTTTCTGAATCTGTATGCCTTCTACAGGTATCCTTATGTAAAAATTACTGCCCCTTATTCTGTTTGAATTTGACAATTTGAAATATGAATAAGTATTTGAATATTTAATAGTAATCTCAGCCTGGCCATTTTTATTATTTATCATTGTCCTGTTTTATTTTTTAAACAACAGTTACTAGAAGGGAAAAAATTCACAAAAATAAAAATTGAGAGAGACCATTCTTGGTAACATAGCTAGATGACCATTCTGCAAAAGGCATGATAGAAGTCTTCAAATGCTTGCATGGTTGAGGGAAAGAAAAGAATTATCTGGTCTGGCACGGAGGGGTTTAAATACAATTAATGGGGTAAAATTAAGAAAATAGAAATTTTGGCTGAATATCAAGAAGTCTTCCTGACAGTGAGAGAGAATGAATTATGGGCCTGTCTAAAGTTAGTAGGTGGCTGCTCCATCATGTAAAGCATACGTGTGGAGCCAAGGACTGAGCAGCAAACCCCAACATGTTTATCTGTCGGACAGAGAGTAATCTTGACCTGGTTCTTTCCAGACAAGGTGATAGGTTAGGCCCTTTTCTTGACCTAATTTCTCTCTTTTTTTTTTCTCTGAGAAATAATAGAACCTTAATTACACAACTATTTAGTATCTCATTCAATGCAACCATAAAACCAGATTTTGGGCTTGTTCTTCTCTCTTCTGTTCTCCCAGCCATTGTGTTTATTATATTGTCATTGCTCTGTGATGCCTTGATCCTGGTTGCCCATGTACATTTAAATTCACTCATAGGACGTGATCCCTTGTCGGATTAAGTGACTGGGATGCTAAGATTGGATATTCAATTTCATTTAAAGGAGGGATTCTTAACCTTTTTTGTGTCATGGACTCCCTTTCACAGTCTGGTGAAACCCCTTCTCAGAGAAATGTCTTTAAAATAAAATACTAAGGATTACAACAGAAATCAATTCTATTGAAATACAGTTATCAAACTATCAAAAAGCTAAGTTGCTGGACACAGGTTAAGAGCCACTGAATTAAATAGGAATATTCAAAGAAATAATGAAGGGAAAGGGTTCACTGTAAAGAACTTATCTCATTTGTATCTTTAATATATCTAAGCCCTGTTAAATCTATTCCTGATGCCATTTACACGCCGTTATGTGCCAGTCACTGCATGAGGACGTAAAGGAGCAAGCAAAGCACTCTTAGGTGATGTGAGTCCTGACCCTGCGCGCGGATCGTCTCCCATCTAGGCGTCGGTTCCTTCATGTAAGGGGAGGAGTGCACTTAAGTAAACTCCCAGGGCTCCTCTGGCTAAAACAGGCCCGCAGTAGACAAGGCTCCCACGGGTGCCAGAGTCCAGTGCCTCCTAAACTGTGGGTCACAGCTCAATTTAAGAAGCGCCAAAGAAGTCACAAGTGGAGAAAGTTTCAGAAGCCCTACTCTAGTCACCTGATAATTTATTTAGTTTTCAAGCCCTTTGGATGGAGTCGGAGACACACCTACCTGCATCCAGTCTCTAGAGAATCATGACTGTGGATTTTCATATGAGGGGATGGTTGATAGCAACAGCAATAAAGGTAAACAAGTGTACTAGGGCCTCATTACATTGTTCCTAGAGTGAGAATGTTGTGAGAGGCAACATTTTATCAATGTTGAGGCATGTTCCCCTTTTATTAGCCTCAAGGGAAGATCAAATGACCGATTGGGGCTCAAGGTGATCCTGGCATCCAGCCACTTGTAAAACATGGACCGAAGCATGAAGGCTAGCCGCTGGGATAAGACTCCACAGTACCAAAAGTTTTTATGAAATATCCTTTTTTAATTCCCCGATGAGTGTTCAGTGCTCTGTCATCTACTCAGGGCTAATGTCTATTTTTCAGAGAGCAGCCACCAGCTCACAGAAGACTTATCCTAGAGAAATTGCTCAAACTGAAGCACAAATGTTTATCTGTCTTTGAGTGTACAGTGTCTGATGGTACTTACATATACTTTGTCACAACTAGAATTTTGGTATAAATATCATAGAATCATCTAAAGCATATATTGAGGATCTATAATTTCATTGGGGGAGCCCTCCACCAACTCAGATCTCAACTCTTCTGTGCCATAAATGGTTGACATGGATAGTTAAAAATATGGCTCTGTGGCCAGCTGTGGTGAGCCTCTAAATGTAGCCACGTTGGGTTACCAGTGAATGACTTCAATGGAGAAAGAGAGTGCTGCAGCAGCATTAAAATCCAAATATACCAACATTCCTACTGATGGACTTCGATAACTATGGAGGGAGTATAACGTCACAGCTTACATGTTTGCCTTTGGACATGTGTTTTTTGTTATTTGTCTATGTCCATATGTCTCTACAGACTTTGCTGTAGATAATGCTGGTGGTTGTGCAGGTGGCCACCGCTCTCATCACTACCCTCTCCTTCCCAGCCCTTTTGTCTCTGGAGAGTTCATCAGTCTGTTTCAATAATTAACTCTGGGTTTGTAGCCTGGGGCAATACAATGACCGATCAAGTCCATATGGTCCCTTCCCTGCTGCTTTATGAAATTTATATTAAATGAAAAGTTAGAAATAAAATAGTAATAGTGCAGAGTCCCTACCCCCTAACTTGGGAAATCTCCTAACGTTTGGATGGTTTGGGCAGAGGTTTGGCTCTCTGTCCTAACGTGAACTTATATTTATCTAGAAATAATTCTTGGCCTCTTTATGGTTTAGGCAAATCAAGTTACTAGAAATGTTCGGGTAGATAAACGAGCAGAGGACGCTGTAGTGTCTGTATAGATGCTGAGAAAGGTACTTAAGAGAAAAGCAGTCCTTTTCATAGAATTTCCTCAGTCTTTGAAGAGAAGATGGGTACAATGTATGCCTTCTCTTCCAAGATGGCACTGGCCCTCCTCAAGCTGCCCCTTTTCCATGGCTGCTCAGCCCTAAATTTTCTTTCTCATTTTGCTTGTTGTCCTATTCTTTCCCACTTAGCTCATTAAGGCCTACATAAGTGCGGGAAAGTTGACCATTGCTGTACTGCCACTGCTTTTCTACTTAGCTGTTGAGGCCCCCTGCTTCCACCCAGTCTGTCTTTCACAATTCTATGTGTCTCTTTAAGAATATCAGAGCATGATGCAACAAAGATTAGGAGGGAGGCAGAAAATTGGGAGAAAATCTTTACAACTAGTGCCTCTGATAAAGGCCTCATTTCCAAAATATACAGGGAACTGAACCAAATATATAGGAATACAAGTCATTCCCCAATTGAGAAGTGGTCAAAGGATATGAACAGACAGTTTTCAGAGGAAGAAATTAAAGATATCTATAGACA
>CM053624.1:361590773-361612140 GCA_028646595.1 Phalanger gymnotis
TAATATACAAATGAATTGCTGAAATACATTTGTAGAGGGAGTTTGTATAACATGGAAATAACTTTTATATGAATGAAGATACAGATCAAAGAAAGGAAAATATAGACCAGATACCATTAGGCTCATTAAATTGTACTCTCCAAGGAAAATTTTGTTAATTTATTTATGTATTTAACAAATATTTATACAATTTCTTAAGTATATCATACTCTTAGCTAAGTCAAATAATATAGTCTATGATTTGAAAACAGGACATATTCTTTAGAATGTATGTCCCACAAAATCAGGGATTTTTTTCTCCCTTTTCTACTTTGTATCCACAGTGCCTGGAAAATAGTATATGCTCAAAAAATGTTTGTTGACTGAATTACTAATATTCCAACTTCAATAAAGTTTGTACAAAAATATTAAAAAAAAGAATATCAGAGCATGAACCAGCTGAAAAAATCTTGACACTCTCAAATCACTCTCAGTTTTGAAGGGCCTATATTTATCTTTTTGAACTACAAATCCGAAGATGTAAGTCACAGTTCCCAAATTCAAAATAAGTTCTCAAACTCTTTGGTCTCAGAGCCCCTTTATACTCTTAAAAATTATTGAGAACCCTCCCAAATAACTTTTGTTTATGTGGGTTATATCAATATTTACTGTATTAGAAATGTAAATACAATAATATTATTCTGAAAATAGTTTTGACCTCATAGAATGTCTTGGGTACCACCAAGGGTCTAGTACAGAAGTGTCAAGTGCTTCTGAACCAGATTAAAATGTAACTGGAAGATGTTTAACAAAATAAATAAAATCACAATACTACATAGATAATGTTAGCTTGTAGTTTCCCAAGTCAATATGTGGCCTGCAGAAATCCCTTTTTTATTTGAATTTGACACTACTGGTCTATAAGATGCACGAACCAGCCCATATGTTTAAGATGTTTGGTAGGAAGATAAAACACATATACACAAGAAAACTTTAACAGTGGATGAAAGGAAGGAGTAGAGTGTTCTGAGATGTTAGAAGAAAGATCATTTCCAGGAAAGACTTCACAAATGAGTTGGAATATGCATATGTACATAAATGGTTTCCTTTCAGGCCCTCATCATCTCTCACCTGGACTATTGGAATCTCCTGATTGGCCATCCTAAACACAACTACTAAACGGGTTTTCCTGAAATATAGGTTTAACCATGTCACTCTTCAGTGGCTCCCTGTTGTTTTTAGGATCAAATACAAATGCCTTAGTGTGACTTTTTTAAGACACTCACAACCTGATCCTAAACTGCCTTCCCAGGGATGCTAAACATTATCCCCCTTCCAGTAATCTGTCCAGCCAAACTGGCCTTCTTGCTGTCCATCACTCATGGTACCCCACATCCCATTCTTTTGCGTTAATTAATGCCCCACCTCACCCCCCCCAGTGAGGTAAGAAATTATAGATTGTGTTCAGAGTATAGCAGGTAATCCATAAAGGATAAAAATAGGTGAATAACATACCAGAAAGGTAGATGGAAGCTAAATTATGTCAAGCCTTGAATGCCAAAAGAATTTGGACTTTATTTCACAGGAAATGGGCAGACATTGAAGTTTAAGCAGGGAAATTAGAATCCAAGATTGGCTTTAAAAGGTAATGTATGGCAGAGCCAAGATGTTGGAGAAAAGGCAGGGACTCAACTGAGCTCTCCCAAATTCCCTTCCAAACACTTTAAATAACATTTCAAAACAAGTTCTGGAGTGGGAGAACCCACAAAAAGATAGGGTGAAACAATTTTCCATCCCAAGACAACTTAGAAGGTCGGCAGGAAAGGTCTGTTGTACCAGGGTGAAAGCATAACGCAGTTCAAGCCCCAGCAAATAAGCAGCAGGCTTTGAGAATGACTAAATCAGCAGAAGCAGCAACAGCTTCCAGAACTTTAAGCCCTTGAACAGTAAGTGGGTTGGACAGCTAGTCAGGAGGAGATTACAGGGGTCCCTTTGTTGGGACTGTATGCAGGACTCTGTTGCATCACTCGTACTGAGATCAGGGTCACAGTCCCAGGATGAGGAGGTGCACCAGAGCTTGTCACAGCAGGGGATCAGGGACCCTGGTCGCAGTTTCAGGAAAGAAAAGAGTCCTTGTGGTCAGAGACGAGAGACAGTCGAGGACATCCCTTAGATGCCTTGGGTCATCCCACCTTAGAAGACAGGGAGAACTAGCTCTGAAACAGCTGAACAAAATACCTGAAGCTTGAGATCGTGCTCCCTCTACCCCAGGAGTAGAGTCCAGCTTATAAAGTTAAAAATCAAGAATGAGGAAACAACAAAAAGAGATCCTTACCATAGAAAGTTACTATGGTGACAGGGAAGATCAAAAACTCAGATGAAGACAACAAAGTCAAAATTTAGGTCCAAAGCCCCAAAGAAAATGTAAATTGGACTCAGACCCAAAAAGATTCCTGGAAAAGCTCAAAAAGGAACTTAGAAATTAAATAAAAGAGGAAGAAGAAAGAATGGGAGAAGAAATGAGAGTGATGCAAGAAATCATAGGGGAAAAGAGTCAACAGCTTGGTTATGGAGACAAAAAGACTGAAGAAATTAACACCTTAAAAAACAGAAAAAGTCAAATGGTAAAAACAGCACAAAAATCCGTTGAAAAGAAAAACTCCTTAAAAAAGCAGAATTGTCTGAAAGGGAAAAGATGTACAAAAATTCATGGAAGTAGAGAACTCCTTAAAAAGTGGACTTTTTCGAATGGAAAAGGAGGTAGGAAAGCTCATTGAAGAAAATAATTAAAATTGGTCAAGTGGAAGGTAATGACGCTGTCAGACATCAAGAAAGAATCAAGCAAAATCAAAAGAGTGAAAAAATAGAAGAAAATGTGAAATATCGCTTTGGAAAAAACAACTGACCTGGAAAATAGATCCAGGAGAGATCATTTAGGAATTTTTGGGCTACCTGAAAGCCATGACCAGAAAAAGCCTGGATATTGTATTTCAAGAAATTATAAAGGAAAGCTGCCCTGATATCCTAGAACCAGAAAGCAAAATAGAAATTGAAAGAATCCACCAATCATCTCATGAAAGAAGTCCCAAAATAAAAACTCCCTGGAATATTATAGCCAATTTCCATTGCTCCTAGGTCAAGGAGAAAATATTCCAAGGATCCAGAAAAAAACAATTCAAATATCTTGGCTCTGCAGTCAAAATAATACAGGGTTTAGCAGCTTCTACATTAAAGGATCAAAGGGTTTGGAATATGATATTCCAGAGGGCAAAAGATAGGATTATAATACAGCAAAACCAAGTATAATTCTTCAGGGGGGGAAATGGATATTCAATGAAATAGAGGGTTTTCAGATACTAATGATGAAAAGACAAGAGCTGAATAGAAAACCTGACTTTGAAATACAAGGCGCAAGAAAAAGATAAAAAGGCAAACAGAAAGAAAAATCATAAGGTATTCAATGTCGTTAAACTAATTATATTCCTACATGGGAAGATGATACTTGTAACTCCTTAGAACTTTATCCTTATTAGGGTGGATAGAAGGAATATACTTAGAGGGCATAGGTGAAAGCTGAATATAATGGGATGGTTACCTAAAAAATAAAATTAAGAGGTGAGAAAGAATACCCTGGGAAAAGGGGAAAGGGAGAGATAGAATGGGGTAAATTATCTCACATAAAAGAGGTACAAAAAGGGATTTTATAGTGGAGGGGAAAATGGAGGAATTAGGAGGAGGGGAGTGCTTGAACTTTACTTTCCTCAGAACTGGCTTAAAGAAGGAATATCATGCATATTCATTTGGCTGTAGAAACCTATCTTACCCTACAGGAAAGTAGGAGGGGAAGGGGATATGGGGGAGGTGGGCGCATGGTGATGGAAGGGAGGGTGGATTAGAGGAGGAAGTGATCAAAAGCAAAACATTTTTGAAAATAGGTGAAAAGAGGGAGAATAGGATATATGGCAGGAAATGGAGGGAAATACAATTTGTAATCATAGCTGTGAAAAAAAAAATTTAAAGCAAGTCTCTGAAAAAGGCCTCATTTCTCAAATATATAGAGAACTGAGCCAAATTTATAAAAAATAAGAGCCAGCCTCCAATTAATAAATCATGAAAGGATGTGAACAGGCAGTTTTCAGACAAAGTAATCAAAGCTATCTAGACATATGAAAAATGCTCCAAATCACTACTGATACCACCCCACACCTATTAGATTGGCCGATATGACAGACAAGGAAAATGACAAATACTGAAGGGACTGTGGAAAAACTGGAACACTAATGCATATAACAGCCCTTTTTGGGGTAAAGAATTGGAAATTGAGGAATCAATTGGGGACTGGCTGAAGAAACTATAGTATATAATAGTGAAGGAATATTAATTACTGTGCTATAAGAAATAATGAGCAAGATGCTCTCAAAAAAACCTGGAAAGAATTACATGAACTGATGCAAAGTGAAATGAGCTGAAGCAGGAAAACATTGTACACAGTATCTGTAATATTTTGAGTAACTTTAGCAATACAGTGACCCAAGACAATCCATCTTCAGGTAAAGAACTGATGGAATCCGAATGCAGATGGAACCATACTTTTTCTAACTTACTTTGTTTTTCTTCTTTTTTGTTTGTGGGTGGGGTTTTGTTGGTCTGTTTTCTTTCACAACATGACTAATGTGGAAATGAGTTTTGCGTGACTGTACATGTATAACCTATATCAAATTGCTTGCCATCTCAATGAGGGGGAAGGGGAAGGAGGAAGAAAAGAACTCAAACTTTTTAAGGAATGTTAGATTTTGTTTTTACATGTATTTGAGGGTAAAATAAAATATTTTTTAAAAAATTAATGTAGAATATGTATGGAGAGGAAGTAGGGAGAGAGAGAGAACCTAGAGACAGAAAGACCAGCTCCAGGATTATCCCACCAACCCAGGGAAAAGATTATTAGACCTACACTAGATAGTAGCAGTTGTGGCTGAAGGATTTCAGATGTAGATATAAAAAGGGACCTAGTCAAGGATTGGCTGTCAAGAGAGAGGGCGTATAGAACCAAAAAGGACACCAAGTTTTCAAAACCAGACAATGGGAAGGATTTTCAGAAGAGAGGAAGAAGAGGCAGCCCCACGTCCAGTGCCCCTCCCAGAGCAGCTGAACTTCCTCTCCCTTATAGGGTTCTGATAGTCACCCTGAGAGGTTGGGGCTAGGTTTTAACACAGTCACCGATGATATCAGTCAACTGGTTGATAAATTGAGACAAGGTTGAGGAGCTAGGTGATGAATTCCAAGGTGGAGTGTGGGCCTAAGAACAGCACTTTTTCAAATAAAACATTTACAGTGGCATTTTCTAAGTACTCTTTTCACTGTATTTTGCAGCCCGTCAATCAAGGACGTCACTATCAGAAAGAAATGGATCCCCCTCCTCCTTCTAACCCTCGGTAAGCAATGTAAGCAATCATCAGCTCTCCTAGTGATGAGAGTGCAAACTCCTTAGAAGATTGACTTGGGCTTTGTCCTGACTGTTTTTCTTAAGAATAAATGCTAATCATGACTTTTATTTTTAATTGTTAAATAATAATTCATTATATTTTAAAATTATTTTTCTATAACTTTAAAGTATTTAGAGTTTACTTCTGTGAATTTAAATAATCATTTCATGTTTCAGAATGTCTTGGATCCAAATACTACTATTTTTAAAACCTCATATTTATAAACGAACATTTAATAATTTAATAAAACCTCACTATTATTATTCATGACTTATGTGGACATACTGTTTTCAAGTTTAAAGTGTTTCGTCATAGCCATGCAAGTATTGTTGTTCCCATATTCCATATTCTGCTCAGCACAGAGAGGTCCCACAACTGGTAAGGATCAGACAACTTGGAGAAAGCAAAGTCTAAATTAGACATTTTATAAATAAATGAACTTGTATTACTTTTGGTTACACAAGGTACTTAACAAAGCTATTTGTCTTATTTATTAACATCCATAAACTTATCTCATATAATCAATAGATAAGAAGGATATGGAAGTAGTACCTGCCAACATTGTCCTTTCCTTATAAATAGCTGTTTCTGAAGGACTTCGAGGCAACTTAATTTCTTTAAAATAAATGTTTTTCCTGCCAATTTGTTTATGTCATCCATTTCCTAGAGGAGTAGCAGCAGCAGAGAGGGTAGAGGACCACTCTTGGAATCAGGACTTGAATCTACATCTTGACTCTTTACTAACCTAGTCAAAGCCTCAGCACACCCAGACAACTCTCTTAACATGGGAAATGCTCAGTCTCTGTTGGTGGAGGGAGTTCTCAGATCAAGAGTTGCTCCCCACCATGCACATTAAAACCAGGAAAAAAAAATTCATTTTGTGAGCAACACCTTATTTTTCTAGATGATACAAGAGTAAACCACCCTTCCTCTCAAAGAGTATAGATCTTAAATTAATGACATTGGAATACAGGAGAGTGGCAGGAGCCCTGAATTGGCACCAAAGTGGGATGGGGCACAGGTTCTGGGCTTCCCCATGCCCTAGCTAGCAGGGAGCCTTTGCACTAATTCAATCAGTCCTGTCTTTGGAGTTTAGTTTCTTTTTATATAAATGAAGGGACTTAAAGATGTTCTCAGAGGCCTCCTTCCCAACCTCTGCTGCTGTACTAGCTGAGGCATCACAAGAAAGAAATAAGACTGAGCATCCAAATAGGACACAAAATAAGGCTCGTTACTTCATAATCAGACTTCATATTTTCATTTGTGGAGGTGATATGTTCACGGAAGGTGAGGAATTTTCTGTATTTAAATTCTTTTAAGTTTAAACTGAAAATACATAAATATATAAAAATTGAATGTAAGATAGTGTACAAGATTGGGAAGGGGAGGGGAGGTAATCATAAGTTTGCCTGAAAGAGATTGAATAGTTTCAGTGGACAGCAAGCTCCCTCAGACAGCAGCGTGCCTTGGCCCCTAAAAATTTTTGTGCCCTCTGCAGCCATGTGAAGAAAGGCACACCTTCTGGGAGTAGGCGGGTTCCATGATATTACCATACTCCACCCTGGTCAGCCCCTGCCTGAGGACTGTGCTCTGTCCTGGGCACCACATTTTGAAAAGGGCCCAGAAGAGGGCAGCCAGGATGGTGAAGGGCCTCATCAGCTAAATAGATTGCATGTTTTATATCACTCAGTAAATGTTTAATCGCTCAGAAAAGGTCATTTACATTTTCATTTTTTGAAATTAAAAGCCAAATTTCTTCAGAAAGAAAAAAAAAAGCGGTCAACTTAATTTGCCAGTATGTTATCCACCAGTTTTCCTAGAAAATTGTTTTACAGTCAATCAGAGAATCAGTAAATTACCTATCAGGCTGTTGTGCCATAAATTCAGCAGCCTTTGTGATTTGCCAAGAAGGCATTATTGGGCCATAAATATAAAAGGTGATAAAATTATGAGGTCAGCATGTATCATCATATAAAAATTGGAGAAATTGTATCTTGTTAAAAAAAAATTTATAACTTTAATTGAAAGCCATCCCTCATCTCTTGACATTATTTATTTTACATTTTACCGACTGTATCCCAGGCTGTTATACCCCAGAGTAAAGAGCATACTTTGAAGGATACAGAAAATTAAAATGGAAAAATAGAAGAATTCTGAAGGAGCCGTGAAAGGAGCCCATCATTCCACCCACTTAACTCAGTTGCTTCTCCAAGATGAGTCTAGGACTCAGTCTTGAAAGGTCAGCATCTTAGGGCTCAGGAGGAAGAAACGTGAGTCTCTGCATGAGACTTGTGCCTTTTTTACTTCCTCGAATTTGATACTTGGTTATAATGGAAGCAGTGGAAATGACTGTACCTTTCCTGTGAGGGAGAAGAAGCTATCATTGAGGAAACAAAGGCCCGTGTAAGTGGCCTTTGTCACTCGCGAGTTATGTGTGTTTTTCACGTAATCTACAGAGTTGGTGACCTGAAGAAACTGCCTCTGTCTCTGAATTCTGAGATGAAAACAACTCGGATGTCCTAAGCACATTCAGTGAGATGTTTTCTCTTATCCAAGTAAAAAATATCATCAGGAAAATGAATGATGGGAAGAGAAGACAGGTTTACTTACATGTTGTCTCCCCTCAGAATGTAAGCTTGTCGGGGGCAGTGTTGTGTATGGTGGTAGCAAACATTACTCAGCCTTCTCATCTCTTATATTAGGAAACTCACTTGTCGAGTAAATTGTGTATCTAAAAGTAATGAAAGTTTATTTAAGAGTTGTCTGATTCAGACCTTGGCTTTTGCCCTTCATCCACAAGGGCCTGGCACACAGGCAGCACCTCATAAATGCTTGTTGATCGATTGGTCACGTGTAAGCGCTAGTGGCAGGCAGACAACCAGAGTGTTGAATTAGTATCCTTGTCATCGGGTCAGGAGAAGCGAAGGTAGGCCTCCCGCACATTTGATAGATATTGCTCCCCCATGGCACTTGGGAGTGTACCTGGACATAATCAGTCTCTGAGCTGCCATCTCCACTGTTTGAGGGGACTCCCAAATCAGTGAGATCCCACATCCGCTTGAGTATTGGAGAACATTAACGGAATCCATCAAATAGGCATCTAAGTAGGGCCCGCTGTACAGAGAGCATGGGGCCTGGAGTCAGGAAGACCTGAGTGCAGATCCACCCTGAGACGCTTATTAGATACGTCACTCAACAGCTGTCTGCCTCAGTTTCCTCATCTGTAAAATTGGGATAATACTAGCACCTGCCTCAGAGGGTTGTTGTGAGGATCAAATGAGAGTCTTACAAAGCATTTAGCACAGTGCCTGGCACGTAGTAGCTGCTCTGTAAATGTTAGCTTGTTTTTATCTATTTCTTCATTCATTCATTCAGTTATTTACTTGTTTCTCATTTATTACCCTGTGCTATATGATTAGGGTTATTAAGCCCAGAGCAGGAATCAGGTGTAGAAGAGTGGAGAAGGCTGACCCAGAGGAATTTATCTTTAAGAATTACTAAGTAATTCAAATTTATTTAGCCCTTTTTCTACAAATGTAGGTCTTAGAGCAGGGAAGTTGAATACCCATCTTGTTAGAGCCAAGTGTAGCTCTTCCAACAATGTGGCCCTAGGGAGTAAAGCAGGATCTCAAGCCCTCAGTGTCCATACTTTTAGGTTACAAATACCACTGTCTCTTAGAACAGCAGCAGCCCCGATGAGGTCCAGAAATGCCCCCTGGTAACCCCAGACATTTAGAGAGAGTGGGTCAGGGAAGCAGTGCTGCCGTCCTCCATGCAGAGAAATGCTGCCTCCCCTAGACTCAGATGTTCTGCCAGACCAAGCAAAATGGATGCCATTTTTGGGTTAACTGAGATTATTTTCAAATGCCTTCTCCTGGTATTCTAGGTTTTGCTCTGTTCTCAGAGCAGGCACATTTATTTATATGTTTGTTTAGAGTCCTCCAAACAGTTGAGGATATTTTTGCTTAGTCTTTGATTTTATAAAATAAGCCATGATTACCTTCAGGGTAGCAGCTCCTAGAGATGGAGCCCATAATCAGGGCCTTCTTTCAGAGTATGATGACACTTGCTATTCTTGCTTCAGCTTAGATAAATTGGGAGTAAGAGTAGTGAGAGGCTTGGTTAGTTTCTGGAGGGAAATATCTAAATAGTTTAACAGAAATAAGAATTTTGTAAAATAATTCTAAAATACCCAAGCAGAAGTAGGTAGCACAGCCTTTAAAAAAAATGCATCTCTTATCTCTGAGCTAAAAATGTCACTGTTGGTTGTGTTAGGGCTGGAATTCTTGGTAGCTCTGTCCCACGTTTGTGTGCTATAAACTTATTTCTATCTGTAATTGGCCGATAAAGTCCTCCAGTCTTTGACAGATGATTAATACACACTGACCCTGCTTCGCCCCGGCTCAGCACAAGCTGACTGAAGCAAGCTCTCTTTCCCCTGGCCCCTGCATGTATTACATTGGATTGATCTTACTGTCATCATTTTTCTCTTCTCCGCAGGCTTGAGGATTTCCAAATAGAGTAAATTTTATGTCTTTTCTTTCTATTGGTTGATATTTTTTCTAAAAATTAATGAAAATTATTTTAAAACCGTTATTAAATTTTATGTGTTTCATGTTTTAAGGTTATCAAAATTAATGCACATTAACAATTATATAATTTTAATTCATTTTAACCTATCAAAATTTTATGAATAACACTAGCTAACATTTCTATAGCAATTTATGGCTTACAAAGCACTCCCTAGATTATCTCGTTTGATCCCTACAACATCCCTAGAAAGTAGGTGCTATCATTACCCTCATTTTACAAATGAAGAAAAGCTGAGAAAGGTAAAGGGCCTTGACCAGGATGGCACTGTTAATAAAGGCCCGAGGCAGGGTTCAGATAGGTCTCCTGACTCCCAAGCCTGTTACTCGATCTACCACACTGCCTTCCTGCCTTTTAAGAGCATATTTTATACAAAATTCTTTCAGAACATGGTACAATAAGGAGTTTTCATTAAGTCATCAGGACAGATAGTTTTTGGAAACTATATTACATAGGTTCTCTGTTTTCTGAACCTGAATTACAGAAGGTAAAATGCCTAGTGCTTAAAGACAGGGCCTTAGTTCAGTTTCTTCTTTGTTTTCCCAAGATCTAGCCTGGTGGTCTTGCCCACAGTGGGTGTTTAACAATTGCTGGTCAAATTGGATTGGATTAGACTAGGCTGGATCAGATTGGATAGGATAGGATGGGATTGGATGGGATGAGATTAGATCAGATTGATTGGGTTGGATCAGACTGCTTTGGATTGGATGGTTTGACAGGTGCCAGATCTTAAGAAGTCAAAAATCTTCACCCCAAACCAGAGCATGGGGTCCTGCAGTGGTCACATGGAATTCAATTTTGGGGGGCCCTTTGAAGAAGTTTTTTACCTAAGCTTCTGAACAGATGCAACCAGTGATGTAGTTTTGATTACAATGTACATATGTTGTTTCGATTTAAGTGATTCTTATTTGGGGAAGATTTTATGGAGGGGCTTTTTTTTTCTTTACTGCCACAACAATAGCTATGATGTAGTTGAGCCAAACTCAGCAACACTGCGTCATCAGTCATTAAAGTGCATTTTGTGGAACGGGAGAGGTTTGTTTTGAGTTTGCATTTTTACATGTGAGTTGAATCAAGACATGCCTACAATCATGGAGGACACTGAGGGGGACCAGTTGAAGCTAAAGTCAACAGGTTGGGACAGAACACCAGAAAGTCATTTTCTTCTTTTAGAGCATAAGTGTGCAGGAATGAAGCACATTTTTTAAATCTTTACTTCTGTATATCACCTTTTTTCTATACTGTGCCCATCATTTTCCCTCTACGAGATAGTATGCAAGCTGATGGAGGTGCCTTAGAATGATTTCAGGCCTTTTCAAGGCTCTGAGAAGTTACTCATAATTCTTGGGAAATCCCTTTTCTGAAAGCGATTTCTTACTGATTTGACTTCATCTGGAGACTCTGAAAAACTTGCCTTTTTCCTGAGTTTCATCCGGATGGATTTTAATCTTATTTTCTTGCTTGCCTTTGGTGGTAGGCAAAATATTCTCAGGCATTGGTTACCCAGAGAATAGTTTTCTCTTGGCTGGTGAAGTCCCAATCTGCCCTGCAATATCCAGTCCAAGCCCATGTTCCACCTTTATTCCATACTATCTATGGGCTGTGTAATTTGCTATTATCATACACTAGTGACTACTTTAAAAACAATCAGTGAAGGTATTCAGTGCAGATCAGCAACCATGAATCACCTATTATGCTCTGTGATAGGCACTAGGAATACAAGAACAAAACAGTCCACACTGTCAAGAAGCAGGAAGCAGCCCAGAGGAGTAATTACAAAGTATGTAGAAAAATAAGGCAGTAGTTTTAGAGGGAAAGAAGCCAAGGGGGTCAGGAAAAAGACAGGCAAAGACCTTCTATAGGAGGATCTTCTGTCTGGCCCCAGAACAGAGCTGTGAAGGAAGCCAGGGAATGCTGCGAAGTAGCGCTGAGAAGCAGGCATGGAGGGACCTCTGGGGAAGGCATGGAGCTTGACGGCTTCTAGTCCAGACCGAATGCACAGCCATGGTTTGGGTTTCCACAGTCTTGTCTCGAATCAAGCATTTTTCACTTTGTTGTGTTGTGGCCCCTTGGGCAGTCTGGCAAGTCCTAATAAACTCCTTCACAGAATCATGCTGATCATTGCATAAAGAAAAATGCAGAGAATTACAAAGGAAACCAATTCTATTGAAATATAATTACTAACAATATTTTTTAAAAATTCCTAAACCCCAGGTTAAGAACCTCAGTTTTCAACTAAATCAACAGTTCAAAGCAAAAATATAAATGTAAATTCCTAATTGTTGATTCAGCCATTTTTATAAAAAGTTTACCTTTTTTCCCCATGCTTCTATCCAGCTTGGGGTGCAAACAACAAATTACGTCAGCTGAGGCGGGGGGAGACACTTAATCCTTGACACGTTCAGGGCCTGTATACTCTGGCTCCAATGTTTCTGGCAAACATGGCCACTCCGAAAGACAAGTTCAAGGGACCCATTAAGAACCCTCAACAATGTTTACCTGCCCATCTGTCTACATTTTATAATCCAGAAAAAAGAACTGCTGAGCATCAGATGTCAGAGTGCCACTCGCTTTCAAGAGATCTCTCACCAGCACCATTCAGTCATTCAGATGTTTAAAATGACCTGAAGAAGCTAAGAAAAACCAGCCACTGGCATGGAGGTGCCTTCACCCAGGTTCTCTTGACTGTATACAGTATTCTATGGGAGTAACCTTGAAGTATTTAGAAATAGGGATAACAAATTAATTACGCGAGGCAGCTAATGATTACTTTGGAGAGAGCATTGGGCCCAGAGCCTGCGAGACATGAGATCAAATGCAGCCTCAGACACTTATGAGATGTGTGACCCTATCACACAAGTCACTTAACCCTGTTTGCTTCAGTTTTCTCATCTGTTAAAATTAGCACCTTTCTTCCAAGGTTGTCGTAAGCATAAAATGAGATGTTACCTACAAAATGTCTTGTAAACCTTAAAATGCTTTATAAATTCTCTTTATCTATCTATCTGTTATTTTTATGGTGCTTTTTAAAACAAAAATGTTCATGATTCATTATGACAAATTATTAGAATATGTTAGAATAACAGATTACTCTCTCCTAGAAAAGCATGTTTGCTATTCTAAGATTACGATCACGTGGGCTGTAAAAGCATGAGTCCCCGTGCTTCTTACCTGCCCTTGGTATCCCGGTATGTTCATTAATATAGACGATCAGCTGTTCCCTTTTGATAGGGCACTCCCTCAGGAATGTAGATTGCAAGCCGCCCCTGCCCTCTCCTTCTGGGTGATGCTCGTCTTCCCATCAGCCCTCCCAGGGGAACCCACCCAGTGCACTAAGGACCTTCCTCTAGACCCATTGATTTCACTCAGAGAACACGGCACGTGTAGACTGTGTTTTGGTTATCCCTCGCTCTCACTACTTGATGAGCCCTCCTTTGTTTCTGACCGTAAATTTCTCAGTGCTCCCTGCAACCCTCTAAACATTGCTAAGGTCAGGAGTTGCTAATCTTCATTGGCGGAGGGTTTTTCCACTCCAGGAGCACCGTAGATACTACTAGATCATAGCATTACGATCAAGAGCTGGAACTTACTTCAGAAGTCATCGAATCCAGTGGCTTCATTTTGCAAATGAGACAGCAGAGCCACAGAGAGAACGACCAAGGCGGGATCTGATTCCAGGTCCGCCGCGTCACACCACAGCGGTGTGCTGGCAAACGTTTAACGATTGCCTATTTGAAAAAGAAACACTACACACAACACGCTTTTAAATTAGCATTTTCTCCGTCACTTTAATTGATCAGCAAAACAATAACTCAAGCCCTAGTTTGTAGCATTTGCTTATGTCCGAGGTGTACGCGCTCACGCTGAAAATTTAACCATTGGCGCCGTTGTAAGATGGTTCTAGCATCCCCCAGCTTCTCCAAGAAAAGGGTGTGATCGTCCCCACCGCTACTCCCCGAAAATTCAGAATTCTCTCATTGACTTTGACAAAGGGCTGGAGGGGAGAGATTCAAAGCTTGAATAAGCCACGGTCTTTTCCCACGTGGATGGAGTTCCCAGTCTAATAGTCTGCCTTGATATTTAAACAAGCAGCTGTCGGAATACTTAGGACTTAAAATTTGGACAATTCGGAAAAGCAGGGATTGCTCCCCCTCAGACATGTACTTGTTCGCTTAATGCAGCCCTCTCCTGCTCACTGATGGTATAGTCACCTATTCAGGAAATTGATTTTGAAGCCATTAATTTTCATTGTAGGAATGTTTATCCTTTGAGTTTCCATCTTTGTATTATGGTTTTTTTCCCAACATCGTTTTAAAATTCAACAAACATTAAGTCCCTACCACATGCAAAGCACTATGGCAGGCTCTAGGGATACAAAAGCCAAGAAGAACCAGTCTCTGCCCCTGACGAACTTATATTCTACTTGGCAGATATAACCCATAGACATATGAGTAGCTAAGAGCCAGGAAGTGCCCAGTGAGGAAGGAGCTGAGCTGCACTTTGAAGGAAGCCAGGGATTGGGGGAGCGGAAGGTAGAGAGTGCCAGGAGCCACTTACTTGTACAAAGGCCCGAAGGTAGGAACCCAGATGAGGTGCTCAGGAAACAGCTGTCCACGTAAATGCAGTGGCATATGAGACAGGAAGGCTTCAAAAATAAGACTGGGGTCCAAACCAGATTTGGAGTTTTTCTTTTAGGGATGATAGGGACCGTTGTAGATTTTTAAATGGAAAAGGGGATCAGATCTACATTTGAAGGATATCAGTTTGAAGGCTAAGCTAAATCTTTTCAGAGTGACAAACATTCTGTTACCCATTTCTAATGAAAGAAGAAAAGGCAAACAACTTTTAAAATATTTAATTATATTAGCCATAATGTTATCCCTCTAATGATTGTTGCCTATCATTCATTAAAAAAAAAAAAAACTCCTCTTCTACCCATCCATTTAGACAAACCTGCCAGACTCTGCAGCTTAAGGCAACAGAAGGTTGTTGGCATTGCATGTGTAAAGAAAATAGGTGGTGCTGAGATAAGTCTAGTTAGAAGTTAACTTTAGGTATTTTGTGAAAGATTGTTACCAAAATAAATGGCCTCTTCGCATTTGACAGGCTTGAGGTTAAAAAAAAAACCCACCCAGCAAACTGATGGACATTTTCCTAAGTACATGAGCATTTGGACCAGAAGAATAGGAAAGCCCAGTGACAGTTTATAACCTATAAGTGTCATTATCCTTTATTTGATGGAGATTGAATGTGAATGAGCTAGAATTTTGCAGAAGAGCACCCTGCCTTTCTCAAAGTCCTTAATGCTATTTATTTGGCAAACTAATAGACTTATAAACAGATGAATCAAAGCAATTAAGGTAGGGAAAGGCTTAATATTTTCTGTTAAATTAGGTAATAAAACACTTTCAAGTTTTTTTCAATTGGCACTATTTGTATCATCTCAATAGTGGGCCACAAAAACCTACAATCTGGGCGTCTCATCAGCCCGTGATGAAAAGAAAGTCAAGCCTAAAAGGAAATTACCACATAGCTATCATTAGAAAAGAATTGTCTGCCAAGTGAAATCTTATCTTACCCCCTTTTAGTGCAATTCGTCTTTATACAGCTTAATGAAATGATATCTTCTTCTTCTTCACTGCTAGAGGCTGAGAAAAATCTATTCATTAACCACAGACGTTGGCAGAAAATTCTATTATGTTTAGTGTTTGGAGTCCAGGACTGGTGTATTCTCTCCATATTTTATCATTGCCCTTTTTTTGACCTCTTTAATGAGGCTTGCTAAAACCTGAAATTGCCTTACTTTGCAAAGTACAATTAATTTACATTAGAAGTGCAGGGGGAAAAAAGTTTTATTTTTATTGCTAGAATAATGAAAGGAATGGGAACAAGCAAGAACCCGAGTGACATTCTATAAATTTGCTTGAGATTTTCCAAATCTCAATGCTGGCAAAAAGAAAGTTGCACCAAGGCATACAGTAAATGAAGATATTATGTATTAGGGATGGAATGAATCTGTCACTTTGACAGATTGCGTGGCAAAGAACAGATTAACAGATTACTCATAGTCAGAATGCAGCTCAGTGTGAAAAATGGGCAGGAAATGATAAGTGTTGGTTTGTGCTGATTTAATGATATTTTTAAACTACAATAACACTCTCAGAGTGTAATGTAATAAAGCACTTGCCTTGCATTTTTTAATAATCAACATATTGCCAGTTTGACCTTAAAATAATTTTGATATCCTTAAAATACTTAGCTTTCAAATGAGTAAACAGCACTGTCTGAAATACCAGAAACAATGACATTACAGAAATCTTTAGAAAGCTTTATAGTGAGGGTCTTTTCTAAAGCTAGCATTGACAATACAGATTTTAATTCATGGGTTTTGCATAATAATGTCACATCTATTTCTTCAGGATTACATTTTTTCAACAGAAATTGTGACCTTGCATTTAGGATTTACATAAAACCAAAACCATTTTCTCAGTGAAAATCCTCTGTAAATGCTGCTGAATTATCTTCACATTTCCAGCATACTTTTTATATTTGGAAATATTGTTATATATCTAAGAATGGTTCACATATTTGAATTGATGTCATTAGAAACCATGGACTATTTGAGAGTTGAATGACTGCATTATATATTGGGAAGAATGGTGGGCGAGATAATTCTGGATTCCCATTCGCATCGAAGACCCTGGATTTTGGAGACAGAAATAAGATGAACTTAAACATTCTATAGAAAACCTTTGTTTTTTCAAGCGTGTGGTATTGTTGTTGTCATTTTTTTTTTTTTTACTAATGGACGTCAAAGCAAAGCCTGTTATATTTTTCATATAAATTAAAAATTTGTAATTTGTGTAAAACAGTTTCAGTTACATGAGGTGACATGGACACTCATGGCATTGCCAAGTGTCCAAAATAAAATCTCTGTTGCATATAAACCATCTAATTATACGACCAAGTTCATAGAAAGATTTTAATCTGAGGCTTAGGTCATTTTGTATTGACTTATCCTCTCACTCAGCTTCTGATAATTTTACATAATAGGATACAGTGAACCTTATATGCAAAGATTATTCTCCCTTTCGAAGCACTTTGATAGACACTGAACACAAGTAAGTGAATGCAATCCGTTGCAAGTTATCTGGCCCCTGCAGTGCTCCTGGCACAAAGCAGACTTACGTTTCAGGTGGTCATGTTTTGCATCCAAGTGAAATTTAGCCAAAAAGCTCAGCAGGTTTTATTTGTTCCTGTCTCCCTCAGTACATTCATATTCAGGTCTTTGGGTAAAGAAAAAGACTTTAAGATAAAGGTATAAGATCACAAAGCATCACGCTTACATGGGACTAAAGGTACTACCTAATCCAATCAAAACCTGAACAAATATCCCTCTAATCCCATTGCTAACAAGTAGCCATCTTCTCTTGAAGCCCTCCCATGAAGGGGAACACACCACCTGCCAAGGCAGCCAGTTGCCCTTTTGGACAGTTTCCCCCCTAAACTCTCCCTTCTTTTCAACTTCCCTGTTACTTTCCTTTGACTGTCCAGGTCCCCACCATCTCTCCTAATCCCCCACCCCACCCTCAGCATCTACTCCCCCCCCCCAATCTGTTACCAAGGCCTCTTGATTCTACCTTGGCAACACCTCTTGTAAATGTCCTTTCCTCTGATGCTGTCACCAGCCTGGTGCAGAACCTCATCACCCGAGGCCCAGACTATCACAATGGCCTTAGAACTTTGCAAATTGCACTCCGGTCCATCCTCTACTCAGTTGTCACATGGTGACCACATGGTCCTCTCCAATAAGCTCCAGTGGCTCCCCATCCTCTCTAGGTTCAACTAGAAAATCCTGTTTCCTAACTTTCCAGACTTTCTGTACCCTACTCTCCTCCACGTATTCCATGATCCAGTGATACTGGTCTCCGTGTTCTTTCTCCGAGGACACGATCCTCCATCTTCTGGCTGTTCCCCATACCTGGAGTGCTCACCCCCTCCTCTCCACGTCCTGCCTTCCTTCGAGTCTCAGCTGTAATTCTACTTTCCACAAGAAGCCTACAAGAAACCCTCTAATGCTAGTGCATCTTATTTGTACAGTTGTTTGCATGTTGTCTTCCCCATTCAGTTGTAAAATCCTTAAGGACAGGGACTATCTTTTGTCTTTTTTGTATCCCTAGTACTTAGCATAGTGCCTGGTACAGAATGGGCATTTAATGAATTCTTGCTGATTTGATTTCAGTCTAATCATTAGAAAGATTTCCCTTACATCAAGCCTAAATTGCCCTCTAAGACTTTTGTCCATTTGTTGCTAGTTTTTTCCTTTATGATCAAGCAGGATCAATTTAGTTCTTCTAGTTGGTGGCCCCTCAAATACTAGATATGTAGATAGAGATTGCTTAGCCTCCTAAGTCTTCTCTTCTCCATTATAAATAATGCTGCTTCCTTCAGCCACTTGTAATATGGTATGGCTTACCCTCCACTGAACTCACTCCAGTTTGTCATTGTTTGCCAATGTTTATCCTAAAACATGGCCTTTATAACTAAACAATACTGCAGATACTGCCTGACTAAGGCAAAGCCATCAACCCCCTTATTCTGGACTCTACAGTACCTTCAAGCAGCCCTTCCTAGGCTTCCTAATGCCATGCACCCCCTAACTAAGTGCATGCACACCTTTATTACCCTCCTGGTAGAGAGGAGAGATGCTTGTAGGCCACAGTACTCTTAACATTGTCAAATAGAGACATTGCTGGCTTTCCTGTGTCACAGGGGAGGATGGGAAACTGTTATGATAGGAAGACAAAGGGTGTCAGTCAAAATATTGACCAGAGTGGTAGCTAGGTGGTGCAGTGAGTAGAACACCGGCCCTAGAGTCAGGAGGACCTGAGTTCAAATCCAGCCTCAGACACTTGACACACTTACTAGCTTTGTGACCTTGGGCAAGTCACCTCACCCCAATTAGCCTTCTTTTCCCCCCTCAAAAAAAACAAACGTTGACCACAAGAGGACCATGGACAGCTCTCCATGCTCCTCTTCCAGATCTCCCTATTTAGAATGCCATGTAGCCCTTAAGGGCAGGCATGGTCTTTGTCCTCCTCTCTGTAAGCCTAGCACTTTTTACATAATACTTTTCAGGTAGCAGGCACTTAATAAGGAAAGCTGTGTTAAACTTGAAGTAGGAATCAAATTACCATCAGGGTGCTATCCAATTAAAATCTAATTACCCACCTTGTTTCTTTCTGCTGAATCTAACATACCAACATGTGCTTCTCTGGCTAATTTGCTCTCTGTTTTGTCAGACTTATGGTCAGAAATTTTGAAACAAGCAATAAAATTTTTGATGGATTTTCTTTCTTTGTCTTTAGCTGATGAGTTACCATTAGTGCCCTGAGTTATGTTTTGTTATCCTTGCTGAGGGAAAGCATTTTTCTAATTTCATAGGATCATAGATCTCAATTGAGAAGGAACCCCAGTTGTTCTTTAAAGGAGGCTGAGGGATTCTGTGAGATGGAGGTGAGGAGGCCATGCAGGCAGAGGGGAGAGACAGCCTGGGCAAAGTCAAGTTGATGAGACTGAGAGAATACCATGTATGGGGAATAGAAATAGATCTGGAGCATGAGTTTTTGGGAGGGAGAGTTAGGTGAGATGGGCCCAGAAAGAGAAATTGGAGCTAGATTAGGAAAAGCTATGCCAGAGGGGTTGGGAGCCACCAGAGCTTCTGGAGGAGGGCAGGGATTGGATCAGACCTGGCCTTGCAGAATAGCAATTCGGCAGCTATGATTGAACAAGTTATGTGAGCGGAGGTATGGTCTGCTAAAAAGCTGTGTCTCCTGGACTTAAGGAATAGACAGTTAGCCAAAAGCAGCTGAGCACTGAGTCGGGAACACCTGATCTGAGCTTGGACTAGATTCATTACTAGTTGTGTGACCCTGGGCGAGTGATTTAATTTCTGCCTCAGTTTCCTCAGCTGTAAAGTGGGGATAATAGTAGCACTTCTCTCTCTCAGAACTGTAGTGAAAATAAAGTGAGATAATATTTGCCAACCTTAAAGCACTGTATACAAGCCTGCCTATCCCCTTCTCACATTATATCACAAGTGCCCCCTCCTTCTCCCCTACAAATCCCCTCTTCACATCAGGAGCCTTTTTCCTACCCTTGCTATCAGCTAGTCTAGCCATCGCTTCCATGAACTGAGGGAGATCTACCTGGGATACACTGTTGCAGATACTCTCATTTTTTTCACTCCTTTCAGTCATATCTGACTCTCCAGGACCCCGTTTGGGGTTTTCTTGGCAAATATACTGGAGGGATTTACCATTTCCTTTTCCAATTCATTTTACAGATGGGTAAACTGGGGCAAACAGGGTGAAGCGACTGGCCCAGGGTCACACGGCTAACAATTGGCTGAGGCCACGTTTGAACTTAAGAATGTGAGTTTTCATTGCTCCATCTGCTGTGCCGTCTAACTACCCATGTGACATCCTCACACTAGCATTCTAATTAGAACTTGAGGTTTGATTGTTTTTCCACAAATTAATCCATATTTGATATTTGCCCTGACTTTTAGCTAGTAAATACTTCCCTTCTCGTCCTCCAGCATGGCTCACGATGGTGGGAGGGAACTGCGTGGCGCTCCGTGTGTTCAACAAGTACTTTGGTCATGTGTAGACCTTGCTAATTGAAGAAGGTAAATGGTTCCTGCTCGCTCGGAGTTACCTAGGTTTCTGTGTTTTGTAGTAGATTTGTTTTAAATACCTGGAAGTGTCTCCTGCACATGGAACTGCTTCCGTTGCCTCGGAGTGATACAGTCAGCCTTCGTTCACTTCGGTAGCTTTCGGTTTGAGTAGCTAGAAAAGAGAAAGAAACTAACTGCTCTCCGGACTGTTTTTTAATCTTCTTTTGTGTATATATTTTATTATTTATTTAATTTTTTAGTTTTCAGCATTAATTTCCACAAGATTTTGAATTACTAATTTTCTCCCCATTTCTGCCCTCCCCTGCTGTCCAAGATGGCATATATTCTGATTGCCCCATTCCCCAGTCAGCCCTCTCTTCTGTCACCCCACTCCCCACCATCCCCTTTTCCCTTACTTTCTTGTAGGGCAAGATAGATTTCTATGACCCATTGCCTGTATATCTTATTTCACAGTTGCATGCAAAAACAACTTCTTTTTTGAACATTTAAGTTTAAAACTTTGAGTTCCAAATTCTCTCCCCTCTTCCCTCCCCACCCACCCCCCCCTAAGAAGGCAGGCAATTCAACATAGGTCACACGTGTATCATTGTGCAAAACCCTTCCCCAATACTCATGT
>CM053624.1:361612640-361631826 GCA_028646595.1 Phalanger gymnotis
TCAGACAACCTCTCTGCTTCCCTTGGGCTTATCAAGTGGAGTTCAGACTGCTGTGCCTAGCGTTCAAGGCCCTCAGCAATCTGGCACCTTCTTTATCTTTGACATATGCCAAACAAAAGCTGCTCTTCATTTTGTCTCTACCACTATTCACCATTGTGAGCACGCTCTACATTCTAACAAAACGAGACTAACTCGGCCTCCTGATGGCGCCTTCTAGTGGGCGCTTTGCACCTTGTGTGGTCTTTGTGTACCTTGGCTCTCACTAAACCTTTCCAAACCTCTCATGAATGTGAAAGGAAATAAATTCCAGAGTTTACCATGTATGCACAAAAGAAACATATACTTGATTCTAAAGAAAACTCTTCAATATATGACATTTCTAGTATCGTGATGGTATTTTTTGATTATTGTACAATCAGTTTAATAAGCTCTGTGTTTCTCAACAGTTTTATTGTTAGCACAGTCTTTGAAAGCTATATGCATGTGTTTGTGTGTGTGTGTGGTGGGGGAGAAAGGGGTATCTCTACCCCATATAAAAGGTTCAAACTTCAGTGTGTTTCTTGTTTAAGATTTGATTGAAAACATGACTGAAAATCCTGATTCACAAAGATAAATTGTTACAGTTGGAATTAAAGAGAAGAAAAGGGAAACAAACATTTAGTAAGCACCTACTATGTGCCAGACACTGTGCTAAACACTTTTACAGATGTTAACTCATTTAATCATCAGAAGAACCTTGGAATTTAAATCTCATGAACAGATTTAACAAGAATGGGATATGCTTACCCCAAGGTAGACCAAAAACTCTGGGACTTCATTGTTTAGAAATCAGTTTAGAGTTTCTTTTTATTGTTTAATTCAGTTCATCTTTCACTAGACCATTGTTACTGATTTTTTTCTAGCTGAGTATAAATAATGAATTCATCTTCCAAGCCTCATTCATTTTGTTTTGTTTACTAGGAATTACTCCTCCAACTGTCTTACAGTTTTTGCATGTGCACTGTAACATAGTGATGTCTTCCTTTTCCACTCTACCCCTATCTCCTAACCATTTCTACTTTTCTTCTATCTCCATATGATGATGTGGTCATTTACTGAATATTGCCTGTATCCCCTTGGACATTTTCTCATCTCTTTTGAGGTTCAGAACCTCTCTCCCACCCTTGTGCCTGTGCTTGTGATTTCTCCATTCTTCACTCCCTTCACCAATCACATTCACCCATCATGGAAAACCTGTTTCCAATGTTTCTGTGAAGCTTTCCCCGAAATTCTGTGCCATTGCTGTTCTTCCTGTGACCAGAAAAGCCACTTGATTGTGCCCCTCTAATACATTGACAATCAGGGTAATGGGTCTTATGTCTGAGCTCTATTCTCCTGTTATATGGTGAGCTCTTTTTGGCAAGGACCAGGCTCATCCAGACTCTGTAACATCCTCAGAGCTTGGTACCTTGCCTTGTGCACAAAAGAGACACTTCATTGTTTGTGAATGAATGAGTGAATTCCTCCATGCCGAGAGTCTCCACCCTGTTTTCAGATACTTTGGGGACACCTTCACCTGGATATGTTAGTGTGATCTGAAATGCAACATGTCTTAACAGCTCCCCACCTCAGGCAGGGAAAAGAAAGACTTCCCATTATAGAATTGCCGTTTTCTTAATGGTGCTGCTGCCCCTCTAATCATGGGCTCAAAACCATCGTGTCACTTTTCACACTCTCATTCTTTCATCCCCAGGTTTGTTGTTATGGTTGTTGTTGAGTCATTTCAGTCGTGTCTGACTCTTTGTGACTCCATTTGGTGTTTTCTTGGCAGACCCTGGAGTGCTTTGCCATTTCCTTCTCCCGCTCATTTGACAGATGAGGAACTGAGGCAAACAGGGTTAAGTGACTTGCCCAGGGTCACACAGCTAGTAAGTGTCTGAGGCCAGGTTTGAACTCAGAAAGATGAGTCTTCCTGACTCTAGGCCCAGCACACTACCTACTACACCACCTAGCCACCCCTTTATCCCCATATACTGCCTGTTTTTTCCTTAATGACACTCAAATTCATAATATTCCTCCTTTTGTTTTCTCCAGCTTCTGCCTTGGTCTGGGCAGCTAAGAGTGCCTGCCACAGTGGAGAGAGCCCTGGGCCTGCAGTCAGGAAGTCAGGTTCCAGTCAGCTTAGGGCATCTATTAGCCATGTGATCCTGGGCAAGTCACTTAACCTTTGTTTTCCTCAGTCTCCTCAACTGTAAGATGGGGATAGTAAAAACACCCACCTCCCAGAGCTGCTGTAAGGATAAAATGAAATATTTGTAAAGTGCTTTGTAAACCTTAGGTGCTGCATAAGTCTAGCTGGAGTTAGTAGCAGGCATAGTCCTCATTGTCACCCAAGTCTTTTTATTCCCATTACTTACCATAGTAAGAGCTTAATAAACATTCACTGTGTTGAACCAAATCCCAGTATGTTCAGTGCATATATCCAGGACAGGCCCTGCAGATGGACAGTGAATTAGGTAGAATTGAATATAATAAAGAGAGCTGTGCTCAATTGCATTTGGGAAATTATGTATCACAAACCATTCATGGGCACAAAAGCCTGTCTTTTTGGCACTTAGTATCTCCTTATGATGCTCAGTGGTGCAAGTCATGAAATAACACCAATGTCTCCAAAGAATCAAAATTACAGATGACCCAGGTACACGTGGGCTGCAGCATTGTACCAATGATATTGGTAAGACAGCATCCAGTAAATGTGCAAACAAGACACGAGGCAGCCCGGTGGTCATTTTTGTCTTTGCATCTAGCTCGGAGGGACGTACAGAAGGCTGCATATTGGTTGATGAAATGAGTAAGAGAGAAGGAGTGAACTCCCATGTGCTACACCACCTTGGACCAATGAAATGTTAAAAGACCAAGAGGAAACCCACTGGGTTGATTCTCTGTGGAATATTTATGGGAGGAACTAGAGAATCACACAAGATAAGGAGGTGCGAGTGGAGAGTAAAATAAGGTTCAGATTGTGCTGACCAGTCCATCAAAGTAGTATCCTCTGTGTCATTAACATAGTGCCATCCTTTCCTGCCCCTTCGAAGGCCGCCAGTCAGCCCAGTGTAGTGGAAAGAGTGTGACCTTGGGGTGTCTGGTGTCTGTGACCCGTGAGTGCAGTTTGGTGCTCATCCCTACCATATGGCCCCAGACAATCCATTCAGTGTTTCTTGTTCTTGTATGAAATGACTGCCCTCACTTAGATAGTGGCTGTGAACCTTAAAGCCTTATGTGTCTGTTAGTTGCTAGTATTATATGCCATGGAAAGAGTCAGGAATGTGTGACCACAGGCAATTGCTTTAAGCCTCAGTTTCCTCCTCTGTAAAATGGAGGCAGTATGTGTACTACCTATCTTATAAGGGAGTTTTGAGGGGAAAAAAATTTGTAAGCCCTAATAAGGTACGTTCACATTAATATGATTATAATATAGTCTTCCTCTAAATATAAGCTACCTCCTTAAAACATCTCCTGAAATGGAAAGAAAATTATACAAATAAACTTGGAAAATTAATGCCAGCTCAGAATGGACTCATTTTATTTGAGCCAGATTGAAGGAAGGAGCAGGCAAAAGTGAATCATTCCCTTTTTGTCCTTCCCTGAAAGTTAGCCGATAGATTTTAAAGCCCCTAGGAGGTATTTAATGAATATTTGTTTAATTAAATTGAATTGAATGCTACTTAGCATTCTGAGGAAAAATAAACAGAAACCTGATACATGATGAGAAAATATTTGGAAATCCTCCTAACTCTCCTCTAAAGACTCAACTTCAAATCAGATCTGAGTTTCCTTAACAGATACAGGTGAGAACTTTCTTGTTATGTCCAGATTTGACAGAAGTTGAAGGGCTCATTTTGGGAGAGGCAGGGATCATGGGTACAACCAAGTGAATTTCTGTACCAGCTTGGGGTTTGCCCCTGCTGGCTGTCAGGGAGAAATTGTATAGACCAAGATGGTATGCACATGCCAGGAACAGAGGTGGTGGAAACACAGGTCTGCTCGGACAGTGCAAAAATGAAAAAGCAGGTCAGAGGCAGCAGCAGCAACAGCACTTTACATAATTTGAAGGGTCAGTTGTTGAGTAGCCTTATGAAGCTACAAGGCATGAGAAGATGGCTAGTCCTGCAGTCAGGCAGGCTCGTTTGAGGATGGGTGTTCACACTTACAGGATGCAGCATGGGGCAGGATCTCTTTACTTGTCTGAGCCTTTAGAATAAGAAAACACCATCGTCCTCCCCCACTCACTCCATCTGTGGGAAGAAAGGCCTTTATAAATGCCAGGGCCTTCTATCAATGTCCAACATTACTAGAGCACTTTGACATGAGGGTCTGTGTGGCCCAGAAGGCATGGCTCTGCCACATTCTGGCAGTGGGACCCCGGGCAAGTGACTCTGCCTCTCAGGGGCCCAGGCAGCTTGGTGAAACTCTGCGTTGCAAGGGTTACAAATGTTTGCTGGCAGATGGAGCCTCTCTCCAGTTTTCTCTTCATACACCAATGAAATCATAGGCCTGGACCAAAAACTACCTTTGACAAAAAGTTTCCAGTGTTAGACCTAGTTTGGAAACTGATCCTCAGGCCCCATCGCTTCCACACAGCTGATTCGAGAAGCTTAGTTTAGCACACAGTGATTCCCTCTTTCTTTTGGGGGGGGGGAGGGCAGGGCAATTGGGGTTAAGTGACTTGCCCAAGTTCACACAGCTAGTACATGTGTCAAGTGTCTGAAGCCGGATTTAATCTCAGGTCCTCCTGACTCCAGGGCCGATGCTTCACTCACTGCGCCATGTTAGCTGCCCCTGATCCCTTCTTTCTTCATCTGTTTTTGGTCCTTCCCTATTTACCCTGGACACAGATAGCAGGGCCATATATTGGGATGGAGTGTAGGGTCACACACTTAGGCCTTCTCATTTAACAGATGAGGAAACCAAGTCCCAGAAAGGTTACCTGATTTGTCTAAATTTCACACAGGGAGCAAAAGGCAGGGCTGAGACTAGAGACAGGTCCTCTTCATGCTTCTCCCCTCCCCCTGCACTGCGCTTTCGCCATTATCCCCTGACCCACTCCTCTCCAGTCTTAGGGTCTGCTTCAGGGTTGCCCACCTTGGATAGATGCACTTTCACATTGTCTTCTAAAGAACAGGCCTCTACTCCTTGGCCATCTCCGCACTATGCATGTCCTCCCACCCCTTTACATGGTATGTTCCTCCTCATTAGTACATAAGCCCCTTGAGGGCTGAAGCTGTCTTACTTGCTTTCACTGGTATCCTTGGCACAGTGCAGGAGCATAGGAAACACTTAATGCTTTGTCTGCCTGTCTCTGACCCCCAATCCCATACATGCTTTCTCTGTTGTATCACACGGCCTCTCAGCTGTCCCAAAATTGTGCACGTTTTAAAAAGCTCAAACATTCCATGTTAGGGAGATGGACAGATGCATAGAGAATTAAATCATTAACTGTTTGACCATTGCTGTGCATTTACAGACACAGGGCAATTAATTGTTCAATTTAAAATTCCCTAGAGCATTGGCTCCTGAGCTTCTTATGGGCAGGGACCATGTCTTACTCCTTTTTGTATTTACCTCTACCTCTCTCCCAAGCTCAGAGCTCCATTTTAGGAAGTTCTCGATTAGTCCCTTAGGAGAGAATGAATTAAGAGCTTCTGGTGTGTGTATGTGATCACAACTTTTAGACAGCTTGCTTCCGATTGTTAGAAATAATGTTTGTGTGATAATCTCATCTTCAAAAGCTATTAAGAAATTTTCCTTAAAAATAGTTGAGCAGTGCAAAGTCACTCTGACCAAGCCATCTTTCACTAACACCGTTAAATACAGTATAAGCAAACCCAGCCTTAAAGTAGTAATTACTTTGTGGTAACATTGGCTAATCAAGCATTTAGAATGTTGTTCACATGCTGCTAACTGCTCCCAGAAACATGGGTTTGCCTGACATTATGTTTTCACAGAACCAATTAACGGGGTTAGGCAGGTTATAATGTGTTCAGATGTTTTTATTGTGATGGAATTGGGAGCATAAGAACCAGAAGAATAAACATATTAATAATGGGATCTTTTTCACATTATATCTCGATTCACCCTATTCCTTGCACTTACGTACAGTATCTATGCTATGGCTAAAAGTATTCTGAATACTCGAAACTGGCCAACCTGAACATTAACGAGAAAAACTGGAAGTCTGACTGGGCCCACAGGGTCATTGCATACAAAATGAAATTGCCAACAATTAATGGGCTTACAAGCTTAGTGATGCCAGTGAGAACTATGTGGTATATTTTCCTTGATTTTCTAAGCTACGCCATTAATGAATTATTTAGCTAATGTTAGTATGGAAGGTGATATCAACATTCACCGTACAATATTGTTGTTGTCCTTTGTACTGGACAAAACAGGCCAATGGCTAAGGGTAATGCCCCAAGTGTATGTACGTGATGACTCCAAGCCTTTTATGAACGGGCATATTAATATGCCCATTGATATGAATGGGCAATGTTAATAGCTAAAAGGTTAGCATTTGGGATTGTTATAACCCTACTGGCTAGTACAGGTCACTGCCTTCTCTGGGCTCTTACAGAGTTGCTTAGGGCACTCAGAGGGGATGGGGAAGGAGAAAGGAATAAGCATTTATTAAGTGCCTACTGTATGAAGGCATTGTACTAGGCACTTTACAAATATGATCTCACTCAATCCTCACAACTACTCTGGAAGGTAGATTTATCCCCATTTTACAATTGAGGAGACTGAGGTAAACAAGGGGTTAAATGACTTGCCCTGGGTCACACAACCAGGAAGTTTCTGAGGTCAAATTTGAACTCAGGTCTTCCTGACTCCTGACCCAGCTCTGTCTCCTGGTTTAAAATCATAGCTTAGTTAAGTTAAAGGAGCTCTTAGCTTTCAGAGTTTTGATTCCAAATAAAGGGTAATATATTAGTAGAGTTGTCCGATTAAGAAGGAAAGGCTTTCTCTATGACCTTCCTTGGTTTTCATATTAATAATTCATAACCACCTGTAGTGAATTGTTTGAATTTTCTGTTGGAATCATGCATATGTTCCTGCAGCAAATGTCACCAATAGCTGGGCTTTATAATTTGTCATTGGGGATTCTTTGGTAATATTATATAACTTTCTCTGTTTTGCTGTGAATCTTTGCCCTCCATCATTTCTAGTGACTAATGAGGTCACTATGCTAGCAATTTGTATGTAACCTTGGTAAATTTTCTGTAAAGTAGAAATTTCTTAGTCTGCTCCAATTAAATGGACTAAATAAAAGGTGCTTATCAGAATATGCCCTATTAGCATGAAAGTCCAGGACAAATGCTTTCTGATTCCTTAGTGTGTTATTATGAAATTCAATTACACAGCATGCTCACCACACTTATTTTACTGTCTATAATCTATTGATAGCTGGGGTTAGCAGGAAGAGAAAGGTAGCCTGAAAGATGATGTATCGAGAGTGGGTCATTTTCCCATTACGGTCATTCTACATTGGCAGGGTGAGTGATGGCATTTTAGGGAAAGCCACTACTGAAAAAAAACTCAGCACCACGTTGCCGTCTATAATTTAATTTGTTTGATTCCAGACTTGCAAATGAATTTAGATAGCTTTGGTGGGGGGTGGGCAGGAAGGAAGGAGTAGACGCTGTTAACCACCAAAGACTCTGGAAACTGTATGATACGTTAAGTTATAATCAGAGGTTATAGGAAACACAGAAATCTGGAGCAGGTCATCTGTGAAAATAAGTATGCGGTGATCCAACGAATCCCTTTTCTCTCCCAGCTCTGTCCCTTCCCACAGCTACATATGATACACGGTTTACACCCCCCACCCCCACATTGGTAGAAGTAGACAAAAGACCTGTGATCATTGCCTTTTACTATTCTGTTTCTTTCATCCGTATGCAGTCAGTTCAATAAGCATTCATTAAGAATCTGTCATATGCCAGACGCTGCTCAGGGCTGGGGACGCAAAAGGTGAATGTGAATGGTTGTCAGCTCCTTGATTTAGAGTTGGAAAGAACATCAGAAGTCATCCGGTCCTACCTCATCATTTTAAAGAAACTGAGGCCTGGACAGGCTAAGGGACCTCCTCCAGATAACAGAGTACCAAGTAGCACAGTAAGATTTGAACCCAAGTCCCTGCTTTGGAATCATGGTAGATAGAGATGGTGACAAAAATGGGGGAAGAAAAGAGATGAAAGGAGGAGAGCCCTTCTGGTGTGGCCAGCAACCAGTTCTCCCTTGCCTCCACCATCTGTCCTCCGACATCCTGAAGGTGTTTGTGCAAGGATGGGCTTCACTGGGTTCAGGTTCCATGCTCACTAATGTATATTTACAAAACTATGACTGAAGTGCCTTATTCTAGAATTTGGATTCTGGAACACTTCAACTGTTCTAATGGCTTGAGAAGTGACTTTCCTCCCTCAGTAATTGGAATAGGTTAGAGATCTCAAAAATAAAGGCACCCACCCCACCCCATGATTTCGTGTCTGCCAGGGTTCCTGTCTTAGCTTTCCCTGTTCATCTTTCATAAAGGCTTAGCCCATGTGACTGTGGAGATGATCATTGGCATCCAGTTGGTGCCTCCCCTAGTCTATTTCATCATCACACCTCTGATAATAAGTATTTTGGTCATTCTCATAAAGGTTTCGCATAAATAACAAAGCATGTATGTGAATCAGGAGTTGCTAATATCTTCTAGGTCACTTTTAAATGCCACGTATGATTTTTTTTCCATCATTTGATGTCTTCCTCTTCTTTTTTTTAAGGGGATAAGGCAGGGCAATTGGGGTTAAGTGACTTGGCCAAGGTCACACAGCTAGGAAGTGGGTGAAGTGTCTGAGGCCGGATTTGAACTCAGGTCTTCCTGATTGCAGAGCCGGTGCTCTATTCACTGCACCACCTAGATGCCCCGTGTTTTCCCCTTCTTTAGATAGCTTAAGAATGTCTTCAGAACCATCTTCCTTTTGTCATGGTCCCTTCTGGGTGTCCTTGGTTTGGTCTTGACGCTCTTCCCACATCCTTCTTGAGTGCCATTTTCCCACTTACTGAAAGAGAATATCAAATGCAGAGTCTACATAGGGACTGTCAAAAATGATGGAAATGGAGCCTCGTAAAGCAGATGCTGTAGCTCTGCCATTTCTCGTCTGTTGTCCTCCACTAAAGTCCTACTCACGTGACTCATTTGGATGCATAGGTGACCCTGGATTCTTGAAGGCTCTGCCAGTAAGACACAAGCAGTGACGGAGAGCTGCAATGAAGAGCCCTTAAGTATAGTCCTGGTGACAGTGTCTGCCGTCTAAGGACCAGCCTACCGAAGTACAACGTCGTTCATCGCTAGCGGCCATGGGGTGATGAATACTTTGGACGTGACAGTCCATGAAATAAATGCCCATGTGGGAACTTAAGACCAGCGCTGCTGTGTAATCAGTGAAACAAAAAAATTGCCATCTTGTCAAAACCTGCTAAACTGAAGGTCATAGAGAAGTTTCTACTTTATTTTTTCTGTAGTGTAGAACTTTTATTCTTATTATTAAGAAATCATTTCATCTTTTTCCTGGACAGAGCCAAAGGATGGGTCATTTGACTCAGTAGAGCAGAATCCATCACTGAGGGCTCTCTTCCAACAAGATGTCTCTCATGCATGTGTTAAAAGTATATAAGATCCCCGAATGGATACTGCTCTAGAGATGACTTTGATTATCCGTATCACAGAGTGGCCATTAATGGTTCAGTGCTGACTTGGAAGAGTTCTTTAGGGAGTGCCACAGGGATTTCTGCTTGGCCCTGTGCTGTTTAATATTTTTATCAATGACAATATAGAGGCAGTCTTCTCCAGTTTGGAGGTGATGTGGACTGAATCCCTGAGGTCGAGGGTCTGGAACCGATGGGACCCATCGTGTTACAGAATAGCTCGACTTAGGATCAGAACATTGTGAGATGATTTAGAGCTGGAATGGACTTTCAAAGCTACGTAGTTCAACGCTTTATATTAAAGGCAAGGAAACCGAGACCCAGAAAGGTTAAGGACTGACCCAGATCACCCCGGCACTAGACAGCTGCAGTGGGATTTAAGTCAGGTCCTCCACTGCCCGTGCTTTGGATTTCCTCTAGCGCTAGAGCCCAGGACTTAGAGTCAATGATGGTGATTTGATTCCTCTCATCCCTAGTTTTTGTGATCTGTAAAATGGGGCTAACATTGCTTGAGGTCCCTAGTGCCCAGGCTTGTTACTAGGAAAGCACTTTTTAAACATTCAATGCTATAAAAATGTGAGTTGCCATTATTATTCATGATTAAATCAAGAGCAGTTTATTGAATGTTTTCATATGTAATAGGACAGTTTTTAACTTTTTTATTAATGCATTGGCATCTCACCCTCATTTTTCTGAAGTTTCAAATTGTCTATTTGATTTCTTCTTTTTCAGGGATTGGTTAAATGCGTTCAGTCCACCTATCGTCCCCCCCAGCCAGCCTACAGAGCGCCTGGATTCCTCAGGGAGTTTGAGTGTTCAAGGTAGGAATTTAAATACTAATGTTTGCTGAAAAGGAAAGTAAATGAATTTATAAATATTTTTTAAATGAGCTCAAGAGCTGGAGGGGCTCCCACAGCCATCTCATCTACCTCCTCCCCTCGCCTTCCTCTCTAAGGAAAAGGAAATCCTGCCCTTTTTCGGCTGTTAAATACCAGCCATGTAGGGCCATTTCTGTACTAGGGAATATTGCCTTGATCTTTGTCATTAATTTCAGTTAATATTTATTATACTTCTATAATGGGATAGATGCATAGCTGAAACATATCAAAGACATGCTCCCAACTTTCTAACTATTGCTTCCAATGTTTTAATATCACTTCCTGAGCATCACAAAGTCAATGTTTTTATTGGGAGAAAACGCTCAATACAGCCCTGATAGTCTCTAGTGGAAATTTGAAAAGAGTGAAGAGACAAACCCTGAGATGGTGGTCCCTCCGTCACCAATTTCTGCTCAGGTGAACCATTTGTTTCTGTCCCTGGGATGGAAGCGTTGCCATTAGGGACCCACGGATAAAATGTCCACAAAGTCATTTTTGCTGAAAATTGAGAAATTTGAACGGTGGGAAAGGGAAATAAACATTCCCCAGCCCTGCCGCACATGCCCAGCCTTAATGTCATGGCTGTCTAAGAATATCCTCTGCATCGTCTTGAACAAGAGAGCACAAGACCTAAAGTTAGGAAGACAAAAAACACAGTTGAAAGCAACCAAGGTGCCAGTTTTCTGGTGATTGCCCAAGGGAGAAAGCAATGATGCATCCACATTTGTCTTCAGGTCTAGAGAATTCAGAGTGAGAGCTCATAAATCTGACTTGTATATTTTGGCTGCCCAGGGGATGGAGCTGTTTCTGTGATTTACAATCTGAAATAGACTATGCCCCTCAAATTGGGCGTCTTTTCAGAGGTGTACATTTATAATTACTTATGACAGAAAAATAGGACCTTGCTGTCAAGAACGGACCTTGCTGGGAGGAAGCGTGTGATCTGTTCTGTTAAATGTCCTGAATAAGCCAAAGAGAATGAGGCTGTGATCCTTGAGCAAAGGCACATGAGAGATAGATTTCTGATAGTGCCTGGAAAGGCATCTTGAAGTCACTGTCACAAAGGCCAGCCCTGACAGCAGCAACTCAGTTACATGGAACAGAAACCAAGCTTCTGCCAGAGGGGAAATTCAAGGATTGCATTGAGATGAGTCCTTCTGAAAGGAGCCTCTGACATTAACCTCTCATTGCTCAGCGCCTCCGCTTGGAGCCTGATGGCATTGGCTTGCAGTCTTCTACTTTGCATTTTCACATGTTACCAACCCAAGAAGTGACCCAATAACAGGGTCTGTACTGTTCATGAACTGTCGTATGCACGTGTACATTCTCTTTCTGCTCCTCTCTCTCTCTCTCTCTCTCTCTCTCTCTCTCTCTCTCTCTCTCTCTCTCTTTCTCTCTCTCTCTCTCTCTCTCTCTCTCTCTCTCTCTCTTTCCTTCTCTTTCACTCCATCCCTCCTTCCCCCCCCAAGTGAACTCTCAATTTCAGAGTTGGGAATTGGAAAGAATGGGAGTACTAATTATAGGCACCCTCCTAATCACAAAAAAAAATGAGCCTATACCACTCCCAGGGCTTTAACCAAACTTAGAAGGTTGAGGAAGAGGAAAACGTGTGTGTGTGTTGTTTTTATTTTTTTTTAACATTCATTTCTTTTTAAATTTTGAATTCCATATTCTCTTCTTCCTACCCCTGCCACACCCAGGGAGAAGACAAGCAAAATGATATCAATGATAGGTGTGAAATCATGCAAAACCTATTTTCATATTAGCGAGATCACGAAAAAGCAAGAAAAATTTTAAAAGAGAGAATGTTATACTTCAGTTTACACTCAGAGCTCACCAGTTCTCTCTTTGGAGATGGGTGGCATTTTTCACGATGATGCCTTTGGAATTGTCTTGTGTAATGGTATTAATCACAGCTGGTCATCATTTCAACACTGTTGTAGCTGTGCACAGTGACCTGCCTTCTCACTTCACTTTGCATCAGTTCGTACAGGTCTCACCATGTTTTTCTCTGAACCCACCCCCTCGTCCTTTCTTATAGCACAGTAGTACTCCATCAAAGACACATGCTACAAATGGGTCAGCCATTCTCCAGTGGATGAGCTTCTCCTCGATTTCCAGTTCTTTGACAGCATATAAAGACTGCTAAACATACTTGGGTACTATATAGGTCCTTCTCCTTTTTTGATCACTTTGGGGTACAGAGCTAGTAGTGATTTTGTTGGGACAAAGATAATAAACAGGCCCTTTCGGCCTTGTTCCAAATGGTTCTGCAGAAATACTAGACCAATTCACAATTCCACCAACAGTTTATTAGTGTATCTAGTTTCTAGCATCCTCTCCAGCATTTGTCATTTCTAATAGGTGTGAGGTGTTGCCTTAGAGCTGTTTTAATTTGCATTTCTCTAATAGTGATTTCAAGTATTTTTCACATAACTTATAGGTAGCTTTGATTTCTTCTTATGAAAACTTCCTGTTTCATACCCTTTGACTATTTATCAATTAGGGAATGGCTCTTATTTTTGTAAATTTGACTCAGTTCCCCATAAATTTGGGAAATGAGGCTTTCGTCAGAGAAATTGGTCTTTAAAAATGTTTGATATTACTTCATTGTCTATGGTACCTTTCAGCAAAATGAAATTTCCCTGCTCATCCCTTCTAATTAGTTCTTTTTACTTTGCTTTGTCTGAGATCAGGATTGCTACTCCTGGTTTTTTTACTTGAGCCAAAGTATAATAGATTCAGCTCCAGCCCCTTAGCAACAAACAACTGAGGTGGTTTTGAAGGGGGAAAGAGTGGAAACCCAGGAGAGAGATTGGGTAGGGAGAAACAAAGGAATGTAATTCAGATAACCATCTTAAATTAAGAACAGGTAATGTGCATGCTCACATGTGCAAACACACACATTCAAATGCACATGTGTGCACACAGAACCCTAGCACCAATTCCCTTGAATCTAACAACCCTCCAGAGGCTTACTGCCCCTGGTTGAAATTTGTACTTCATTTTGTGTTGGAAACAATGGTATAAAGTTTGTTAGATGTAGTTGAGATAATATGAGTGTTGTATTTGAGGGGCATTGTGGGTTCCACTGGAAGTATTTCATGGCCACACACGTCCTGCCCTAATGTTTCACTGGGATGTGGAAGCGACCCTAGGTTCACAAAAGTTATGTCAGGGGTGTGAAACTGTGACCACCATGTTTAGGCTAGAGAGGCTTCATGGACGATAGATAAGGCTGGATGCTTGCTACCTGATGACCCACTGTGTCATCATGCTAGCCCTGCCTATGGACAGGAACCACCTGCCCTGATGAAGTGTGGCTCTCAAAGCATTGAGGATCTTGAAGCATTGAGGTCTGCAGGCTTTAAGTGAGCTTGGCACAGCTTATTGGAGCATCAGAAGGACCCCACAAGGAAGGCACCAGCTTTCTTAACTCGCTCAAGACCCCATCTCAAGCCCAGGGCCTGTGTTCTTTCTACTATACTAGGCTTTGGTTGACTAGCCTGAAAACCTAGCAGCAGGGATGGGGTCTGTGATTTCACTGTCATCAAGAACTCCCAGGTGAAGAAACACCCTCCTCCAGTGCAGGTCCACACCTCTGTGGCACTGTAGTCTTGGTGACCTGCCTGGCACACAAGTTGCTGATGTGACTTGGCCAGGGTTACACCACCCACTGGTGTCAGATTTAGCACTTTCTGGCTCTTTCCATTGTGTGACTGCCTCTCATCTCTTTGGGAGACAGCAATGGGGCTCACCATTTACTTGTATGAGAAAAATCTGTTGCAAGGTCTCGAGAGTCCATTGATAAACGGACTTTGTGAACACAATCCTTTTAGAAATTGGTGCTGCCTTTATCAGAAATTGTTTACACAGTGAAATATTGATACTTCAAGATGAAGCAAACCTTCCAAATTCTCTTTTAAGTGGCATTTCAGCAGAATAGAAAATTGCTTCTGGCTTCCACAGTGTCTGATGTACACGCTTTCCAGCCGACGCCCGAACAGCAATCAATACTCCCCGCCCGTCCTTCACTTGCTTTCCGAGCAGCAGGAAGATTCTAATTCTGTATTGTCAAAGAAATCATATCTGAGTCTCTCATTTATCTTGTTCTACCCCCGGGCTCACGTCTGCTGAGAACACCACGCAGTTTAGCGGGAACTTCCCCCCAGGTGATGTTGCCTTGCTGGGGGGATGCTCTGGGACACTTGGAAAGCCCTGCGTTCAGTGGAACCTTCTCTCAAGCCTCCCCAAATGGATATCCTTCCCCTCAGAATGGTTTCAATAACTGTTACTGTGCGCTTAAGAAAGTAGGCCATCGCTTCTGAAGCTCTGTCTAGGAGATAGAGGGTGACTGGTCCCAATACTTCTACACAGAAGAGTCAGAAAAGTGCAGTATGAGTACAGTAATTCAGAGGTGTTCAAAGTGGCTGGCCTTCCATACCAGTGACATTCTAAATTGAAATCTGCCTGAGTTTTTTCTTTGGTTCACCTTTTTTTATATTGTTATAAATGTATTAAATGTGGATGATTGTTTACATTAATTGACCTTCAGTAAGAGTAGATGAACTAGAGAAATGACTCCTCCCAAGTAACTCTTAACGGACAGATCAGCAGACAGCCGATATCGCAGCATTAGCAACGGTTGAGTTGGTTTTTCTTCTGTTATTGCCATTAACCATTCTCAAAGTGGATGAGGCTGAAATTCAATAAATTGATTATTAAATGAAAGGCAATTCTCTTTAAGCAGAAATCATTTTATTATTGGGAAAAGGTAAAAAGCCCGATTTGGGCCCAGGTCTAGAAGTTCTCCACGTGGTGGCAAGAAATGATTTTGTTGTGGTCATTGTTAATATATCCTTGTCGAGGTGCTGTGGCTCAGCCTTAAATAAAGCAATTTGCCATTTTGAGGAAAAACAAACCCTGTATGATCCAAGAGTGTAATTGAAAGTTTCGTAGTACTCAGGCTTGGTAATTACTTTTCATAACATTTCCCATTGCTTTGACATCATAATGGTAATTGCTTAATGATATTATAATTTCATTACATAGTGATTACAATGGCAAAATGGTGTTAGTTGAAGTCAGTGAAAACTGCATTAGAACCAAAACAAAATCCTTCGACGAAGTTAGAACATTTCCGTGTCAGAGGTCGATCGTTTCACCCGGTTTTGCTCCAGGGGCGCCATTGTTGGTCTCGTTCTTTTAGTTCACTGAGGTTCAGCTTAGATGATAGTAATCATAGTGTATGTATATAAACATATATTCAAACTATCCCAGGCCCAGCATGGTGTCCGGCACATAGAAGACACTTAATAAATGCTCACTCGTTGATGAGTAATCGTAATTTACATTTCTAAAGTCTTTTGAACTGACAAAGCACTTTCCTCTTACTGGTTTGGTGGGGGTGGGGGCCGATGGAGGGAAAAAGGGAATAAGCATTTACATAAGTGCTTCCGATAAACTTTTGGCAAATATTATTTCATTTGATCCTCACAGCAGCCCCGCGAGGTAGGTGCTTTCATGATCCTCAATTTACAGTTGAGGAAGCAGAGACAAAATGGAAGTCAAGTGACTTGAAACCATCTGGAGCCTCAATTCTCTGTTTGTGTAATAGAAAAACTAGTGTTCAAAATACCACGTTGAGATTCTTAAGGGTTAGATGCTCATTAGAGTTCTGTTGATTTTCTTATCACTTCCTTTCATTCTGTTTTAAATATCGTTATGGTCCACCTGCAGACGTGAAGTTTTGCCTTGTTTGTCAAATGTTTTCATAGCCTGTGTGACCCTCAGAAAGTCACGTGACCTCTGAGTACCCCAGGCCTCTTCTTAGTTTTTATCCACTATGCCAAAGACGGCTCGTGGCGGTCACTGGTGAGAGAGACTTTCCATCATGGGACCCCCCCCCCCCACAGTGACAAAACCATGGATCTTGTGTCTGTTTTCATTAATAATCATCCTCCAGAAAATGGCATTTTATCAGACTACAAACACCATGAAGGCAGGCATTTTTTCCTGTTTGGTCCCCTCAGTGCTTAGCTCAGTAACTGGCACTAAATAAATGACATTATTATTCAGGTTTGTGAGTTCTTGGGGCGGTTAGTGGTTCATGTCTTTCTTATTCTTTCATACAGCTGAAGATGACTTAAGTGCCGAAGAAGATGAGGAAGTGCTGACTCTGTTGTATGATCCATGTCTAAACTGCTACTTTGATCCCCAGACTGGGAAATACTATGAACTAGCGTAAGCTGTCATCGGGGACCCAGGACGTGGCCTCCTCCAGCTGCAGGAGCGCAACTCACGCTTTAGAGCTTCGTCAAGTATTCCCCAGAATGTGCATGTGCATTGATTGTGTGCTCACACTTGAAATCTGAATAGTTGGGCAGAGAATCAAACATGTCTGTAAGTACCGCTGAATGTTCAGAAATAGCTACATCATTTTTACAGATTTATATTTATGTAAAACCTTGTGAAGAACTAACATAATGACAGAATAATAGGACGTTGGGGGCTTTTTCTTGTTTGTTCTGTATCAAATAGGTGATTTTGTTTATTTCTTATTATAATTCTTATGTAAACCAATTAAGAGTTATTAATTCATATGTTTTGCAGTGTTAATTTGTAAATGATGGCTTGATATCCAGAAACTGTATTCTTTTCTTACCTGTTAAAAATCTATTTGGGCACCTTCTATTTTATTATATATTTGTATTACCAGAAAGAAAATAAAATATGATAGTCAAAGGATAGTCTTTTAAGTCTCTTTGGGGTTTTGTAGTATGTGTGTTAGTATTTGTATGTCCCTACATTTTTATCAGAATGTTGCTGCAGGGATTTACCTTTCCTTAGTCACAAAGAAAAGCAAGGATGCCCCTAATCAGCTTCGCCTTTATAATATGGCCTTCGAGCCCCCTTTTCATTATGATTCCTGCAGGGTTTGCCAACACCACATTGCTTGCTGCTTATCAATTCAGGCTGCTTGGACACTTAGCCTTGTCTTTAGAGAAGAACATGAGTGCGTCTGGGGGAATTTTTCCACCAATTATCTTGGAATTCTAATTGTAATGGTATAGTTCAAAGCCAAGGCTGTGGATCCCTTCATTATCAAGTAGCGTCCTAATTTGAAAACTCCTCAGACCTGATAGATTCCATATCTCTGGCTCTTGGAGGTCAGAGTGTCTTTCTTTTGTCTGCTAACCATGCAGTTGTGTGATAAGGAAGCCAGTTGTGTGCTTCGAGCCCTGGGAGAGATCATCTTCAAATAGATGCCAAGTCCGTTCATCTTGAGGAAACACTTAGGTTAGCTGCTGTATTTTTTTATTTAATAAGGCAATTTTTTTAATAAAGGAAGGTGCATTTTGAAATGAAAAATGGTTGGGTGTATGGTCTCGGGCTCTTAATAGTAGTCACTTAGTGTTAACAGCTCAGAGTAGAAAACGCATTCTTAATTTAAATGGCAGATTGGGCCCACTATTCAAGGGATGATCAATTATTTAGCGCCATCTCCTTGATCATAAAATTTTAATCCTCTCGATCATAAAGAATAACTCTGGGATGAATAGCCAGCCAGGATTCTCCTGTTTAGTGTAAGACAGTGAATACCTTTTACCAAATTTCAGACTTGGAAAGGCCCTCAGCAGCCGTTGAGTCCAACTTATCCCTGAACAAGAGCCCCTTCTGCAAAGGGCCCGACAGGTGGTGGCCTGGCCTTTGCTGGAAGACCTCCAGTCAGAGGAAACTCACCCCTTCTCAAAGCAGCCCATTCTATTTTGGGATAGCACTCATTGTTAGGAAGACTTCTTGTTGTTGTCATTTTGGGAGAGGAGACAAGCGGGCTGTTTGTTTCCCCCGACATTAGGCCTTAAGTCTACGTCCCTCATCTTCTACCCATTGCTCCTGGTTCCGCCCACTGAGGCCGAGCAGAACAGTCCTTATGTGATCATGCGATCGCTTTTTAAGTACTTGATGACGTATATGAATTCTCCACTAAGTCTTTCCCCTCCAAGTTACATATCCCCAGTCTTCATTTGGGATGAACCTGAGACCCTCCGCTCTCTGCATACTTTCCCCTCATTCAATGTCAAGAGCCGCCTAGGATTGCTTCCGTCTTCAGCTGTCCTGGTCACGGCAACAGAGATTGTAGCAGGCAGCCCCAGCATGGCCCGCAGAAATGCAGCTCCTGCCTGGCCTCAGTACCTAGAGGAGAAATACCCAAAGGAGGACATCCTATCATAGAAAATCCTTCTCATAAACTTCTCTCAGATGTCTCTTGTATTTTATAAGGAATCACCTGAAGAGTTATTATGGAGCATTAAGACAAAAACAGTGAAGGAATTGGCTGGTGCTTTATCTAGCCAGCTTCAAAGAGCCGGACGGGTACCCAAAAGGTCAAGCGAGGGGGGATAGCAAGGGAGGCAGAAGAGGGCGGAGTACATTGTATCCTGTAACTGAGCATCACACACCTCAGGGTTCTCTTCACTTAGCATTCCTCAGATCTTGTTTTCTGCTTCTACAGTTAATTGAAGATTGAGATATCACACCTGTGAGTGCTCAAACTTTTCCAATGGATGGAGGGGGGAGGG
>CM053624.1:361632326-361653388 GCA_028646595.1 Phalanger gymnotis
GGAGGGGGAAAAAAGCACTAGAACGAATTTGAGCCAAAATGGAAATAAACTTAATGATCATTATCCTTCCGATCATCATGTTCACAACCTCAGACTCGTCCTTGGCTCTTTACTTTCCCTCAACTCTCATTATCTCATCAATTACCAAGATACGCCTCTCTGGGAGAGACAGGAGGTGACATAGTCAAGCGAGTCAAACCGCCAGCTCCACCTCCCCTGAGACCCTGATGGAGCTAGTGGGAAAAGCAATGCACTCAAGACCACCGGGCCTGCCTAAGGCCTGGCCCAAGCCACCACTGAGAGGAACAATCCCTGTGGCAAAGGCGTCCTCTTCCTTGCCATCACCAACACTGGCCACTGACCAATTACCAACGATGGGCAAATAAGTCAGAGAGCTCTGGGACTCTTGTTTTCAGCCTAGCCCCCCCAGCCATCATCTCAGGAAGCAATCCCCGTGGAGATGTTGCTGCCTGGGACCACAGCCACAGCTGCTGCAGATGCAGAAAATGGAGCTGCCACCACCCAAGTCTGCGGCCCTGACAAATGGTTCGGCAGGAGGAACCGATGTGAGCCTATAGTAGAAATGACATTGAAGTAGAGGCATTCTCGTGACCGTCGGCTTTGTCGCTACCATCCAAAGGTGGAGCACGTGGGGCCTCTTTCCCTCCATCCCTTCCTTCCTGCAGGGACTCTTACCTTCATTTTAAAATGTGTATCCCCAGTTTCTAGCAAAGAGTAGGCAATTAATAAATGTTAAATGGAATTAAATATAGGTAGCTCACAGTCGACAATTAATGAAGTGAATTAAATGTAGGTAGCACAGTAGGCAATTGATATATGCTTGTTGAATTGAATCACATGTAAGTAATAGAATAAAACCGTCTTGCTGAACAATTCAGGGTACAGCCAGTAAGTAATTTTAAATTAGCTGCCTCTGAATTATTAGTCGTGGCAAATCCTAACCGATGGAGAACCTGGAATCATTGGAGAAAACAAGCATACTTAGGCTTAAATAAGTCACCCAGCCTCACTGGCAATCAACACTGAGCACAGGATCTCAATTAACTGAAATGGAAACTCACAAAGGAAAGCCTGGCAAGACCGAGTTTTCTAATGCATGCAGAAATTACACCACATAAATTTGCCCAGGTGTATCTTCTCCCAGATTGTTACTTCTTCTTTTAGTGAATTAGCCATTTCAAGCATATCTTGATTTTTCTCCCCGAAGTACAGCTATATTTACTAACCAGGACTGGTGTACAAATGGGACGCTGGCTTAGGACCACTAATTATAAAGTGATTCATTTGGCTACCGATAAAATAGAGGTTGGAGTATTGAAGAAATACGGGTTGAATAAAAATATGCAAGCCCGGCTTTCAATCTTATATCTAAATACTAATACAACATGGGTTACATATGCAAATGAATGAATATTTAAGCGCCTGCTGTGTGCCAAGCCCTGTGCTGAGCACTGGGATACAAATTAGAAAAGGGACAAAAAAGAAACGACCCCCACTCTAAAGGAATTCAAACTATACTTAAGAAAGACAACCTTCAGGGCCCCTGATTAGGCCTGTTGGTCCTCTGTCTCACCAGAAGGACTAGAATCGGAGACCCCCCTTCATCCAAGCATCACAAACAACCATCGGTCTTCCCACCTGAATGTGTCACGGGCTCTGAGCAGTTGAGGGCAGGGTAAAGGGAGGTTGCCCCTGGTGGTGGGTCTTCCCACTCATCCATCTGCCCCAGAGGGTCAGGGCAGTTTGGGGAAGTGGGAAAAAAGAAGGCAGAGATGAGTAGCATAGATAGTCTTCATTTTACATTAATAAAGTCGGTGATAAAGGACATTGAATCATGTTTCCTCACTTCTGTTTTTTAAAGCAGAGGTAGGATCAGAGACATAAAGTTAGGATCCCTTCAATTTGTAGGTGACAGAGCTGAGATTGAAGGAGGTTAACTCATTTGCCCATGGGTCCCATACTGGTAGAGCTGGGACTAAAACTCAGTAGGTGCTTAATAAATGCTCGCTGTTGTTTTCATTCCCAATGTCACACTGAGGAAGAGACTCAGATGTAGGCACTGATGTCAGTCCTATGCATGCTTGACTACCTGCCATGGACCTGTGAGGAGCTGTCTAATGTGGGGGAAAACCCCCCACCTATGGTACAGTGTAAGTGAAGGTCAGAAAGAAGCTTTATTCCTATTACAAGTCATGACCAAGAGACGCTCGTTGACTCAGAGAACATCGGGCGGACGACAGCTTTTATCTCAAGCCTCTTCTTACAAATATATTAACAATCACTAACATTTACATGGTGCTTTGAGCTTTAATATATCATCCCATTCAATCTTCCCAATAACCCTAGGAGTCAGGGTACTGTCACGACCATTTTATAATTGAAGAAACTAAGGTAAATGGAGGTTAAGTGACTTGCTTAAGGTCGTACAACCAGTAAGTATCAGAAGTGGGATCCGAGTACAGAGCTGCCCAGAGATTTCCATACACTCCCTCCTTTGGAGGGTTGGAAAGGGAGGAGCCTTGAGTCCTAGGGTCAGAGGTTTCTTCCACATGTATCACTTGCCCCAAGCACCAGAATTGCTATTTATAGCTCTGCATTTATAAGTCATTAAACATTTATTAAGCACCCACTATGTGACAGGAGCTATACTAAGCACTGGAAATACAAAGAAAGGCCCAAGTGGGTCCCTGCCCTCAAGGAGCTCAGTGTCTAAGCCTTAAATGCTTCATATCTTGGTAAAATAAATTAGTTTTAGTTTAAAAATGCTTAAGTTCCATCTTTCTCAGTTCTCTAACTTAGAACTATCTTCTACGTAAAGATTAGGAAATTGTAAGAGGACCTTAAGACGGTGAGTGCACATGAAACGAGAAGAGAGATGAATGGTCACCATCTGGGCTCTGTATCTCCGTGAACACTTTATTTCTAGTTTACTTAGTTTTAATATAATCAGGTCTGCATTAAGCCAGGATGATGCGTACTCTAAGAATTAAATTGTCAATACGCTTGGGCCACAGATAACATTATTTCTCCTGCTGACATATTTTTCCTATAGTAAATCACTTATGATCCTGCAAACTATTACAAAAGGAAAGGCTGGTCCATGATATTGATTCTTTTCATCAGTCCAACTTATCAATGTCAGGATTTATGCTGAATGTGGCAAGATTTTACCATCTGAACTTACTCCCAGTGGTCACTAGGATAGCTGATATGTTGGGCACGATGCCTGGCACATACAAAGGCACTTAATAAGTGCTATAGATGGATTGATTGATCATCATAAAAAGAGTATGTCTGAGCAATCTTAATGATTTACTTCTGATTGGGGAGGGGGGAGGGGATCCCATATTAAATGTAGTCATTTGAGAAAGCGCAGCCATTTAAAAGTAATAATTTTCAGAAAGTTCAGAGTGGTAAATTATTTCTAAAAAAGGTCGTCACTCTGAAATATAATCTCCGTTAATGAGAAAGTTTCATCGCTCAGCCAATCAATCTAAAAAATTTATTAGGCGCTTACTACAAGGCAAGTGCCATGCTAGGCTCTGGAGATACAAAGACAAAAGCCAACCATTCCTGCCATCAAGGAGCTTACGTTCTAATGGGAGAGACAAGACATACACATGCGAGGATGTAGAGTGCAGAACATATACAAAATGAATGCAAGGTAGTTTGGGGAGGGGATGTCTGAGCAGCCAGGGAGAATCCTGAAAGGCTTCATGAAGAAGGTGGTAATTGAGCTAAGTCTGAAGAAAAGCATGGCTTCCAAGGGTCAGATAGAGTTGAGGAAGTGGAGCATTCCAGGCATGGGGGACCACTACTACAACAGAGAGGAGACAAGAGATGAAATGTGGGGTGGAGAGATAGCCAATGGGCCTATATGGCTGAACCAGAGTACATGCCCTCAGGAGCCTTCGACCTTGCCATCTACACTACGACTGACTGAACTTGTTATGGGTTGTCTCCTCCAATTCAAATATGAGTTCTTGAGAGCCAGCACTGTCTCAGTTTTTCTGTTTCTATCCCCAGCATTTAGCACAGTGTTTGTACATAGTACTCAATAAATGCTGTTTCCATTTGTTCATTAATTCATTTCATTCATTCATTCTTCCTTCTATGTAACCCATATTGTACTAGTATGTTCAGATTGAAATCCAAAGGCCTAGAACCAAGTCTCTATTTTATCTGTTGTTCAGTCAGTAATGGTTCAGTCTTTCAACCGATGTTAACTAAAAATATTTCAAGAGCTCTCAGTGAACTCAAGAGAGGGACTGCAAACGGATGGATAGATCTGTGAACCAACTGCATGGAAATGACGATTAAATACGTGAGGACTGTAGTAGGAAGGCCGAATTTATGATCTCAAATATAATCACGTATATGTTTGAATGGTTCGAAATCGCAAGGTATGAGAGGTTCTCTAAGGAGAAAGCAACAGAACATTTATTTAGGCCCCAGAGCGACAAATGAGTGAACCAGCCTCCCCATTCCAACATCTTGACCAAAAGACCCCAGGCCCAGTAGGCCCGCCTCACAAGAGTAACCAGGAGGCCACAGAGAAACAAGATAGTATAAATCCTATTCACTGGCCTCAAGTCCTCGCTAGAACTCCTGGGTCCACACGCGGGTCAGCTCTGCTTTGGCTTCAGCTGTAGTTTCTCGCCTCTCCTCACGGCCAAGCCTCTGGCGGTCTCAAGCCCCGCCTCAACGACCAGAGACCAATTGGTTCCCGAGTTGGCCCCTCTTATGTCATCAATCTACACCCACACAGGTTTCACACCTGATAGGGCTTTGGGCCTGGGGCTTAGCACTTAACAGGTGAAAGTATTTTCAAGGTAAACAAAAGCCAAAACTCCTGAAGTGCCTTTCACTCAAAGTAAACAAAATAAACAAAAACCAAACTCCTCAAGGGCACCCATTAAACTAAGCCCATTTTGCCTTACTGGCACAAGGACTATTGAAGCTACTAAAGGGAGAGAGGGTGGAGAGAAAGAAGGCCCAGGACAGAGCCTTGGGGGAGGAAAGATATGATACAGCTGTTGACCAGTAGAGGTGCTACAAGTGATCAATCAGAGAACCAGGACAGAGGAATGTCACAAAAAGTCAAAGGGGAAAGACTGTCCGGGAGGAGAGGGTGGTCAGCAGTGTCAAAGCAGCGGATCGGTCCCAAAAGAATGAGAACTGAGAAAAGACAATGTGACTGGGCAATTAAGAGCTTCCTGGCAAATTTGGAGAGCAGTTTGAGTTGAGTGAGGATACTGGAAGCCAGATCTCAAAGGGTTGAGGAGAGAAGTTGAGGCAACAAGCAAAGATGGCTTTTTCCTAGGAGTCTGAGAAAGGGAGGAAAGCTAACACAAACCTGAGCTCTTGGTGAGGTCTAAGGAAATGTTTTTTTAATGGTTGGAGGAGACTTGGGTGCGGTTGAAGGCCACAAGGAAGGAACCAGTAGATGGGGGAAGATTAAAGATGCATGAAAGAGAAAGAATGATTTAGGGGGCAATCTGCTGGAGAAGAGGAGAAGGAAAGGGATCAAGGGCACATGTGGAGGGAACATCTCATCAGAAACTAAGAAAGGAGGGGAGAGTGAGAAATATCAGGACGGTTTGAGAGGAAGAGAAGGGGAGGAGATGAAGCGCTTAGTGAATGGCTCCAGTTTTCTCAGTAAAGAGGTAAGGTACTCAACTGAAGGGGAGGAGTGGGAGGCTTGAGAGAGGATAGAGGATTTAGAATACCTCTGAAGGTAACGAAGTAATATGTGAGTAAGGAGCTAGAAAGCCATTTAGGGAGTTAGGGCCCAGCTGAAGACATAGGACATGAATGGATAATGCAGCCAGTAAGCACAGTTATTTGACTGTTCAGAGCACGTGAATAAGAACCAAAAAGGCAGATGGTGAAGGGAGGGGTAACCCAGGGCTGGGGTTTGTCAAGGAGCAAACAAAGATGAGACAAAGAAGCTAGGGGTTGGAAGGCAGAGGACAGTGTCCAGGTGGGTTGTGGAGTTGAGATTGAGAATTTAAGAAAGTGAAGTCATGGCGGGGAGAATGGCCTGAAAAAATTCTGAGGGTGAAGGGGGTTAGAGTCACGAGGGGATGGAGAATATCTTTAGGAAGGAGAAGAGATGGAAGGGGAAGGGTGAAGGTCAGAGGCTGTAGATGATTTATGCTGCATGACTAGAGATGAATCATTGAACCTGTTTTCTGATTTATCAAATAAGCCGGTCAGACTAGATACAACCTCTAAGTTCCCTTCTGGCTACAGATCTATGTTCCTAGGGCCATACTTGTATAGCCCCAGATTATTAATGTAGACTGCATTGATAAGTAAGTAGTTACTGGTGTAGACTGCACCAATAAAGTGGTTACACTACTGGTGTAGACTGCACCAATAAGTGGTGACATTACTAGTGTAGACTGCACCAACAAGTAAGTGGTTACATTACTATTGTAGATTGCACCGGTAAATAAGTGGTTACATTACTAGTGTGGACTGCACCAATAAGTAAATGGTTACGAGATAACCCAGAAGTGTTGACTTATGGGAAATATAATGATTCTGTTGATAATGTAATCATATTTCTGTAGTTCTAGCATTTTAAGGTTTGAAAAATGTTTTTTTCACAATAACTACATGAGATATATAGTTCAAGGATTATAGTAGGCACTTAATGTTTGTGAATCAAAATTTTTATTAATAGGCATTAAGAATCAGGAGGCAGCTAGTAGGATAAAGAGCTGGGCCTAAAGTCAAATCTAGCTTCAGACACTTACTAGCTGTATGACCCTGGGCAAGTCACCTAACTCCTGTCTTTCCTTAGTTTCCTCATCTGTAAAATGGAGATGATACTACCACCTACCTCCCAGGGTTGTTATGAAAATAAAATGAGATAATGTGTACAAGGCACTTTGCAAACCTTAAAGAACTATATAAACTCTAGCTATTATTTATTTATATTCTATATCAATGAGCATATCTAATAATCGTACCCAATTACTTCTGCATAGTAGTGCCTTACAATTTACAGAATGCTTTCCTATAAGTTAGCTTATTTGATTATCACAGTAACCTCATGAAGCCAGTAAGAGAGACATCAATCATTAAATTACAAGCTTCTTGAGGACAGGGACTGTTTTTGCCAGATTTCTAATGGTTTCTTTTGGCTTAAGACAATGTCTGGCACACAGTGAGTACTTAACAAATGTCTGTTGACTGGCTACTCAATTCTGGGCCCAATTCAAAGTCTATTTGCATGTCTAAGACATATATGTGTGTGTGTGTGTCCGCGCGTGCACGTGTGTGTGTATGTACATGTATATAGATAGAGATGAACATGCTCCATGTCAGGATTTCATTAACCATGCTTGCCATAAGCGCTCAAATTCTTGTTGTCTGTGTCCTTATGGAAGTCATTGAAAAGCACACTGAACAGTGCAGAACTGAGGACAGAGCCCTGTGGCCCTCCACCAAAAGACATTTCTACAGATGGACATTCATCCATCAATTCTTATTCTCTAACTCTCAGTGATTCAATTTAATTAATAATATTAATTAATAATAATAATTTAATTCTAAATCCCCTAATTATACCAAGGCAGCTAGGTAGCACACGGATAGATCATTGGGCCTTGGAGGCAGGAAGACTCATCTTCCTGAGCTTAAATCCAGCCTCAGACCCTTTTAACTGTGTGACCCTGGGTGAGTCACTTAACCCTGTTGGCCTCAGTTTCCTCATCTGTAAAATGGGTCGGAGAAGGAAGTGGCAAACCAGTCTCTGCCAAGAAAACCCCAAATGGGGTCACGAAGAGTCAAATACAACTGAAACAACTGAGTAGCAGCAACAATTATACCATCATACAGTTCACATCTCTCCAACTTCCCACAAAGGTAGGAAGAGAGAGATTTGTCAAATGCCATCCTGGAATCCCAGTATATTACCCTGTGATATTTTCACAATCTAATGAGTCCAAGAAATGCGTCACTTATTCTTGGCTCATGGTGATTACCGCTTCTTCAAAACCATTCTTTTAATAGGCTATTCACTCTAGAATTTTGTCAAAAATCAATACCAAATTCTCTTGCCTAGTTTCAAAGCCTCTGCCTTGTTCCTCTTTCTGAAAATCAGCATATTTGCCCATTTCCAGCCTCATTCAATCTCTCGCCCTCACCTTGTTCACTCAAAGATTGCCATCTAGGGTTAGCAATTCTGTTCACAGGTCCTTCTGGCACTCTGGAGCGTATGTAACACGTCAGGCCCAGGTGACTTGAAACTTAAGAGAAGTGAAGGGATGGTAAGAGAACATACCTCTTCTAGGTCTGTACCCCCAAAAAGCTCAAAAAAAGTGGAAAAGGAACTACATGTATAAAAAGTTTAATAGCAGCTCATTTTGTAGTAGCAAAGACCTGGAAATTGAAGGAGAGCCCATCAAGTGGGGAATAGCTGAACGCTATGGTACACGAATGTAATTAAATTCCACAAGATATGATGAAAGAGATGGTTTTAGAGAAACTCATAAAGATATGTGTTCATTAATACAGAAGTGAACAGAACCAAATCAATTTCATATAATGATGTCATAAAGACAACTTAGAAGGAAACAACAAACCACTCTAGTATCCTTACCAAGAAAACCTCAGATAGGGTCATGAAGAGTTGAATATGATCAAAACGACTGAACGACAAAAAGACAACTTTGAAAGACTTAAGAACTCTGATGAATGCAATGGCCAACCATGGTTCCAGAAGACCAGTGATGAAACAAGCTACCCACCTCTTGACAGGGAGGTGATAGACTCAGCATGCAGAATGAGACATAAAAAAGCAGAAATAACTGCCTGGCCATGTGCCCCTATATAGGTGAGTCTCTCTGGGCCCCAGCGTCCTCATCAATGACATGATTTGGTTAGACCAGACCCATTATGTCTCCAGTCTTCTAAAATTCTAAACCTCTTTCATGACACTATAATCTATCTGTGATGATCTAATTGCTTATCGTGTAAGTCATGGTCATAAAAAAGCATGGAGGAAAAATAAGTGCGGCAGGCCTGAAGTGATCCATTCCCAGGGCTGGTAGGTCAAGAACGCAGGAAACGTCACTTAACTGGGGTGTTCAGGTCTTTTCTACAGTTCAGAAGAGCAAGTGCTTCCTTTTCAGCAAAGATTCGTCTTTACAGCTACAGTTCAAAGACTAGGATAAGACTCGTGAAAGCACAGATGGATTTGGACTTGGGATTCTATATTTTTACTACCTGGAGAGACAGGATGAAGAATGCCTCTTGCCTATACTATGTTATTACAATTGCATGGGCAACCTATAGAGCATATCCATTAGTATCTGTGTCTTAGTCACTGCAAATGGACAAGAAGTTGGGCAGTCAGCCAACAAGGATTTCTTATGTGTTTACTGTGTGGTGCTAGGGATGCAAAGGGAGGCAAAAACATGGTCCCTGCTTTCAAGGAGTTCACATCCTAGTGGCAGAAATAACATACAGATAACTATACATACAAGACATATGCAAGACAGGACTACAAGAGATATATAGCCTAAATGATGAGCAGGTGGGTTTCAGAAAAACTTGGAAAGACTTACATGAACTGTTGCTGAGTGAAGTGAACAGAACCAGGAGAACTTTGTACCCAGTAACAGCAACATTGTGTGACAACCAACTTTGATAGACTTAGCTCTTCTCAGCAATGCAAAGATCTAAGACAATTCCAAAAGACTCGTGATGGAAAATGCTGTCCACATCCAGAGAAAGAACTACGGAATCTGAATGCAGATCAAAGCAGACTATTTCTACTTTTTTTGTTTTTTTCTCTTCTCGTGGTTTTTTTCCCCTTTGGTTCTAATTCTCCTTTCACAATATGACTAATATGGAAACATGTTTAACATGATTGCACATGTATAATCCTCTCTTTATTTTGGAGGGGGGAAGGCAGGGCAATTGGGGTTAAGTGACTTGCCCAAGGTCACACAGCTAGCGAATGTGTCAAGTGTCTGAGGCTGGATTTGAACTCAGGTCCTCCTGACCTCAGGGCCGGTGCTCTACTCACTGAGCTGCCTAGCTGCCCTAGTACATGTATAATCTATATTGGATTGCTTGATGTCTTGGAGAAGAGGGAAGGAAGGAAAGGAGGGAGAAAAATTTGGAACTCAAACTCTTACAAAATGAATGTTGAAAACAATCTACATGTAATTGGAAAAAATGAAACACTACTAAATGTTTTTAAAAATTGCAAGGTTCATAGATTATAGGATCATGGAACTAGAACTGGAAAGAACAGTAATGACCGTCTAGTACAACCCCAGCATTCTGAAGATGCAAAAACTGAGGTTAGAGAAACAGATAATTGAAGGGACTTGCCCAGAACACAATGAGTTAGTGCCGGGACTAGAATTTGAACCCAGGGCCTCTGATTCTAAATCAGTGATTTTTCCACTTCTGCCACTGCTCTCCACTGCTTCCTTTTAGAATTTAAAAAAAAAATGCATTTACTTTCCCTCCCTTCTCACTCCTCTCACCACAATTAAAAATATTTAAACAAAACTCATGTTAACACTATGCAAACTCTTACTGGTGGTGGGGCCAGTGTTTTAAAAGTCAGTCTTGATGGTGATTCTGATTCCTTGAGCTGCAGATATAGAAACCTCCATGGCCAGAGGGCTGGCCAGACTTCTTCGGGTTCTGCTGGGGGCTCCCCAGCATCGGTGATCCCACAGACCTGCCCTTAATGAGAGCACAGAGTGCTCTGAGAGAGTCAAGAGGTGGAAACCATCTCTTCAGCTAAGAATTTCCAGGGTCTTTTTCCTGACTACAGAAACTTAGTTCCACCTCCACACCATTTTTCACACTGAGGGTTCAGAAAATTATGTCTCCTTCAACGTCTCCTGAACATTCCGGGGCCAGTGATTAATTCTTGTATGTCAAGGACTTTTATGCCCCTGATACTTCATTATGTGATATAGGCCTATTGTGAATTGCTTTTTCATTAACTTACCTCATTTTTTATTAATAACCATTTGCATCTTCATTTGTATTATGTACTATATCTGAATGTGTTTAAATTGCATTTTTAGATTGGATTTACAAAAAGTCTAAATTGGAGAATCTAAGTGTTCTCCCCATCCCCCACACTCCTTGTAGCTGAACTTAGGGAGGTTTTGGGTTACTTGGAGAAAAGAAAGACCAAAAAAGTAAGACTGCAGGAAATGGTGCAGAGAGGGCTCGCCTGAGAGGCAGGAAAGCCTGGGTTCCAGTCCTGCCTCTAACATGGATCCTATATGACCCTGGACAAGTCACCTAACCTCTCAATGTCCCAGACAATGAAGTCTATACATTATAGATGTTTTGTACATAGTAAGTACTTAATAAATGCTTTTTTTTCATTTATTCTTTCAGTCGTGAACTGCGGATGCATATTCATGGAGGCAGTGTCCATACTGAGGGTTTCCCACATGAACAAATTCACAATGTAGGACACCTACACGCGTATCGCAGGCTCATACGCTCTCAGAAATCCCCAACTAAATATTTCCCCAAAAGTCCTGTTCTTTCCAGTCATTCCCAGATATCATGCTACATTAATCCATTTTCTAATCTTGAGCCCTTTTCATTTTGAAGGTCAGCCAGCTCCAAAGCTTTCCCGTCATGTCAAGGAACGGTAGATTTAGAACCCTAGACTCCCAACCCCTTCTTTGGAAAATGAAGACACTAAATCCGAGGATGAAGTGACTTTCCCCAGGTCATTGACTGGAAAGGGCAGATCCAGGAGTTTAAACCAGTCGCACCACACTGCCTCTGCTGTAAGAACCAATCGCAGGTATAGTCAATGGATCACTGAAGAAACACCAACATTCTCCCCAAACCCAGCTTGTACACAGACCTTTCCAGGAGTATGGCCGCTCTTCAGGAAGCTCCAAGAGTCAGCCGACTCTTCTCCTCATCAGTAGCTGCTTTGGGGGCAGATCACATGCTGGATTTAAATTAACTATTTATTAAGCACTAATTATGTGTTAGGCACTGTGCTAATCACTGGGGCTACAAAAAGGCAAAAGACAGTCTCTGCCCTCAAGGAGTTTACAGTCTGATGTTACTGGATATAACAAACCTTCAGGTTGGGGGTGGGGGGAAGGGAAGAAGCAGGCTTGCTGGGATGAGTTTGTACCTCATTGGCAGGTGCCCATTAATTCCCTCTCCATCTGACATCATTTCTATTTCCAAGACCAAGTTACATGAAAATTAGGAAACTATCCTATTGAATACACTTATTTCAGCTGCTAAAGAACGTCAGAAAACGTCTAATGAATTGCTACTTTTCCTCAGTATGATCGTTACACAGAAGAAGTGTCTCCAAAATATCTGTTGTTTGTCTTGGGAGTTTTGAGATTGGACATAATTGGGGGATATTGTCTCAGCCCCCAGTTCTCTTGTTCTTTAGGCCACATCTGCCTCCAGCTCACAATAATGGCTCACGTTCCTAGAGAGCAGTTAAGGATTCCAAAGCACTTTCCTTACAGCCCTCATACTGTCCACAGGCAGAACAAAGATTCTTGTCTCCATTTTGTGGAGGAGAAAACTGAAACTCTTAAAAGATAAGGGACTTGCCCAGGATCCTACAGCTACCTAGTGTCTAAGGTGGGATACAGCTGGTGGCCAGATTTGGAATCCAGCATTCTTTCCACTGTGTCATGGTGGATTAATTCATGGCAGAGGTGCATTAAGGTCATAGATAGGGGACTGTGGGGATCTCAAATGCCAGCTAGTCCAACGCCTTCATTTTACAGAGAAGGAAACTGAGGAAGATGGGGAAGATAAAGTGACTTGCCTAGGGCATCCATAGGATCATAGACCTGGGTCTGGAAGGACCTCTGCAGCCATTTTAGAGATGAAAAAACAGGTTCAAGGGAAGTTAAGTTCCTGCCCAAGGTCACAAGAATCTGAACCTAAGTCCTCGAGCTCCTAAGCCAATTCATTTTCTATAGTACCATGCTGAGGACCTCCAAGATCATCTAGCTCATCCCCCTCATTTTACAGTGGGAGAAACCAAGGCGCGCAAAGGAGCAGTTGCACACCCAGGGTCACAGAATTAGGAAGCAGCAGAGCTGGGTTTTGAACCCAGTTCACCTGACTCTAAAGCCAGAACTCTTTCCAATACACCAATAACAATCCCGTGCATTCTAATCATAGCAATTATCATTTGGGGACTTCAGGTTTATCTTTGTTTCCATTGCTTCCATGTATGAAAAATACTTTCATACAAGATTTCTGCTATACCCACCAGCAACATTATTAAAAAGGAACTTTCAGGAAAGTGATGTGAGAGCTGCCCACAAGTATTTGAAGGGTTATCACACAACAGAGGAATTAGACTGGCCTATGTTTCTCTGGATGGCGGAAGGAGGAAGCTGCAAAGGGTGGGGGGGGGGGTTCTGGGCTACCTTTTTGGAGGATTCCTAACAGAGCCTTCCCAAAGCAGCATGACTGCCTGGGAAGGTACTGAGCTCCCCATCACCAGAGGTCTACAAGCAAAGGCTGGATTACCCCCTTGTTGCTTATGATGTAGCAGGATTTCTTTTGTCAAGTAGAGGTCAACTAGATGCCTCTGAGGTTCCTTCAGTGACTCTGAGGAAACAGTGACTTTTCAATCAGATGGTTTACTCGTCAGCTCTAGAATCTGCCTTTGCTTAGTTTGAATATGCTTTTTCTGCCCTCAAAGTTCCACCAGAGGATATTTTAGCTAAAGTTAGACCCTGAGCCCTCCTCAATTCAGTAAAAATTGTATTTTTATTTTTCTTTTTATCATTTTCTTTAATAGAAGTATATGTTATGCTTGACACCACAAAAATACATCTTCCCTACCAGGTATGGGATGCTTCTGTGGTTGCTGCTTTGAAAAGCACTTTTTCCCCATTACAGTTGCCCGTTATCCTTTTGGGGAGACCAGAGCTAGGATTTCCTTGGTACAGGGAGCTCCCAGGTGAGGACATTCCCTCTCCCAACGCACAGTTCCTTGGAAAGTTGCCTGAAGCATTGACAGGTGAAGCGATGGCCCAGAGTACGATAGCTAATATATGTCAAAGGCAGAACTTGAACCCAGGTCTTTCAGTCTCCAAGGCCAGCCCTGTCCATTATACAACCCTGCCTCTCTATACTTTATATTAAGCATTATTCTATGCTTATCTTCGATATAAATACTAATACCTATCTTTCCATGCGTTTCAGTCAATCATTAACTGCTATGCTCAATAGACTCATTATTTTCCATCATTGTGAATTCTACGTGGAAAGATTTAGATGCAACACGCGAGGTACCATTTTTTAAAAATCATTGCTTCCCTACACCGCATCTTCCCAACTTTTCCCTTTCCCTAGTGTTTCTATAGTAACCTGGCACTGAGCATAGCTGCTACCCTTTTGTGCATGTGCTGAAAGAACATTTCTAATCAGCCCTTCACTTGTTCTGAAATGTGTCCTTCAGTACATGGCACAAGAGAAGACACGGCATCAGTTTAAGGGACCTACAGCCAATCCAATCCTGGGCAGGTCACACATGGTACAAGGAGTAAGAGCAGTGAGATTAATCATGCTGCAAGCTGTGGTTCCCAGCCTTAAAAATGATCGAGAAGGAGGGCTCTGAAATTTTTAAGATCAAATCGAGCCCCTCCAAGCCAATTTCTTCTCTGGAGTCATAACACCTGGGTTCAGATCTTAACCTCTGATACTTAACTGTGTGCTTGCTATTCCTCTCCCCCCCCCACTCAGGGCAGCGACTGTCTTTTGTCTTTTTTGTATTCCCTGAACTTAGTGTAGTGCCTGGAACACAGTAGGTGCTTAATAAATGTTTACTGATTGATTGCTTAACTACCTCTGCAATCTTGGGCATATCTGTTAATCATCTTGGTTCTCAGCTTCCTAATCTGTAAAATGAGATGATAGCCTCCCAGCTCAACAGCTATGATCTCATGACCCTGCCTGTATGATCTTTGGCAAGGTGCCTAATCTCTGTGGGTCTCAGTTTCTTCATCTGTAAAATGAGACGATTGGACTGATTGGCCTTGGTGGTCCCTTCCTGCCTGAGATCTGCGGTCCTAAGATCTCTCACTGAGTGTTTACACAAGGGAAGAAGATGATTACTAACCAGAAATTTCTCACTGAATCAGAAAAGTTTCAAAAATTCATTTCCTTCAGGGATCAATGGTCTTTTAAAAGAACATTGAGATTTGCAGCCTTTTTCAGAGAGAAGACAAAGCCTCTTTTTAACCAGAAAACCATATTTGGTTTGCCAAGATTGTTTCTCCCCCAAAGATCACAGCTACCAATTGGGACAAAGGGTAGCAGGAGAAAAAAGGGACACCATCTCTAAAAAGGGGTGGGGAGGGGCGGCAAGGGGAGGAGGAGGAAGCTAAATGTCTTTATTATCAAAGGCAGACCCCAAGAAACTTGTTCTGTCTGAGATGCCATAACAAAGATAGGACGGCCAGGGCTTTGTCTCGGGGTGTCCAAAATTTAGAGGGCACTATGTCTAATACTCCTAATGCAAGTAGACACAACTGAGCACAGCGTCTAGTTAGCAAGAATAATTAGTTAAAGCGGAAGCTTTAAACCTAATTCCTTGATGGAAGTCTGTTGCCGATTTTAGTTTAAGCAAGTACGTTTTTTCCCTCCCTTTATTAGAGTTTATTTTTATCGTTAAAAATAAAAGATTTGATATTCTTCAAAGATCAACTAATGACCAAGAATTCATTAAATGATGGAGGCTAGATAGGAATAGAATTCAATACTTATTCTATCCCAATATACTAATAATAATGAGGAGGAGGAGGATGAAGATGATAATATCTAGCCTTTATATACTGCTTTAAAGTTTGCAAAGAGCTTTACAAATATTATCTCATTTGATCCTCACAGCTGTGAGGTAGGTGCTGTTATTATCCCCATTCTACAGATGAGGAAACAGGTTGGAAGAAGTTAAGTGACTTGTCCGTGTTCACATAGCTGGTAAGTATCTGAGACAATATTTGAACTCGGGTCTTCCTGACTCCTGCACTTTGCTCAGCACTGAAGGTCCCCAGGATGTGATCTTAAAGCTCCCCCCAACTATAAATTCTATGATGCACGGACAGTAATTTCCATCTTTCTCACACAGAAGGTCCTGATGCTTAACCAAGAGATGGCTCAGGGGTCTTTTGTAAGGGTCTCCGTGTTGTAGGAAGGGAGAGAGCACACACCCAGGAGCTACAGACATCATCCAGAGAGTTTCTTTCTGGCTCCCAAGAGAAGAAGGATCTAGCAGCTGGATAATCTTCCAACCAATGCCTTGTATTCACCCAAAGATGATGAAAAGAATCGGGACATTTACCATCTCTAAGCCATTGGTGCCCCAGCTGCATTTCTACCCCTGAAACCTCACTGTGTTCTTAGAGATGGCCCAGGTCCCCATCCGTAAAATGTGAGGTTTATAATAGATTATCTCTAAAGCCCTTTCCCTCTTTATGTTCCCCGGAACCCTCTGACTTCAGGGTGATGAGTTCTTTTGGCCGCAGTGACTCCAGAGCACCTGATTGAAAAAGAATTCTGGATTCAGAGTCAGAGGACCAGAGTTCAAATTCCACATCTGCCATCTGCCTCCTATGGTCTTGGGTACATTATTAAACCTGAAGCTCTATAATGAAGTTGGACCAGATGAACTCTGAGGTTCCCTCCAGGTCTAGATTCACTATCTAATGACCTACAAATACCTAGAAGGGTGGCATCTGCACTGGTAAAGGAAGAACGCATACTTATGGAACCACAGATCCTTAGAGAATTGAGGAGATAGAGTTGTAAATAAGTAATCTACAATATACATTATACATACACATAAAATAAATGCTTGCATAATATGCACAGACATAACAAATTGTGCATATTATATATACACATACCACACAGATGATATACATATATTCAGGCATATATATAGACACATAGACATATGTGCGTGTTTGTGTATGTATGTTTGAACATAGACCAAAGGAAGCTATTATGGAAGGAAATATCTCTCTAGATCCTTCAATGTGGAAACAAAGTCAATTTCCTTCTCCATTGGACCAATAACTCACCACTTTGTTTGTACTTTGAAAGATGCCAGTGGCCCTCCAGCCTTCATACAGAGCTTCTCCGGGTAGTAAATCTTTACCAATTCATAGAACGCTTGGCTACTGAGTGTTGTCAGTTTCCACTAAATTTCCCAGTCAAAAAAGGGTTCCTGCAGCAGGCGAAACAGCCGTTTGAACACTCAGTCGTAGCGCTGCCATGATGGAGCCGGCCGCTTTTTAAAAACGTAGGATGTTTTTAGACGATGACTTAAGATGTTTTTCCCTCATCGAAACTGCAAATGGATTTTCTAAGACGCTGTATATTTATTAGTCCATCTGCGACTATGGCATTAAAAGAGGAGAATCTTACTACAAGCAATTTATTCACGGCTACAGTTTTACCACCCGATGTGCAAAAGAACACTACTGGCTAAGCATTTCTTATTGTGCCGAGTCGTTTTCAGTCGACTAGGTAAAGCTTAAGACTGTTAGTTAAATGCAGTGTTGCTGGTCAGGCCCTGCCTTGTTTTTATTCAGGGTGATGGATTTCACCTTTGGGCTGATCCCTTGGGCAAACTGCTGATATGGTCTTCAGACACTTATTTTGATCAACCAATAAACATTTTTTGTTCTTGTATGGTTTTTCAGTCATGTCCCACTCTCAGTGACTCCATTTGGGGTTTTCTTGGAAAAGATGGCAAAGCGGCTTACCAGTTCCTCTTCCAGCTCATTTTACAGATGAGGAAACTGAGGGAAACAGGGGTAAGTGACTTGCCCAAGGTCGTACAGCCAGTGTCTGAGGCCAGATTCGAACTCCTGAAGATGAGTCTTCCTGACTTCAGGCCCATCATTCTGTCTACTGGGCCACCTAGCTGCCCTCAATAAACGTCTCCTCAGCACCTGTTGTGTGCTAGGCTTTGGGCTGGGCCCTGATTTGACTCTTCAGAAGCCAGATGATGAGAATATGAAGCCAGAGAAATGTTCTTAAAACTGAAAGTCTAAATATTTGAGGGTCTTCGGGTGGTAGTGGCAGCTGCATTGTATTAATGCTGAAGTGCGCCATGCCACAAGCTGAGATTGTCTCACCCTTGGCAAAGCGCCAATCGTGTGTGTGTCCAGAGACCCTAAAAACAAATTTTGAAAGATGTGAGACAAAAGTTACCTCTTGCCACCATAATTATCCTATGTCTTGCATACTTGGGGGTATATACTTATATATACATATATGTATATATATATGTATATATACACACACACATACATACATATATTCAATAGAATAGAAGCCACTTGAGGACAGTGATTATTTCACTTTTATCTTTGTGTGCCTACTGCTGAGCCCACAATAGTTGCTTAATAAATTCTTGTTCATTTATTTAGATATGTACTTGTCATCTCCCCAAAATGAACGTAAGTCCCTTGAGGGAAGAGGCTGCCGAACTTTTGATTGTGTGTCCCCCCAGCACCTAGCACAGTTGCTGACACAAGATAGAAGTTTAATAAATATTTTTACATTTTAATTAATAATTAATTTAATTAATAATTTTAATAATTTTTTATTCATATCTATGTGTGCAAATATTGTCTACCTTGATAGAAAGTAAGCTCCTTGAGGGCAGGGACTCAACCATGTCCTCAGTGCCCAGAACAGTGCCTGAGATGGAACAGTAGAAGTGCTTTCTGCTTGATTCTTCACTTTCCCACTTGATTAAAGATAAGAAAACCACATGTTCTAGTCCACCCTTTCCTAGAGGCTAGAGGATGCCTGTTAAGCAACCTTCCCACATCCCCCCCATTGATGGAAAGGTTCGAGTACAGTTGTAGGCACCTGACGAAGCCTTCAAATCACTCCCTAGTCAGTTTCTGTATCTAATCTGTCACTTTCAGAGGTACAGTGACTTAAGCAAAAGTAATCAGATTAAATCACCAAGAGCAGCCTGAATTCTGTCAGTGGCTGGAGGTGTTAGGATGTGAGAAACATTGCATAGGATTAAGGCGGCATGAAACCCTTATAAGTAATCTCATGAGCCACCCTTGCGGCCCCTTTCTCCTTCCACTTCCCTTGATGAGGCATGACCCACGTGGAATCCAATAAAAGAAGTCAAACTTAGACTCCTAGGACTGTAGAAATAGACCTGGAAGAAATCTGTGAGGCCCAACCCACCCATTTTACAGAAGAAGCAACTGAGGCACAGAGAGGTTAAGTGAATTACCCAGGGTTGCACAGCTAATAAATATCTGAAGCAGAATTTAAACTCAGGTTTTCTGGACTCCAAGACCAGCCTTCTATTCACTGTGCCATCTTGCTGACCCTTGAGGAAGAAATAGTCCTTCCTTAGTTCTCATCTTATAGTCTCTATGATCAAGACTCTGAAGTCAGTGTCCAATTCCTGGTTTGCCAACAAGCTTTGAAAGAACAACCAGTCCCAGGTACTGCTGCATCCCTCCATATAGGTGAGCTACACAGTGCATTGCCTACAATAAATGTTTGTTGTTGTATATGTAGACATATCAGTTGTCTACATCTTTATTATACACAGTTACTCCATTGGTGTGCTTTTACGATGTGTCCTAGCCTACGTTAGTATAAAAAAGTCCAAATATATATTTCAACGTGAAGTATGCTGCCCAACATAGCTATGTGCGCTAATTAAGTTGAATGTAATAGGTAGAACACTGACAGTGTTAAACTTAATGACCCATCACTTAAGTAGGGAAGACATTTATAGCGAAATTGATCGCTCAGGTCATAACGTGGAAGGGTGTGAACACCACGGAGTAGATTGTTCCAGAATGCCCCGAAGCACCATCTTTGAAATTATAATAATGGGCAAATGGCAACACTATTCTTTATGTAATTAATCCTTTGCAAGAAAATTTCTTCCACTCATAGACCATACAAGTGTCACAGCGTCAAGCTAAAAATGATGGTGTCTAATAGGCTCCAAAAACTATTTAAGTTACTTTGAGAGTCCAAAAATTACTGGGCTGCCAAGGTCTTTCTGGTCAAAAGAAACCATGTATGTGTAGGCGTATATGTATATAATACACACACACATATGTATATGTATGTATGTGTATATATGTATAGAGAGACCTACATATATACATATACACATACATATATACATATGTGTGTTTATGTATACACACATATGCATATATGTATATGTATAGATGTATGTATAGATATATACATGTGTATGTGTGTATGTATATTGTGACTGTATATGTGTGTGTGTATATATATATATACATCTATATATACTATTTTTTTAAAAAGAGACAATGAAACACTTAGCTTCTCTCTGTAGAGGGGTGGTGGATGTTGGGTGTGAAATGTTGCATACTCTATCAGATGGAATCACTTAACTGGCTGGTTTTGATTAGCATTTGTTCTTTGTTACTAGTGAGGGTTTATTTGGATAGAATATATTAATAAATCAAAGTGATAGATTTTTTAAAACACCAAAAGTTTCTTAACTGGCTCTCAGCAAGAGATAAACCCTTTGAAAGCAAGGAGTGGCTTTCCCTTGGAACCACCAAGCCCCTAAAAATAACCCTAGAAAGAAAATATGAAAGAGGCAAAGTCTACCAAGGTTGATCCTCAGTTATTTTACCACTATTCATTCTATAAGATAAAACATTTCTCCACTAGATTGATGAAGATTCCTACGTGCAGAATTCTATGAACAAAATAACCCAAAAGATCTTCAATATGGCTATTCCCTCACGCAATGCAGATTGTAACCTATCGCTTCCCATCCAACTTATATGTCTCTTGCCCATGTCCTCCCATACATTTGCCATGAGAGTCCACCCAAAGTGTTGGAAGCCTTCTCTGGTTCTCTTGACCTATCAAAGACACGAATGAAATGCATAAGCTGTCCAGCTGTTATCTCTCCCTCTTCTTCCATCCCTTCTGATCATGCTTTTTTAATGAGACCCATTAAAGAGACAACTGGAAGGGTA
>CM053624.1:361660322-361670640 GCA_028646595.1 Phalanger gymnotis
AATTAAAGTAAGCTTGTCAACCCCTTCACCTTGCTTTCCTTAGTTAAGCAGATCAAAAGAACATGTGCTGTTGGCAGCTTTCTGGGTGCTGGCTGTGGGTGGATCTTACACCCCCACAGAAGCTGCTAGCCGGATTGTTGAAACAGAAGCCAGATATTCTGTTTCCCCCATCACAGGCCTTGTCCATAAACCCAAAGAAATCACAACTGTGCCTAAATCTCCCAAGAAGGTCACTAACCAAATATAGCAAGTGAACTGTCCCAACAATTAAGTGTAAGCTAATTCATATGCACTCACTACAAGAATGCTGTAACTAACACACTCATAAAAAATTCTGATGTCTTACCAGACACACACCGAAAGTCCTGACTATGAAAGTCCCCAATGTGTTCTGTTAAAGGATATGATCTAAGATCTAATTAAATAATTAAATTATTTTGGAGAAAAGCCTCAGGGTTAGCATGCCTCTCCCACTACTAACAATGAGCTGTACTTTGTTTTCTCTACCTGGTAAAAAGAAAAGGCCCATAATGGATGAAGTCCTGAATGAAGAAAAAGTTTCAATAGTCAGGAAGGCAAAGCAACTAAGATTTGGGGACAGAAAGACAGCATCTGCTACCAGTTGTCCAAACACGGGACATCAACAGTCTTCCCAATCCATTCATCTATGGACAGTGGCTGAAAATTGGGATGCGGGGAGGGGCAAAGCCTTTGGGTTGGTGTTCCTAGACTGGTCACTGTGTTTTGGTTGTAAAGATGATTGTCCTTGAAGTGGGGATGGAAGCAGTGCAACTCCTGGGGGAGGGTGAAGGGCTAGTGTTTGGTTCTGAGTGACTTTACCTATGTTTTCTGTGTCTCTAAGAAAGTCCAAGACATGCTGCATTTACCTGAGATCTTGGGCATCAAGAACAAGAAGGAGTTTTGTATAATCTCAGGATTGGAAAAGCCATCTAGTCTAATCCATACTTTAACAAGGACTTTACTGTCTTTAAAATAAGCTTTTCCAATTTAGGACAACTTTAATTGTTATGGGTTGAAGAATAATGACCATTCCACAAGGTCAGCGTTAGATGTACCTGTAACAATATCATCTGAACCCTTTCCTATTTCTTCTGGATGTGCCTTTATTAGAGGTCCCAGCAACTGGAAGAAAATCTAGAAGCCATGGCTGCTTTTGAGGACCATTGGAAGGGGACTTGTTGAAAAGAAATCTTTTCCAGGGTAGCGAGAATAAGTTTGTTGCCTTGACATAAATGACTCCATCTTAAATTGAGCCACCATTTTGTATACAGGTATTTTTATGGTTTTTTTTTCATAGCTTGTTATTCAACATTAAAATAAGCATTGTGTGGTATAGCTTAGTAAACTATATGTTTGTGTTTGTAAACAACTAGTAAACATATGGGACCCTCAGATACAGCAGACTACAAATGGAAAATTTGGTAAACAGCCTTGTCGTTAGTTTATGTCATCAGGAATCAATCAAATTAATTAGTAAATAAATTAAGCCATTGACATCAATCACAATTTGGAGGTAACCAACCAATGCTCATAGCTAGAATGACAAGAAACAAGACAGAGACCTCTAGCCTCCCGCTTGACATTGGGTAATGAAGAAGGTGCTCGCACTGGAAACGCAAGCTTAGCCATGTTCATTTGAGTACAATGCTGATTGGCTGACTGAGATTTTTCTGACCATCTTGCCAAGCTACCATCTTGGAAGGACACATACAATCTATGACTGGGCAGAGAGGGAACCTTGTCACTGAGTGCTAGTATGAGATATGCTTACTGGGAAGCCCTAGGAAATCAGGTCAGTGGTTTGTTCCTAGTGTGATTAATGTTTATGTTGCTAAATAGAGAACGTGGGAAGCTAGATGGAGCAGCAGATAGAGCACTGGGCTTGGAATCAGGAAGACTCATCTTCATGAGTTCAAATCTGGCCTCAGACACATACTAGCTGTGTGACCCACTTCACCCTGTTGGCCTCAGTTTCCTCATCTGTAAAATGAGTTAGAGAAGGCAATGGCAAACCACTTCAGTCTTTGCCAAGAAAATTCCAAAATAGGGTCAACAAGAGTTGGGCACTACTGAAATTCCAAAATAGGGTCACAAAGAGTTGGGCACTACTGAAATTCCAAAATAGGGTCACAAAGAGTTGGGCACTACTGAAATTCCAAAATAGGGTCACAAAGAGTTGGGCACTACTGAAATGCCAAAATAGCGTCACAAAGAGTGAGACACTACTGAAATTCCAAAATAGGGTCACAAAGAGTTGGGCACTACTGAAATTCCAAAACAGGGTCACAAAGAGTTGGGACACCACTGAAATTCCAAAACAGGGTCACAAAGAGTTGGGCACTACTGAAATTCCAAAACAGGGTCACAAAGAGTTGGGCACTACTGAAATTCCAAAATAGGGTCACAAAGAGTGGGACACTACTGAAATTCCAAAATAGGGTCACAAAGAGTTGGGCACTACTGAAATGGCTCAAGAACAGCAACAACAAAATAGAGAATAACATCATTTGTGTGCATATGATCAATAAAGTTTGATTGTTGGTATTGCGATGTTTATATCTAATTAATGATTCCATTGCACAAGCTAGGATAAGTAATGGCAAATTGGTTTTGTGCATGCAGTGTACAATACCATCCAGGCATACAATGGTGGAGAGTGATGTGTTTAGATCTTATATGCGTATGCTGATGCGGCAAGCATAGACCAAAACTTCAGTAGATGTGTGATTGATCTCATCGCTGTGGCTAATCCCTCCACAACTACAGAATACAACCCTTCAACATCTGTTTCCATGTGATTCTCATCTGTGTGCATTCCCATAAATCCTCCATCGAAGACTTACACAATGTGTGGAAGGATGGCCTGCCTCTTGTTCCTTTTATATTTATTAGAGAGCTAGGGCTGTCCATTGTCCATCCTTCATTCTTTCTAGCTGATCAGCCCACCTCTGTTTCTGGATACATATGTCCTTGATATCATTTACACTTCTATATATTCTATTGTAGGTAAGATGCTACAGACTATTTCTACCCACTATGCATCTTTCCATTGCCCTGTGGGTCACCCTCCATATCAGTTTTTGGAGAAAGTGGTCTGCCATGGTTTACTTACATCACATGGAGCATATTGGTACTAAAGAAATGGGCTTATACAGCATCAGCAGCAGTGACGAGACAGCCAGAATTTTATAGGGCAGTTCTGATTTTTTTTAAATGTACTTCGACCAAAGCTTTGTGAAAGTAATAGTCCTTGTCAGACCATATATTCTGATTTATGGTTAACAAGATAGGGTCACCATTAGTATTAGGAGCATGAAAAAAAGCCTGCTTCATTCTAGGTCTTTGATAAGGTCATAAGATCTTAGATTTTAGAGCTGGGAGAAACTTTAGAGGTCATTTAATCTGACTCCCTCATTTTACAGATGCTGAAACCATGGCCTAAAGAAGTTAGATAACTCACTCAAGGCTGCACAGCAAAGTAAAAGTACTCTGTGCTAGAAGGTACATTTCATTTTATTTTTATAAACTTTTATCACAAACTTGACAATCATCAATAAATATGAACTTTTCCATATATAAAGAACAGAAAAAGAAGATTATACATGGAACTAGGAATCTCTATCATATCTAGTTTATATGTATGTATGTATATATGCATGTACATATACCCACATGCACATATATATGCTCTATTTGTCATGGCAGTACCAGCATTACCTTGCTTGTCTTACCTATGTCTGAACCATACTGAGGTGTTGAGGCCAACTGATTCCTTTCCTAACTTCTCTCCTTAAAAATAATCAATACAGAGAAACTGAGTATTCACTATTCTAGGAATCACAAAGAATATCACAACTGAGATACTGTTCTTGCCACCAAGAACCTCACCTACCGCATTTCATCTCTATGTCTTTGCACAAACTCTCACACATTCCTGGCATTCTTTTCTGACTTATCTCTGCCTTCTGGAACCCGTCGCTTTCTTCAAGGCTTAGCTAAAGGATCACATCCTAGATGAAGCCTTTCCTGATCCTCCCTGCTACCCAGGCCTCCCTCCACTCAATTAGTTTGTATTTCCCTTGCGTATGTGAGAGGCATGGTTGATCTACACACACACACACACACACACACACACACACACACACACACGCACACGCGCACACACACACACACACACACACACACAAAGTTAATGTAGTCACAAAAGTTAAAAGCAGAACATGAGAAGTTAAATAATTGCAAACATTTGGCCAAGTCATGCCTGGTCATCCTGTTTCCAAGTGTGGACAAATTTGAGTGGGAATAGAAAATGCCCTTGATGAAGTGATAACTGGCCATGACCCCAAAGCTCCTTAAAATGCTAAAGCTCACCAACTTTGAGTGAATCCTGGTGGGAGAAGCTCTGTGGAATGTGACCCCTGAGCCAATGCCAAAGGAGACTAAGGACAGGAAGAATCTTCTTTTCCGCTGCCCTTTTATGGTCCATGGCATATAGCAATGGAGCTACCCACCCAATAGAAAAAAAAAATCTTATCCAGAAGTTTAAATCACTCAGTTTGAGAGAGGTTGAGATAAGGTTGAGGAAGCAGAGACACATACTCTTCAGTCATACACAGATACAAAGAGGCATTGACCTAAGGAAAGAAGCAGCATTAAGGATCATGATTCCTTGCAGTGGAGAAGAAAGCCGACCATAGATTAAATGGAGGGATAGCCTTGGCATTCAAGAATGAAGATGCAGAGAGGACTCCAGGAAGAGAGAAAGGACATCGAGGCCCTGTAGCATCAGAGGTGTGATTTTCCTTGGTCACAAAGATTCCTTACATGTATAACTCATTACTGTCATACTCCAGGTTTGTGCCCACTCTCCCCACAATCACCATGTCTATTTGTGGAAAAGTCTATCTCAGATTTACTGGGGGAATGTTTTATAATTACTGTTACTACTATATTATTTTAGCAAATCCTCTTGCTAGCAAATAATTTCTTCTACTAGCTGACTAATAATGGAAAGCCCCTTAGTAGGGGCTCATGAAATGTAGTTTTAGGAGGGTCAACCCTAGAACTTGAATGTAGCAGCTGCCCTCTGTACACTCAACCTGTGGGGATAGGTGCTAAGTTGAAGAAGTAGCCTAGAGGCAGTGCTACATGTGTATTTTGTGTATGAGTACATTTGTTGTTGTTGTTTTTGCCCTTGTACCTCCAGCATCTAGTACAGTGCCTGGCATGTTTTGTTTAATGATGTTTAATAATGTTTAATCACTTGATAATTGTGTTCAATATGTTTTATAAAGGATTTCAATTGTTTGATTGATATATCCTGGTTATATGGATAACACACAGTGGAGACTAACTCTTTGGCAGACCATTGACAATGCACAACATTTATTTAAGTCTTAGAGTCCAATCTAGAGCTAGAAGGTATCTCCAAGGCTGTCCAGTCTCATTTTGCAGATGAAGACGTTGAGAACCAAAGTGGTTACATGATTTCCCCACTCACACACTGAAGATGTGGTAGATTCTTAACTCAAGTCATCCTATGACTCACGGTTTACCACTCCCTGCCCTCTACGGTTAGCATGTTTTGCTCAGGTTGCAGGGTGTTTGATTGTATTATGTGTAAGCAGGAGGATGAGTTACTGGAAATTGGTGGAGGCAAGATATGAGAGAGCAGGGTGGAGTTGGAGTGAGGTATGGTACAGTGGTTCTATTGGGAATGAAGCAGCACGTCAGCACTTTTTTCATACAGAGTCAGCCTTCTGCTAAGAGACCAGATTTCTCATATCCCTCCGATTCTGAGAAATGGACTGAGAATACTAACAAACCTATGCCAATGGGAACTCAGACCTGCTGGTTTTCTAAGTCAGGCTGGCTCTTAGACTCTGCTTTTCCCTTCCTCCCAGGATTTCACGGAGGCTGAGAATTAGAAGGGACTTCGGCAGCCTTCTAGTCCAAGCCATACACAAAAGGAGTCCCCATTATAACATACAAGACAAGTGATCACCCACCTCTGTTTGAAGACTTCCAAGGAGGTGGAAATCTTTCCCACCTCTTCCTTATCTGTTACCCTTACAGTTTACCAGAGGCTCTTCCCCCACTCCCTTCTCCATACTACCCACAGACTCCCAGGTTTCCTTCCTTTATTCTATAATTCCACTATCACCTTGTCTAAAATCCTTAGACCTTCCTATTCTAGAAACCTCCCCATCTCCATCTCTCAGAATCATCTTCTTTCCAGGCCCAGCTCATCATCTACCTCCTCCTGCCTTCCCAAACCCTTCTCTGATCTCCCACCATTGTTAATACACTCATTTCATCCTCAAATTAGCTTGTATTATACTTCTCTCTGTACATCTCACATCCTTCATGGTGAAAGGTGAGCTCCTTGAGGGCAGAGACTATTTTCTTTTGGTCTTTATCTCCCCAATGCCCAGCATAAGGTTTACTGAATTCAAATGATTGCTAAGGTTTTCTCAAAGACCATTTTTTTTTCATCTGGGGACATTTCTATTTACCATGACAACAATAGTGATAGCAACTCACAAGTCTGTAGCATGCTCAGGTTTACAGATTGCATTGCATACATTATATTTGTTCCCCATAACACTCTGTGAGGCAAGGGTTGTGATTTTTCCCACTGTACAGACAAGAAATCTGAGGCAGCAAGCTACGAATGGGAAACACATCTCTTCTGGAGTCAGAGAAGCCAGACTCATATGCTGCCTCTGACACTTAGTTCACATGTGATCTCGGGTGAGACCTTTAAACTTCTTGGGACTTAGTTTCCTCATCTGAAAAGTGAGGAAGTTGGATGAGATAATTCCTTTCAGTCTTAGAGCTATGATACTAAACTATGAGGTTTAGAGGATTTATTTTAAAATGTAAACTCAGAGAGTCACAGATTTTAAGCTCAAGCTCTTAAAAGCCATTGACAGATGAGGAAACTGAGAGAAACTGGCCCAGGTTACACAAGTAGTGAATATCCAAGACTGGATTTGAACCCAGGTCTTCTGGATTTCAAGGGCAGTACTCTATACATCATTCCACACTTGGAACAGGATTCTACCCACCACATCACTCTTAAGAGAAGCAGTTGGTCTAGTGACCAGGGAGCTGGCCTTGGTGCTGATACCTTGGGCAATCACTTCACTTCTCAGAAACTCCAGGCAAAGTTATAGACCCAGCACCAGTGAAATGACAGGCCTGGGGCAAAAATCAACTTGTACGTGGGTCCCAAGCTGAGGCAGAGTATGGCAAGTCTTCAAGGCCAGCAGTCTTTGTAGGCACAGATTGTGACAGCCTCAGTGACAGATAGAGCCATCCAAATGAAGTCCTACATCATGAAGGAGACAGCCACCGTCCAGTATTTGTTTGGTGCATGTCAGCCAAGGACAGAAATGTGATTTGGCTGCAACAATTTCCAATAATTCTAGAGCCAAGTCGGTATATATGAGAGAGCATCTTTCTCAAAAATCTGTTGTCCATGTTTTAAGCTTTATGGGGCCAGGTAGAACAGTGAAGGAATCACCAGGGAAGAAGGCAAATGTTCGGCCTGCCGTGTTATAGAGGGAATCCATCACTGAGCCCTTTGCCTGGGACAAGGGGAGTGAGTGATGGCAATAAAGATCTGATCGCTGAGAAAGAGCTTAGCCAGACAAAAGCTCTGCACTCTACATTAAATTTCATCTCAGAGAAAAGGAGAATCCAGAGAAGGCGTGTGAACTGGCAGAAAGAGATCTGGCCTGAGAGGCAGGAAACCACTGACCAGAGAGATGGATGACCTTGGGTGGGAGACTGTGCTCTAAGCCTCAATTCCCTCATCTGTAAAATAGATAATAGCATTTGAATTACCTTCCTCATGGGAATGTTATAAGACAAGGGCTCTGGGAGATGGAAAGCAGTATATAAATTCGAATAAGTAAACAATCATTTATTAAGTGCTTACTGTTTATGAGGCACTGTTTTAAGCCTTGGGAACACAAAGACAAATACAGTCAAAGATCATAGTCAATCATTCAGTCAGTCAATCAACAAACACATATTAAGTATTTATTCTGTACTAGATATAGTGCCAAGTACTGGTGACACACACACAAAAAGGGCCAAAATTCAGTCCCTGCCCTCAAAGAGTTCACATTCAAACTGGGGAGATGATATGCAAGTTATTTTACCTAGTATGTGTGTGTGGGGGGGGTAATAAATAAAGGTAATCCCAGAAGGAGGCTTTATAGAGATATAAGCAATCTCAGAGGCCCTGGACCTCAGGGTGTCCAACCACCCCAAAGGAAACTTTTAGAAGGAAAAGGATACTGGGAAAAGAGCAAAAAGAAGGTTGAGTTTGCAATCAGATCATAAATCTAAATCCAGGAAGGACCTTGAAGGTCATCTAAAGGTCTAAAACCCTCCTTTTATAGCCAAGGAAATTGATACCTAGAAAAGTAAAGTGACTTGGCCAAGGTCACATAGCTGAGAAGCATAAGAGTTGGAAACTCAGGTCTTCTGTCTCTAGAGGCAAGGCTGGTTCTACTGTACAAACCACACTGCCTGCCTCCTGTAGGCCTCCTCTCAGGGACTCTATGTTGAGCGATATGGGGAATAATCGGGGAGAGACAAGTATACAAATAATTATGACATATCTATAGCATTCCAAGCCACTTTCAGGTTCTTACAATCTGCTTGAGTGCCTATTCTTTAAATCTTTTGTTTACATCTTTTGTTTATATTTATTCTTCATTTCCAAATATATTCCTCCATTTCCCAGGCAGGGATCCTTTGTAACAAAGAATGAAAAAGAGAATCAATGTATTGACCAGGTTGGTCAGCATATGTAGGGTTTCATGCCTGTGGTCCCCCAACTCTCTCAAGAAGGAAGAGAGTTACATTTTCTTCTTTTGGATTTTTATTCTTTTATTCGCTACCCCTCATTTTCCCTCTGAATCCCTTTCCCATGACCAGATAGAATGAATTTCATTATAATAAAGTACCGGAAAAAAACCAATAGGGAATAGGGGTATTCAAGAGAGCCCCTGGATCTGCTAGATTGGGGCACTTCCCATGTATCTGGGCAGGGACTTGCACGTACGTGGTTGTGTTTTTCTGTATGCCTGGCACACAGTAGTTGTGCTTGTGATTAGCTCTATTATGACCAAAAGAGGTAGGTGTTTCTGTTTGGAGACATTAGCCTTGAATTAGCACAGTTGGGATATTCTGTTAAGTCTCTAGTCCCACAAGAAGCACTGACACCTGTCCAGTGACGAGAATGAAACAAAGTGAGTTTGGGTTCCTGATGTCTGAGGCTGGAGGTCAGCAGAACCACCGCACAAGGGAGAGGCTGATTCAGGGTGGACACATTTGGGTTTGGAGCTGTTAGGTCTTAATGTGGGGAGAGCCTGTATCTCCTGGTTCATCTGAAAGATCTGAAGTACTCTCCTCTCATTAGACGGTAAGTTCCTTGAGGGCAGGGACTGGTTTTTCCCCCAAAATATCTTTGTATCCGTAGCCGCTAGTTCAGTGCCCTCATAGAAATACTTAGCAAATACTTGGTGAATTGAATTAAGTTGGTTGGAATTTCCTTACAGAAGTGAACCTGCAAATATAGGCAATGTTTGCTCCAGAAGAAGGGCTAGCAGCACCACCTGTTGGTGTCTGGGAAGAACTGCAAATGGAACAATGTAAAAGATCAGAGCATACCGGAATCAGGGAAATCCACCTTTGGGGAGCTTGACCCTGTGTTGACAGGAAGGTGGTACAATGGATACAGTGCTGGACTTGGAGTCCGGCTGGGTTCAAATCCTACCGCAGATACTCACTGGGTGTGTGACCCTGAGCAACTGACCTAACCCCCTCTGCCTCAGTTTTCCCACCTGTAAAATGGAGACGATACTAGCACTTACTTTGCAGGGTTGTTACGAGGCAAAAATCAGATATTTATAAAGAACTTTATAAGCATTAAAGTACCATTGAGCTACGAAGTGCTATTTAACTATTAAGTTGTCTTTTATTATTATTTCCAGCTCTGCAAACTCAATGAGACCCAAGCAGCACTTATTAAGCGCCTTTTATGGTCTAAGAGCTGGGGACACAAAGATAAAGAGACTAGCCCATGCCTTCGGGGAGCTTCCCTTCTATGGGGGGTAATTGCACATTTCCCCACATTTATTCCTTTCTGGGGCCCAACTTCCCCAGACGACATCTCCCAATCCCGCAGAGAGTCCTACTGGTTTTCTTTGACATCTGCAAACATCTTCCTTGAGCTTATGGCTGTTGTGTTTGTGAGGGAAGTTGGCAGCAACCCCAA
>CM053624.1:361671140-361700544 GCA_028646595.1 Phalanger gymnotis
AGAAGTCAAAGGTATCAATAGTCATATAAAAATGTTCTAAATCATTAATAATGAAAGAAATTCAAATTCAAACTACTCTCAGGTACTACCTCACACTGATCAGATTGGCTAAAATGTCAGAAAAGGAAAATGATACATACTAGAGGGGGTTTGGAAAAAGGGACACTAATGCATTGTTGGTGGAGTTGTGAACTGGTCCAAACATTCTAGAGAACAAATTGGTACTATTTCCAAAGAGCTATAAAACTGTACATACTCTCTGTCCCAGTGATAACACTACTATGTCTGTATCCCAAAGAGATCAAAGAAAAGGGAAAAGGACTCATTTGTACAAAAAATATTTATAGCAGCTCTTTTTTGTGGTGGTAAAGAATTGAAAATTAAGAGGATGCCCATCAATTGGGGGATGGCTAAACAAGTGTGGTATATGATTGTGATGGAATATTATTGTGCTACAAGAAACAATGAGCAAGATGTTTCAGAAAAAACCTGGAAAGACTTAGGTGAACTAATGCAGAGTGAAGTGAGCAGAACCAGGAGAACTTTGTACACAGTAAACAGTAACATTGTGTGATGATCCACTGTGAAGGACTTCGCTATCCTCAGCAGTACTTTCATCCAAGACGATTCCAAAGGACTCATGATGAAAAATATTACCTGCCTCCAGAGAGAGAACCAATAAACTCTGGGTGCAGATCGAAGCATACTTTTTAAAACTTTATCTTTCTTGCTTTGGGGGAGAGGGCAACATGGCTAATTCAGAAATGTTTTGCATGACTTCACATGTATAATCGTATTTCATTTGTTTCTTTCTCAATGAATGTGAGTGAGACTGTAGGGAAGGAGAGAATTGGGAACTCAAAATTTAAAAATGAATCTTAAAAAATACTTTTGTGGATAAGCTTTGTGGTCTTTGAGTTACTTATATTCTACAAATACTAATTTCTCATCTACAAAATGATAAGGTTAGTGGGGAAAAGCATAGCAAATTTGAAATCAGAGGAAAGGATTTGAATTCTCCAGGATTCACTACCTATGTGACCTCAGGCAAATTATCTAACCTCCCTGGGCTCCATTTCATTGTCTGTAAAATGAGGTGACCGGATGAGATCAGCAGCTCTCAAAGTGGGATCCACAGACTCCTGGGGGTCCCCAATGCCTTCATAAGGGGTCCTCAAAGTCAAAACTATTTCCATAATATCATTAAGAAGTTATTTGCCTATTAAGGTCTTCCTCTCTTTTCCAGCTACATATCTGTATGAGTCTGGGTTTTCTTCACACATTTCAACAGAAATAATGGCACAACAGATAATGCAGAATGCAGCTGTCTTCTGTTAAGCTAGACATGAAAGAGTTTTTTTGAAATAGGTAAAACAATACCGCTTTTTGTTTTTGTTTTGGAAAACAGAGGGTTTTTTTCCACTGAAAATGTTATTTTACCATATAATGGGTTTGTTATTTTAAATGAATAAATATTTTAAAATTTTATCAGCTTTAATTTTTAACATGGCAAATACTTATAGATATAACCCACAAAACAAAATAATTTTTAAAAGTATAAAGGGGTCCTGAGGCCAAAAAATTGGAAAACCACTAGATTAGATGATCTCTAAGGTACTTTCCAGTTCTGAGACCCAGTAAGTCTGTTATTCTTCCTTCCTGTTTGGGGGCAGCTCAGCATGGAGGAAGAGAGAATGCAAACATACAAAACATGCAACACACATTCACAAACACAAACACAAATATACATAAATTCGTACCTACAGAAACACACAAATACACATATATGTACATATACATTCACACAGAGACACATCTATAGACATGCACAATTACACAAATTCACAGAAACATATATACACAAACACACAAATATACATTCACAAACACAGATATAAATACAAGCACAAACATACATATACACATGAACACACACATTCACAAACACAGACATACAGACAAATTCAAAAAATACATATACACACACAGACATTTACACAAGCACACACATTCACAAGCACAGACATATATACACAAACACATTCATGAACATAGACATACACACAAATTCAAATACATATACACACACAAACACAGACATACACACGAACATACACACAAACACATTCACAAACACAAACATGCACAAACACACATACACACAACTACACACATACATACACATATACACATGTATGCCTTCACGCAGACATACATACATACACACACACCCCATTCCAACAGCCAGCCGCAGGTGTTTATAATTAGGGCCCCTGACTCCAGCAGCCCCAGCCCCCTACCCCCACCCCACTGCGGAGTACCCAGAGGTCCCCCACACCCGAGGTGCTCCTTTATTGAACAGAGCCTCTTATTACCGGCAGCTAAACAAACTAATAGGAAGATTATTTCCCCAGAGTGGAATGGTTTCTGATTTAGAATGTCTCATTCCGAGTGAAATTCAGAGCAGTTGAAATCAACTTCTCCCACATCTGATAAAAAAAAAAATGCCCGAGTGGTGGCTGTGCGGGTGCGGGGGCACGTGTAGCTGCCCTCTGCCATACATACCTGGGCTTGTGTGCATTTGCATGTGACGGGCATGCGTGGGCACACGGCAGGCATAAGTATTGGCTCCCATCTGTATTAGCTATTTCATTCTTCCAGGTCATCCTAGAGACCGAAGATTGTGCCCAGACCATGAAGGTGGCATCGTGATTACAACGTTAGGGCAGATGGGACAGTGCCACGTGTGCGTCACAAGTGGATGCAGTCCTCGGCTGTATTAGGACCCGCCGAGTGTCCAGGACCAGAAAGGCGACGGCCCCCCTGTACTCCAGCCTCATCGGGCCACGTCTGGCCCTCTCCGGGGACCGCGGCTTTGGAAGGACATCAACGTGCCGGAGATGGATCAGAGAAGAACAGTCAAGGTCGTGAAGGGCCTCAAGTCTGTGCCATTTGAGGATCCGTTGATGGAACTGAGGGTGTTTGAGCTAGAACAGAGAAGACTGCGGGGATGGAGGGCTGGGGGAGCGTCGGTGCTATCTTCAGGCATTTGAAGGGCCATCAAAGGGAATTTGAAATAAGTAACAGTCGGAAGAATGGCTGACTTTTTACAGCGCTTACTATGTGCCCCACAAGGTGTTAAGCGCTTTACAAGGATTATTTGATCCTCACAACAACTCAGCTGAGGAAACTTAGAACTTAGCAATATTCTGTAGTGTTTACTTTGCGCCTGGTACCGTGCCAAGTGCTTTACATTAATTATCTCATCCGAGCCTCACAAGACTGAGAGGGAGGTACTGTGGTTATTTCCATTTTACAGATGAGGAAACTGAGACAAACAGAAGTTACATGACTTGCCTAAGGTCACATGGCTAGTACGTATCCAAGTCTGGACTTGAACTCTGGTGTTTTCCTGACTCCAAGGCCGGCGCTCCGTCCACTGCGCCACCTCGCAAGCTCACAAGGAATCAACAACGTCACGCGGCTTTTTCTGCTTGACTGCAGAAGATAGAACTGGGCGATAATAAGCCAAACAAGGAAAAGCACGATGGATCAGTGACTTGGAGGCTTGTGGAGGAGCGAAGTAGGTCAGAGGTTGAATTTGTGGAGGAAAAATTGTCTAGCAAAAATTGGACTGTGAGCTCCGCATCGCCAGTGCCTGGTATGAAGCTGGCCTTGAAAGCTCATTGGCTGACTGAGAAAATGAAGAAAATTGGAAGGAGAACCTTCTCCGGGCCCAGATTACTGGGTTGGAATCTCCATTTGGGTCGTAAGAGAGGGAAGATGAAGAACAGTTAAAGAAACCTTAAAGTGATTAGGAGGGTAAAGAACCAGAGCCTGGAGCCTGGGAAGGCAGACTCCAAGGCAAGGCAGGGCAAGTTACTGGAACAAACAGACGCTTGGTTTCATAAACTGATGGGCTGTGATGGCAGGTGTGGCAAATTGTCTATAAAAAGTTTTAACTTTTAAAATTTTGTCATTTGCTGTAGTCATCAGGGTTGAGGGGTGAATGCCCACAAGTAGTTTCAAGAAGCAAGACCGAAAATCCATTAAGCAGAGGAGGGGGGTTGAGTCAGTGGAGAGGTGGATCCCCCTCCAGGAGGAGGCCACAGGGATCAAGGAGCACCTCCCCACACACGTTTTTGTCAGGGAAGATGGGGGGAAGGTTCCTAAATAAAATGGAAGCAAGACTTCAATACCGACAAGGGGATGCTGAGGTGGAAGGAGGGGAGATGACCCCTGTTGGGATGATGTAAATGTAAAAGTGCCATGTCAACGTCAGCATTTAGGTTTATAGATTTTTAGCTGAAAGAGACCTTCGTTTTGTAGACGAGGGCTCTGGAAGTGGCACGCTTCATCCAAAGCCATACAGGTAGCAGATGGTGAGGTTGGGATCTGACCCCCAGTGCTCTTTGGGGGGCCATGTATAGTGAAAAGAACACTGGATGTAGAGGGAGAGGACTGGGTTCGAATTCTACCTATGCTAAGAGTAGCAAGCATTTCTATCACCTTACAACATCTCATTTTAATTTCTATGACAAATCTGGAACGGAAAGTTCTATTAGCCCCATTTAGCTGAAATTTGCTACTTTCGACCTGTGTGATCTTGGGCAAGTCACTTGACCAGCCTCTTTGGGCATCAGTCTTTTCATCTACAAAATGAGATGGGGGGTTGGGGGACAATGGCAGGGTGGACGGGTGGAGAGGAGCTGGACTAGGCGGCCTCCACTCTAGGGCACTGACTCCAAATCCGACTCCTGTTCTCCCATCCTCCTCTCTGATCGATTGGTAAAGGGAGTGTTGAATAATGTTTAGCGAGGCAGGCCATGAAGACCCAGGTTCAAGTGTCCCCTTAGGAGCCTACTGCCCATGTGACCTTCAGCATCTCAACCTCTCAGGGCTTCCTCAGATGACCAGTGGCAGAGAAGGTGCCAACCTGCACTGATGGAAAGACTGCCCCACACCAGGGAAGGCCTTTCTCTGTATTTCTTATAAACCACAGGCTAATTAACTAATTTGTTTTTTAGGAGAAGGGGGACAGAGCCAAGGCTCATTGAAGATTTCTGTGGTGCAATGTGAGTATTCCACCTTCTCTTTGTGAATGCCTGTTGGGATTTTTCCCTGGAGGGTCCCAGAAGTGCAGCAGCATCCCAGTCCCTCCCAGGAGGAAGGATCTTCCAGAACTGCTGTACAACCACCCAGGAGTGGCCCAGGAGGGTGAGGCTGGTCCTCCTCCCTGGACTGTTTGCAGACACCCACACCCAGGAAAACCCACCCAGGATTGGAAACAGCAATTAAATGGGGAGGGGGGTGTCTACAACTGTTCCATCTGCTTCTGAATCCTGACTGCTCTTAGCACAAGGCTGGGCTCCTCCTGGGAACAGGGGGTGCTGGGCCTGGGAGAGTAAGTATCCCAAAGGAAGGGGAAATAGAAATTCAATTCAAAAACCACTTATAGGATTGTTCTTTATGCCGGGCTCCATGTGTGTGCTAGGAGCCAGGGAGAAAAGCAAAAAACAAGAAACAGCCCTGCCTTCAAGGAGTTTACATTCTAGTCGGAGAGGAAGCAAATCCAGGCAAAGGACCATTCGTTCCCCCTTGTTTTCAGCAGCCCAGGCTTGAATTAAGAATCCCCTTTGCTTCCTCAGAGGGGTTTTGCCTGGAGAAACTTTTCAGACAGCAAAGGACTGATTTCCAAGCACCCTCCTGACTCCCACATCCCCAGCAGATGAGGATCTGCTGGTTGGCAGAGCTCTTTTCTTGGGAGACACCCAGATCAAACTTCCTTGTTCCTTGTACCTGCCTCTTGGCTGTTCTGTAAATTTATGTCAACAGTGGGAGGGGATAGTTTCAGGACAAACTGATGGAAAGTCTTTAAACCACAGGGTCGCCTCCTCCAGCTGCAGCTGTAGCTGTCTAAGAGCGGAGCCCGGGACATGTGCTCAGAGCCCCAAGGAGCTCCAGAGGAGGCTAGTCTAGAAGGTATGTCGGGACACCCCACCAGGGTGGGCCTCCTTTTTACATGTGGGGGAATCCAGTCCTTTCCTCTTCTGGGAAGCTGTCATTTAATGAGGGGTCTTTGACCCTGTGTATTGTTGTCAAGACCAAGGGACCCAAACCACCTCCTCAGGATGGGTCAAGAAGAAGAGCATAGGCTGTACCTGAAGGGGATTTTCCACCTGGACTGGATTAGTGGTTCTTACGGGTCTCAATTCTAGTGGGAAAGAAGGAAAAATGAGGTGTGTGTGGAAGAGAAAGGTGAAGAGACAACCAGACAAAGAGAAGGCAGACAAAGAGAAGGCAGAAGAGACAGAGACCCAGACACAGAGAGAAGAATGAGAAAAAATAAAAGGGAGATTGAAACTTCTCAGATGAAGGATTCTTGGGGGTGACATCCCCTCTTCCCCACCCCACCCCCATGTAATTTTAAAACAAAAGACAGCTAAGCCAACCTCAACATATGAAGAAAAGGAGGCTGAGGAAGGGATACCCAAGGTCGAACAGCTGGAACCAAGGCTGTCTTGAGTCCAAGGCCAAGACTGTCCCTGCCATTAAGGTCATACTGCCTCCTCCGATAGATCAGGGCCTGTTCTGGGGCCTCCAGCCACAGCACCTTGCATAAAAGAATGGCCTAATTAATGCTCAGTTCGATTGAATTGGGCCAAACTTTGGCTCATGTCCATTGTTCTTCCCAGGAGAGATTCCCCTTTGGGCCCAGATTGCCCTGATTATTGGCACAAGTTCCAGGATATATTGGCCTGATTACTGGCATTTGTTGGCTTGGATCTCATGTCAAGAGATTCAATGATCCCTCTAGGATCAGTATGATCCCCATACTATTCCATGGGCAGTCAGGACTAGAACCCAGGTCTTCCTGGCTTCCTGATCTGCTCTCTAACTGTTAAACCACACTTCCCTTACGTCCTTTATGGTTAATTAGCAGTGGGGTGTGGAGGGGAACCTGAGCCCAAGTCAGCCTAATTTCCAACCCACTGTCTGTCTCTCTACAGTATTTTCATCCTGAAGCCCCAATGTATGTCTATCATAGATAGTTGGTATGAAACCTGCCCTCCAGATAGTGCCTCAACCAGTCAACAAGATCATTATACACATGGATAGAGCACTGGGCCTGGAGTCAGGAAGACCTGAATTCAAATCTGGCTTCAGACGCTCACTAGCTGTGTGACGCTGGGTGAGTCTTTATTAACTCACTGTCTGCCTCAGTTTACTCAACTGTAAAATAGGGATGACGAAAGCACCTACCCGTTGCTGTAAAGATTCAACGAACTATTATTGGTAGAGTGCTTCACAAATCATAGATAAATAGAGAGCTAGAGACATAAGTAGATAGATAGATAGATAGATAGATAGATAGATAGATAGATAGATAGATAGATAGATAGATAGATAGATAGATAGATAAGATAGATAGATAAAGATAGATAGATAAGATAGATAGATAGATAGATAGATAGATAGATAGATAGATAGATAGATAGATAGATAGATAGATAGATAGGATGAATATTAACAAGGTGATTTTTGGAGGGGGAAACATTGGAAGCTGGCAGAGGGCAGGGGAGGAGATTCAGGAAAGGCTTGGAATTTTAAGGTGCAGAGGTGAAGAGAGAGAGTCCTCCAGCCATGGGAGACAGCCTGGGCAAAGGCTCCTCCCTATGCTGCTTCTTGGTTCCATTTCCTGCTTGGTCAAAGAATGTTTCCTCTTCATCTGGAAACTTAGGAACGCTTTTTCTCTCCAGAAGACATGACCCAGGAGTTCTCCCAAAGCCATTGCTACCTCCAAAGAGGTCCTCTAGTCTGCTCCCCCTCATTTTACAGGAGAGGAAACTGAGACCCAGAGAGTTCATAGGATCATAGAGCTGGAGCTAGAAGGGACCCGGTGGTCACTGAGTCCAACTCTTTTGTTTTACAGCTGAGGAAACTGAGGCAAAGACTAGTTAAATAACCATCCAAAGACATGTGGAGAGTGGGGTAACCAGGATTTAAGCCCCAGCTCCTCTGACTGAGCAGTCAGCACCCTTTCTACCATACCCCATTCCCTTCCTCCTTTTTACCCTTTCTGGGGAGACCAGCTTCTTCCTGGTGAAATCCTAGCTTGTCAGAATAAATTACGGGCAGGAGCCATTGTGCTGAGATACCATTAACTCATTCTAAGCCAGTCCCACCCTGCCATTCCTTGACAAATTGTAACTCTCTACTATATACTCGAGCATCATAGGGAGTCTTGGGCCAGTAGGCTGGTGATTTCAGCAACTCCTTACTAACCTTTAATTTAGTAGGCAAGTCAATCCTAGGAAGGGGGGTTGAGCCCTGGGTGTCCAGAGTGAATAGCATAATTAATAAAATTTAGAGCCTGGATTTGATCCCCTAGCTTTCTGGCTCCAAGTCCAACTGTCTCTCCATTTAATCACTTATCACGTGCCTGCTATGTGCCAAGGGCTGTGTTAAGAGCTGGGCTTACTCGGCATAGCTGCTGTTCCCTCTTAGACAACTGGTTATTTCTGGGTGGGTCACTGACCCATGTCCCAAGCCCTCTGGGCCTTGGCAGCATTCTTTAGGAGATGTGGGAGCCAAACAATTAGCCTGAGGCCGGACCTTTGATGTGAGTGTCCGAGTATAGGCCAGCCAGTTTCTTATCCCAAGAACCTAGCTGAAGGGGGACATTAAAAGCCATGCAGTCTAACTCCTTCATTTTACAGATGAGGAAACTGAGACCCAGAGAGGTTGACTAAGGTCACACAGGTCATTTAATCAAGAACCCTTGAATCCAGTCAATCCTCCAATCAAATGGAGGAAGGGATCTTGAGTTCCACACTGGGCGAATGGGCTTTCTCAAAAGGCAGCTGCTTCTACACTCAGACACATCTCTGGGCCTTGGGGCAGAGCTTGGATGTCCTTCCAGGGATTATTCAGAGGCTGTTTTCGCAGGAACCCTAACATCAGGGACTGTGGGGACTGGCTGATAAGCTATTAATGACATCCCTGCACAATGAGCTTTTCTGGTCATTTATTTTGGTCAAACTTGTCATCAAGAGAGATAATGTGACCTTCAGAAGCAGAAAAACTTGAATTCGAGTCCTGATTTGAACGCATATTGGCTATGACACTTTGTCCTGGTCAAATTCACTCAGCTATTTACTGTTCTTAGCAACTCCCTAAGGCTATATTGTAAAAGAGGTGTGGACCTGAGTCAGCAAAAGGCTGTTTCCTCACCTGGGAATTCTCTGTACCAATGAAATCACAGGTCGGTCCCAATCTCAGTAATCAGAAATTCTTTGTATTCTCTGAGATCCCAGGGAAATCTTGGATTACATTGGGCATCTAGAGGTGACAGTCCCTCCAAACTCTGACCTGGTCAGCCCACACCTCCAGTACTGAGTTCAGATCAAGCCACCTCCATCCACACCAGTCATCCTCACCCTCTCCTCACAGAAACCACCTGGGCCTGTCCCAGGTTATCAAAGAGTCGACTTTGATCTTCTATTAACCAGGAACTGGCCATGTCTACAACCTATTAAGTGCACCAAGCCCCTACCCTACCCCATAATTAGTAAAATTTAGAGCCTGGATTTGATCCCCTAGCTTTCTGGCTCCAAGTCCAACTGTCTCTCCATTGAAACATTTATTACGTGCCTACTATGTGCCAAGGGCACACCCCTACCCCCTACCCCCGGCCTCTTTCCTATCTCTCCTCTATTCCTTGTCTCTCCCCCGTAGAGGGCAAACTGTCTTGCTGGCTTCTATTTTTATCTCCAGCACTTGGTACAGCCAGAGAAAGCATTTAAATCCTTTCTTATCATTTCACATAAACTGGATGGAGAAGGGCCTTGAAATCACCTCAGATGAGAGTGTAAGCTCCCTGAGGGCAGGGACTGTCTTTTGCCTCTTTTTGCAACCCCAGTGCTTAGCACAGTGCCTGGCACATAGTACACCTTAATAAATATTTGTTCATTGATTATCAATTGATTTGATGAGAATTGGTGGAAGAAACTCAAGGTGTTTAGCCAAGAAAAAAGATTGGGGGAAAGGGGCACAAGATGAGAGCTCTCTTCAAATACAGGGTATCCCAAAAATCTTTATTTAGTTACAAGCTAGCTGAAAATTTGATACTGTTGTCAATTATGGAAATTCTATCCTTTATTAAAGGCTCCCTCCAGATCCTATGCCTTTCTTTGAAGACTAGCCTTTTAATGAACCCTCAATAAATGAATTGCTGATTTAGTGATGGAAACCGTCATCTTGGTTAATCAGAGGGGCCTAAAACTTAGCTCTCTCTGGTGGGAAGAAATAACCTTCTCACTTGATCTGAAGTGCATTTCTTCACGACTTAACTCGGCATACCGTGAATGATTTACACGGGGAAAGCTGGTCCAATCTTTTCAGTCAGTCAGTCCAGACAACCCGGATAGAGGGCTGTCCCTCTGGGTAGCCTGACTAATCGGTTTAGACTCCGTCCTTCTTGAGCATCAAAACCATTGATCCCTAATTAAAGGGGACTAATTGCTGGTCAGATAGGAATGATTTGTGTCCTGAAGCATCCTTTTGGGATAATCTACTGGTTGCAACCAACTCCGGGAATGGACCTATAGAAATATAATCTGGGAGCAGGCAGGGCAGGGGGAGGAAAAGAAGGAGAGAAGGAGGAAGTGGTTTCTGAAAAGCTGTTTATTTAGTCATTTAGATTTTCCCTTTCTTCTGGCTGGCTGGTTCGGGGTTAGGCTGCCCTGCTCCTTTGCCCAAAGCGTATGGCCTATGCCTCCTTCCTGAGGAGTAAGGGGAAGGAGAGTTGGGACATGAAGTAAGTTCTGAGGCTGTCCAAGAGAGGTGGAGATTATAATGCTGCCCACGGACCACAGAATAAAAAGGTCAGGGTGCTGATCTAGACAGAGATATGATCGGTCTAGAAAATCCTCCAGGTTACCCCAAAAGTGAATGTGGGTTTGTTTCCCGAATGCCAGCACACCTGAATGGTGGGATCTCTCATGAATTTCTGGCAACTTGAAGACAAGTAACGAGAGGCATAAGATTTAGAGCTAGAAGGGACCATGAGGTCCTCTAGGCCAATCTCTTCTCTTTATACACAAGGAAAGTCTAACCCCCTCCCTTTACAGAAGAGGGAACTGAGAGCCAGAGAGAGATTAAGTGACTGAGAACTCCAGATTTAGAACTGGAGGAGACCTTAGACACCCCAACCCTAATCCTAGGCCAACCCCCACATTTTACAGAGGAGGGAACTGAGGCCAAAGAGGTTGAAAGTGACTTGCCTCTAGTCACACAAGTGACCAACCTGCAAGCGACCCAATCAGCTTGGGAACCTGGGTCCTCTGACTTCAGAGCCAGCCGTTCTTTCCATTTACTCTAGCCCTACTTGCCCAAACTTATATAAGAAGTAAATAGCAGGGGCGGAATTTGAACCCATGTCCTCTGACTCCCAATCCCAACCTCATTCTATGACACAATGACATATTAGAGAGAAACCAATGGTCCCCAATTTCAGCATGTGCTGAAATTAGACGTAACTTGACAAAAGGAAATTTAGATAAACTCCTAGGTGGCCACACCATAATGAGTTACTAATAGAAACCGAAATGTTTGGAGGATACATTGCTAAGCTATTATGATAATGTGGGAGGGAGGAAAGAACAACTTTGTTGTGCCCACATTGCATCTCTCAACAAGCAGGTAATCCCTGAAATTCTTCTAGTTTTGTTCATTATTTGAACCCAGACCCCCGGACTCTACAGGTTCTCACTGGCACTATAGGCCACTTTCTAGCTGTGTGGCCTTGGGCAAATCACCCACCTTCTCAAATGAGGTAACATGGGAAGAGCTTTGGAAGCTTTAAACTGTATATATGTATATAGATAATGGTATATGTATGTGTATATGTATAGATAATTGTTCACTGTATGCACATAAGTGTATATAATACATAATTGTATTATATAAAATGTACTTTCATTGTACAGTGGATATTATATCATATATAATGTATTTGTATCATATCTATAATACATTTATATTATATATTCAACATAATTGTATTATATACAATATTATATACAATAATACATGTATATATGTGTGTATGTACCCATATATATGTTTTATAACAATTATGTAAAATTGTATAAAGAAAATCTTATATAATCGTAACAATTATATATACACATATGTATGTGCATGTGTCTATATATATATATATACATACATAATATACATATAATTATTATTGCTAAGATCTAAGTTCCAGTTCCACCTCTGACACAGACTTAACTTCTCAGTTCTCTGAGTTCCTAATACAAAGTATAACAATCACAAATCTAGTTCTTTTACTCTGCCAACTGCTGCGACTACAGAGACCAAAGCAAAATGGTCCCTGCTCTCAAAGCACTTATATTCTATCCACCAAAGATAGATGTAAAATCCGAGAAGTCGCTACCAGCCCAGTAGGAGGCCTGGTCCAAGGGAAGTCCTTACATGCTATGGCTGCCTTGGCCAGCTACTCCCTAAGGGCGGGGAGAAACAGGGACGGGATTTCTCTCCCTCTATCTCTTTATTCTTGCCACTCCTTACAGTTCCATAGCCTAGCCAGTCTGCCTCCACCCCCTTGATAGAGCTCTGGAGTCCTAATTTGTATTTGCTTTATATATACTTACTTGTCTGCATGCCGTGCCTCTTCCCCACTGCACTCCAAGGAAACTCCTTGGTCAATTGATTGCAAAAAGTCCTCTTCTGTACCATCTGCCAAAACAAGTGCTAATGGCTTTCCTCTTTTCTTGTGGGTGCCACTCTCCACCCCCCAGACCCTTTTCCTCCTTTTGGATCAGTCAATAATAATTTATTGAGCCCCTACTATGAGCCAGGCCCTGAGGATCTAATTCTCCCTAGCTACCAGTCCCGTGCACCCATCGCCATAACCATCTCTTGGAGATGATCTTTTATTGTACCCGGTTACTCAAATGGAAGGGAATAGGGAAGGAACAGATTCCCCAGCATGCTCCTTCCCAGTACAGATATATCAGCTCCAAAACAATAGTCAACAAGACAACTCAAGAGCTAAAAACATGGATGTGAATCTCCGTGTCCTTCCAGTGACAGAGTAATATTGAACATCGTGGGATGGATGGGGCACTGAGCTTGGGGTCAGGAAGACCTGAGTTCAAATCTTGCCTCAGACATTTACTAGCTGAAAGCTGTGTACAATAGATGCCTCCACTTGCTCTCCTCTCGCTCTCTTCTTAAGCCCTTACAGTCTGGCTTGGCACCTTATCATTCCACTGAAACTTCTCTCTCCAAAGTGACCAGTGTTTCCTTAGTTGCCAAATCCGTCGGCCTCCTCTCAGTCTACTTCCTTCTTGACCTCTTGGCAGCCTTTGACATATTGACCACCTTCTCCTCCTACGTACTCCCTTCTCCATGGTTTTTTAGTCAGCTTCTGAGGTCCCTTTCATCTCTGAGATTCTGTGGTTTTGTGACGTAAGACAGGCTCCCTTGGAGCAGCCACTCTCAGCTTCCTGCATCTCTCCTGAGCTGAGGCAGACCTTTCCCATCCATGGCCCTGTGATACTGCCCAATGATCTGTCCAGTGCCCCAAGTCTAGAAAGTACATAAAGCCCAAGAAATAAAATTAAAACTGGGCATCAGCCAAATAATAGGTTTTATTTGGAGCTAATTCAGAAATAAATGCCAGCTCAACCCATCATTGAAGGCCCAGCCTTATTGACTATTGGTTTATTGGTTGTTTTGCCTCTCTCTGTGTATTTGGTAGTGCCATCAATTATGGCCTATAAATATTCAGAGTTTACAAGGGAGAATGTTTAGGGGACCTGCTTCCTTTGATTACCTCATAATAGCTGTTGAATGAGTCACTTGGGATTCTGGGGCAGCTTATGGGAAAAAAATCCTTTGCACATTTACTGTGGGGTCCCTGCTAAGGTCTTGTCCTTCCTACTCTTCAGTCTCCTGCACTAAAAAACTCCAGAGTAAGGTCCAACCAAGACCTAGAGCCTTAACCAGAGTGGACCAACATGGGCTTAGTCTCTGGGTTCCCAGGACTCTGCTCGGCCTGCATTGGAAAGCACATCAATCCAAAGGGACATGTATCTATGGAGAAGGACAGTCTCCTTTAACAGGATTCCTTCCTCTCTATAGAATCCAGTTCAGGGACACTTTGGAAGAGCGGCATGTTCCTGGAAGCCCTTCAGAGAAAGGAAAGAGCTGCCTGCAGGGCTACTGTTCTCCCCTTTTTCCTCATAGCAAACTGACTCCAAGTCAAAATACCAGGAGAAAGGTAGTCTCCAGTCAGGTGAAATTAGTCACAGACCCTTTGTATGAAGCCATTGAGTTTTATTACTCAAGCCCAAGCCATATTGTGAATGGTGACAGTGTGACCTGTAAATTAACGAAAAAACAATAAGCCATGAGAGGCCTATTGTTAATGTGAAAGCCTTTTGCTATGCAAGAATGAAGGGCTGGCCAGCAGCACAAAGACGGGAGGATCTGTCCGTCTCAGACTGGTTCTCCTCAGCCAGCTCAGGTGCCACCTTCTAGGCAAGGCCTTTCCGGGTGGCTAGAAAGAGTGGGCAGAGAGGCATTGGAAGCAATGTCAGGCAGATTATCTTGTCTGCGCCTCACAACAACTCTGGAAGGCAGGTGCTGTGATTATCACCATTTTACAGATGATAAACTGAGGCAGATGGCACTTAGGTCACTTGCCCAGGGTCATATAGCTACTGTCCAAGGCAGAAATTGAACTCAGGTCTTCCCGACTCCAGGTCAAGCACACTATACATTGTACCACCTATTTGTTTCCAGCTATCATTACTATTATTATATGATAATAAATAACGTATAATATTACAATACAATGGCACATAATAAATTAATGATAATGGGGATGTCATTAATAATAATAATAATCTGAGGCACATTGAAATAAGGATGAGACACAGGTTTCCTAACTCCATCTTTTTTCCCATTATATCACTCTGATCCTCTTTGTCAAGCCAAACAGAATCCAAAACGGTCAGTCAAAGGGTTATAAATAATTTCAAGCTAGGAGGTTGTCAAACTCAAAATAGAAACAGATCCCTGTGGGCAGAATATTGACTTAGAAGACCACAAATCCACATTATCTATGTCGTATTATATTTTTATTTTGTCAAACATTTCCCAATTACATTTTAATTGATTCAGACCGCATTCAGGAATAAATAAGGAGGCAATTATACTGTCTTCCTCTATCACAGTCAGCCCACATCTGGAGTCTCATGTCCATTTCTGAGTGTCATGCCTGGGAGGGACATCAGTGTCCTGAGGAGGATGACCAAGATGGGACAGAGTTCGTTACATAATGAAATGGTTGAAGGAGATGGAGATGTTTAGCTTAGAGAAGAAGACATGGGTGGGGGCAGAAGAAAAATTAGATTTCTTCTCTGAGATCCCAGAGGAAAAGCCACAAAGACACCAATTTCAGCTGTGATCAGATAGAGCTATCCCAAAATGGAATCAGCTACAAGGAGAAGTAGGGACGGGGCTTTCTCTCATTGGAGACTTTTCAAGTAAAGGCTGAAAATTCACATTTTTGTTGGAGATGTGTCAGAGGATTTGTGGTCAATTATAAGGATAAATGAGTTGGTCACTGAGGTTCTGTCCAGCTCTGACATTCAATGCCCCCAGGTCACAGAGACGGTGGTTATCAGGACCTAGGCATCAAGATGAGGGACAGGGTTTAAGATGGAATCATCCAAAGCAGATAAATCATTAAGGCAAGGATGGAGAGGGGTGTGGACTGAGGCAGAGAGCCCTGTTGTATTTGTAGATGTTTCTGCTGGGATGGGGGAGTAGGTCAGCTGCTCATATCTAATTGACCTTCTAAACAGCCAATACCAGTAACACAAGTCCTGAGAGTCCTGGTAATTAACAACCAGTCCCTCTTTCTCCAGTATTTCTGGGAAATTTTCTTACCTGATTTCCTGAAATATAGTGGTCAGATTATTTCCATCGTCCCCATTATGGGGAATTCCAATAATATTCCACATAAGTCCTCTCCTGGTTCTGGCCTCTAGTTCCATCATTTTTCCAGGCATATATTTAAAATCTTTCTCCAGTTGGGTAATTATCTGGGCCTTGCTTCCTCTATCATCTGTTTGGGTTTTTTTTTTCCTTTTAAGCCTATTGCTTTGTCTATATTCTCTAAGTATGTTTCTGAACTGCTGAGTCTTATCCCCATCTTGTTCTGAAATTTCCCAAGTCCCTGTTGGCTCCTCCATCATTTCCTCACAACGTCATCTTTGAGACTTCATTTCTTCCTTGCCTTCTTGCAGTGTGGTTGTTATCTATTTCCTCAGGTCCTGTGGCTCTGCCTGTGTTTTTGGGGTATGTATGTGTCTTCAGCTATTCATTCTGACCTCTGTTTTCTTTTAGTTCTTAACATTTTTTTTCATTGTTCTATGACTCCTTTTCTTTGTTCACTTCTCTGAGTGTGTATTTTCTCTTATGTAACCAATTCCCTTTCGAGGATTTCCTGGAGCTTTGCTCTCTCTCTGGCATTTCTCTCACTGTGTTTAGGGGGATATAGCGGACTCAGATTCTCCCACAACCTCTCATTCTGCCCTCCTCCCAGAAGTCATCTCATGATATGTGGCCTTCATCCTTAAATGGGATCTGAAATTAATCATCTTTCCCTTTATCGTAGTCATTTATGTACTTAACCTTTGCCCCATTTAGATTGTTAACTCCTGAAGATCAGATTCATAGCCAGTATATCTTTATCTGGCCCGCATTTAGCAGTTTTAAATAGCAGATATTTAGTGTGTGTTGAGTTAAAAAGGGAACCGATAGTGCCATCAGTGCTGATTCCCCGTGGTGTTTTCCCTATATTCAGTGCCTCTCCCACCATCTGGTACAACTCACTAATTTTATAGACACACAGACTAAGACTCAGAAAGGGGAAGAGAGTGAGGGGTGGAGAAAGATGACTTACCCAAGATCACATACTCAGCCTGGAGCTGATAAGAGCCCTCACCTTGACCAGCGCCAAGTGACAACTCCTTCTATTGACCCAGGATCTAGCCCTCTCTTTCAGGGCAGGCTTTGTTTTAGAAAAATGCAATCGTATTGGTGGGTGAAAAAGATGATGACCAAGCATTTGGTCTCCAAGAAGAGTCAAAGGCTATTCTGTCCAGAAATTGACAACCCTTTATAGAGTGTCCAGTATTGATTCATTCAGCAAACATTTATAGAGCACCTACTGCATGCAAAGGCACCTTCTCTGCTAAGCACAGAGATCAATACAAAGTGGAATAAATTATGGTCTCTCCTCTCAAAAAGGTTATAGTCTAGCAAAGGATTAGCACATATACAAGAAAGGGAACTCAGTAGAATGGATATCATTCTAGACTTGGAGTCAGGAAAATCTGCTTCAAATCTTGCCTCAGATATTTACTAACTGCTTGACCTTGGGCAAGTCACTTAACCTCTCTTTGCCTGAGACACAGCCAGGGGGCTCAGTGGATGGAATACTGGGCCTGGAGTCAGGAAAATCTGAGTTCAAATCTGGCCTCAGACATGAGCTGCATGATCCTGGGCAAATCCTGTAACCTCTGCTTGCCTCAGTTTCCTCCCCCAGAAAATGGGGGATAATATTAGCACCTACATCCCAGAGTTGTTGTGCAGATCCAATGAGATGGTGATTGTGAGGCGCTTGGCACAGTGCCCAGCACCTACTATGATAGGTGCTTAATAAACATGTCTTCCTTTCCCCTTCTCCTCCTTCTATTTATACACACACACACACACACACACACACACTCACACATACATGTGCGTGCGTGTGTGAGAGAGAGAGCACTTTAAAGTTTGCAAAGCATTTATTTCAGTCTTTCAAAGACCCTGTGAAGTAGGTATTTTTGCTCGATTTTACAGATCAGAAAACTGCGTCCCAGAGAGATGTCATCGAATCAGCTGTTTAAGACATAATCAGTTGCTGGGGGAATAGGCCTCAGCAATACTGTCCCATGGAAGGGAGAGGGATATCCCAGAAGGACAAGGACATGACTGTACCACCGTGAGACCCTTTAGTCTCGCCCTAGTCCCCCAAAATGCGGTGGTACTTTGCCTTAGGAGATGAGTGAAGAAGCTCCAAATCCCAGAAGTCTCTGTGAGTCCAGGCCAATCTTGCCCCTTCCAGGGGCTGTGTTACACATAGGGAGGGCATACCTGTGCACACCTTGCATCCCCTCATTGAATCGGAAGTTCCTTGAGGGCAGGGATCTTATTCCCCAGGGCCAAGTAGCGCCTATCACCTGTCATTGGTCACCCCCATCATGCCTCTAAGCTACCCCACCCCCACCCCTAATCTGCATCCAGCTAAGGTCTCCTGATAGGGAGCAGAGTCCAGGCTGACAAACCCCAGCTCTTCCGGTCCCACCCAAAGGAAGTCTGACAATCCTCCCTGGGCTCTTTACCTAATGATTTACAACGGGAATAACAGGTAATATAAACCAAATGGAGGAAAAAGATTTTGAAATGTAGCAGGTTTGGGGGAGCTGCGTAGAGGATGTCTGACCCCACCCTGCTCACCATAGGTCTCACTCCTAGCCTGGAGTTGCGTTGGTGGAAGGTACCTGGATGGAGGGGGAGGGGACACGGGGGCGTCATGCTTCTGGTCAAGACTCACTAGGCTGGATGACTGAACTCCTGAAGATAAGGGCCTCCCTCCCTCAGGACGTGATGTGCTGAGGGGAGGGAAAAGAAGGTCAGGAGAAAAGGAGGGAGGGGCTAAGCTGTTGGAAGGTCTGTTCTCACTGCTGGGTGGCTGTATCTTCCTTCAGTGAAAGCTGGAGATCTCTCTAATCCCCAGTCTTCAGCCGGTACCAAAAGGTGAGACACCAGCAAATGCAAAAGGGCTCCTCTTTCTGTCTGTCTCTGTCCCTCCCAGATCTGTCCAAGCCCCTTCCCTCGTCCCCACCCCCTTGCCAGATGCATATCTGAAATGCCAAAGCTTTGATGATCAGCAGTGTCCCATAATGCCCCCTTTTCCGCTCTCCCACTTTCTGTAAAGCACAAGTCAGGTGTGCCTTTGCTGACCTCTCCCCACTTCCATCTAGTTATTAGCGCTCTTTAAGTTACTTTATGTTAATCTGACACTTACTACCTGAGTGGTGTTGGGCAAGGTTTTTTTCATTTGAGGAAACCCAAGACTCAGAGAGATGGGAAATTGCTTACCCAATAGTAATCACCCAGGTAATGAGGTGATTTCAGAGAACCTTTCCAGCTCTAGAACTCCGGAGTCCTCATTTATGTTTGCTTTGCATTTACTTACCTGTCTGCATGCCGTACCTCTCCCCGGCTGCACCCCAAGGAAATTCCTTGAGGACAGGGTCAGCTTGTGTCCCCAGAGTCTTGCTGAGACGTTCGCTAAGAAGAAAAGATATGATGACACTCCCTCCAGGGTTGTCAGGAACATCAAATGAGATAACCTGTAGCTGGGTCAGTCAATAAGCATTTATTAAGTGCCTACTATGTGCCAGGCACTCTGCTAAGTCTTGAGACCATCCTTGCCATCAAGGAGCTCTCTTTGCAAACCTTAAAATGTTTTATACATGATGGACATGCAGAACACGTACAAAGCCGAGGGGCCGGGAGATTGGAGATGAGAGTTCTTTTGTGTCCTGGCTCCAATAATTATCAGCCAGGAGGTCAATGGTAAGGCGATGGAGAAAATACCAGATTTCAGAGTAAGAATCTGGTTTTGCCATTCATTAGCTGTGTCATCTTGGCCAAGTCCCTTAACTTCTCTGGGATGGATTAAATGGTCTCTAAGTTCTCTTTCAGGTCTAAATTTGTAATTCTGTGAATATCACTAAGCCTTGGTTCCTTCATCTGTGAAATGGGTATCATCATTATTTCACTCCCTACCTCATCTTTTCACAAACCTTGGAAGTTATTATTCTTACATCAGAAAGAAGGAGCAAAAAGAAGAGACCTTAGAACTTGCTTCTCATTTTCCAGCTCAGCTCTGTCTTTTTTTAATTAGCCCTGTGGGAAGAAATGAGGGTTCAATTTTGCCATCTAACACAAGGTTGAGAAAAAGATCTTCATGGCTCTTCAAATGTACTCACATCCTGTGGAGCGGCTGCTCAGGCCCTGGTGAGGTTACTTGAGCTTGTCACCTAAATATAAAATCCATCTAAAATGCAGGTGGAGGGATAAGGTAATCGAACCTTCCAAGAAAATCCTATGTCTCCAGGAGAGGGGATTCAGGCCTCCCATTTTCTCCTTATGTCTTGCCTGACCTTGGCCACTCCCCTCTCACTGGGTCCTGAATTATTTTAGAATTCTAGTGACTTGGGACTAGAGATATCAAAACACCAGGGCCCTTAGGCCCTTTTGGAGAGAAACTTTAATTAGTTTGTCAGGCTTCAGTGGAGTTCAGAACACAGCTTGGCAGGTGGCAACCTGGCCAAGATAAAGGGTGGGAGAACAGGACAAAACCATGGATGTTACTGGGTTCCAGCTGGCTGAGTCTGTGGCGTGGCTGTTTATTTGACCTTTTGGGGGTTCATTTCTTACCATCAATTTAAAATTTTTCCAGAGCAAGGGTGTACTTCTCTGCTCTCCATCCTCTGATGATTTTTAAGAGAGGCTGTGGGGGAGGGGTTGGGGGCTAACTCGGAATGTAGATTCAGACAAGCTAGGCTCCCAGCCTGGATTTTTACGAGGTTTACTAGTTAGAGAGCTGGATTGAGAGGTCAAGTCAAATCAATCAGCATTTATTGAGCCTACCATGTGCCAGGCACAATGCTCACAAAAGGGAAGTAAAAGACACGCCCTGTCCTCAAGGACCTCACTGTCTAATGCAAACCACAAACAAATCAGCAACTTATAGGACAGGGGGTTTGTACTGGATAAATTGGAGATGGGGCTCAAATTCACCCTGACGTGTATGAGTCATGTGATCTTGTATAATGTGAAAGATTTAGGGGATATCGAGCTAGCAGGGACCTCAGAGTTCATCCAGCCCAACTCCCGTCATTTTGCAGGTGAGGAAACCAAAGTTCAGAGAGCTCCAGTGACGTGTCCCAACTACCTCATTCTCTCTGGGCCTCAGGTTCCTCACCAGGAATGTGAAGGTGACATTCTCATAGCCTACCTGAAGATTTGTTGTTCTGGAGCCCAAATAAATAATAACAACCATGAGACCTTGCACCTTAACATTTACAAAGTACATCACTTTGGGAGGGAGGCGTGAGCTGGGTACCTGGGGGAGGATTCTCCTTCTCCTTTCTCTGTTCTCCCTCCAAGAACACGGCTGGTTCCAAGTGCTGTTTTCAAAAGTGTTTTGCTTTCTGTTGTGGGATCAAATGAGATTCTGTCCATGATGCACTTTGCAAATTTTAAGGTGTTCAATGAATACCATTTGGTTTTATGGTGGTTATTATTTATTTGGGCTTCAGAACAACAAATCTTCAGGTAGGCTATGAGGATATTGCCTTCATATTCCCGAGGAGAAGACTTTGTGGGTGAAAATGCTTGTATTATTTAGTATTTGCTAAGTTCCTATTAAAAGGAAAAGCAACTCTGGAGGTCAATGCTATAGGCATCATTGTACCCACTTTACGGATGAGGAAATGGAGGCTTAGAGAGGCCATGTGACTTGCCCAAAGTCACACAGTTATGGCACAGTATGGCAGGTAAGATTTAAACCCAGGTCTCACTGACTCCAGGACCAGCTCTCTCAATCCACTATACCAAGCAAAGTACTGAGTAAATCAAGGGTTCTTAACCAGGGTCCGTGAATACTCCTCCCCCTCCCCGAGAGACTGCATGGAAAATTTCATCTTAATTTTCGCTCACCTCGAGCTGAAATTTAGCATTTCCTTCAATTATGAATTCAAAACAAAAACCTTATTCTGCAAAGGGCCCTTAGGTTCCATCAGATTGCCAAAACGTTTCAAGTACAAAGAAGGTTAAGAACTCCTGGAGCATGGGCACCTAGGGCTCAGCAGATAGGACGCTGACCCAGGAGTCAGGAGGGTCTGAGTTTAAACCCGGCCTCAGACGCTTACTAGCTGTGTGACCCTGGGAAAGTCACTTAACCCTGTTTGCCTCAGTTTCTTCATCCGTAAAATGAGCCAGACAAGGAAATGGCAAACCATTCCAGTATCTTTGACAAGAAAACCCCAAGTAGAGTCACAAAGGATCAGTTATGACTAATTGAGTAAACAATAGGAATAAATAAACCCATAATATTCTTTAAAAAAAAAACCCTGGAGCACATCATCTTCCCCGTCTTCCCTCACCTTTCATTTTATTTTCTCTCTCCCTCCTCCTCTTCCTCCTCCTTTTAAAATCTTTTAAAGAAAATGGACTCATTAGAAAAGATTGAGGTTCTTTTTAACTCAGTAATACTAATTCGGTGAGTATTCCACCTTTTTTCCTCTCTCCCAAGAAATCCAATGGATCTCATCTATGTCCTGCTTTGACTCACTTCCACACCTATTCAGACATGTGCCTGTCTCTTCTCTATCTGTTCCTTGTGTGAAAGTCTTGCCTCTTTAACTAGATTGTAGCCAGGGACTAGGCTACATTTTCCCTTTGAGCCCCAGGGCTGAATTGCAAGGTGCCTGGGTGCCTTGTAAATAATAGTTAAATCAAGATAGGTGTTAGAGAGGAAGATGGTGGGAAAAGTAGAGGAAAGGAGGAAGAGTCTTTAGAGAGAAATCTATTATTGGGTCATATGTGATGAATTAAGTGAAATCTTACCTCAGAACCTCAGACAGTAGCTGTGTATTCCCGGACTAGTCACGTGACCTCCCTTTGCCTCAGTTTCCTCACCTGTAAAATGAGGGTTGGACTTGCCTTCTAGGGCCCCTTCCAGTTCTAAATCTATCAGCCTAGAATCCTATGACTAAGAGTGGATTCTTTGTGTTTAGAAGGTAACCATAATTCAATGTCCCGGTTTTGATTTTTGTTGTTGTTTTCAGGGGCTGATTTAAAATTCTCATTCTTCTTTTGTTTCCACAGGCCAGCACTGATCTCAGTCAGGCCAAAGCGTCCCTTGCCTGGACAGGATGAGGCTGTCAGGTAAGTTCATACTCTTATTAATTAAATAAGCTGAAGTTGTGCAGTTGCTGCTAGGGAATATGCTGGTCAGTGTTTAACAACTGACTCTTTGATGGGGAGGGTATACACATGATGCACTTTTAAGTTTAATCTGCATTATTAACCCCCTTTCCATTATTTTCTTCAGTCTAGATAATCAACAGAACAGTAACCCAATCCCTGACCCGCAGCATTTGCCCCACCCCTTTTTTAAGGTGTAAATATTGAAAATTTAACAATCATTCTTAAGAGTCATCACAAGCAGGCTCCAGCACTGCCCTGTTGGTGATTTCTATTATTGTTGTTCAAACCAAAGGAGTCTGGGGCCATTCCTTAGCAGCAGCTGCTTCCCCTAATCTGATCAAATATGCCCCAGCTCCTTTTAACTACCCACAGGGAGACCCGAGCCAATAAGATCCTAACTCAAGGTCCCAGGAAAATGCAGAGGCATGACAGTTTTCTTGGGATACAAGATCAAATGGCAAGGTTCTGTGGGAGCTCCCATGATGCATTTGAATAGACAAGATTGGGAGGCCATCCAAGCCTGTGGGCAGAGAGATCCCTGGTTCACCAGGAGCTAAAGGCAGTTATTTGGAGGAGTCCCCAGATCTTACAAATCATGACTTGCCTGGTGAGCAACTAGGTCAGATCACCAGCCTCAACCCTCAGCTATGGGTGTCCTTTTTAGGCTGCTAGTTGAGGAAAAGGTGGGAGCCTAAATAGGGCTTGTTTTAGCCAAAATTGCCAGTGCCAACCCTTGACTTTTGAAACAACACATCCTAAGAGAAGAAAGGAAGCGGGAGAAAAAAGAAGTCATTTATTAAGCACCTACTATGTGCCAGCCACTTTGCTAGGTTCTTTACAAATATTATCTCATTTCATCCTCAAGAAGTTTTGTATTATCTTCATTTTATGGAGGAAGAAGCTGAGGCACACTAAGGTTATATGATTTATCCAGCATCTTACACAGTGTCTAGGGTCTGAAGCCAGATTTGAACTCAAATCTTTCTGACCCCAAGCCCCAGTGATCTATCTACTGTGCCATCTAAAAGGCAAGGGAACATAAAAGACCAAGAAGGTGCTGTCAAGAATGCTGTCTCTGCTGGACTGGTGACTCATAGGAGGGTCTTGGTGCCCAAGACATTGGGGAGCTTTTCAGCCCAGCTTAGAACCCAAGCCTCTCTCTACCTTCCCTCTCCCACAACATTAGCTGCACAAGGGAAACACCCCCATAGACATAATGGGGATAATCCTCCAGGGCAGCCACCCCTGTAGATCTGCTCCAGGTTCGCAGCTCTCTCTGGCTCTCCCCTTCCTCTAAGAACTATACAAGTTCTGCAGAAGCTCTGCGATTAGAGGAAGCTTCCAGACACCAGCCAGAGATGTAGCTTTCCACTGGTGTTTGTGTACCCGCTCTAGGCAGCTAAAACAGGAGACAATTGGGGGCACTCCTAAGAGCCGTTGATTCAGCTATAAAGTCCTCTGCTTGGTGTATAAAACCCTTCACAACATGGCTTTTCTCTATCTTTCTAGTCTCCTTTCACATTGCCCCTCCCCAACTTGTATTCTGCACACAGGATGCTCCATTTCCATCTTTATGCCTTTGCATGGTCTGCCCTGCATGCCTGAAATGCCCTCCCTCCTCACCTCTATCTCTCAGAATCCCTGGATTCCTTGAAGACTCAATTCAAGTGCCACCTACTACATAAGGCCTTACCATGGTCCTGCCAACTGCTGGTATGCCCTCTTCCAAATGAGTACCCTACCTAATACTCATTTTGAGTGGCTTTGCATGTATTTATATGTCCCCCCAGAAGAAGGTAGCTCCTTGAAAGCAAGAACTTTCTTTCTTTCCTTCCTTCCTTTCTTTGTTTATTTCTTCCTTCTTTCATTCCATCCTTTCTTATTTCCTTCTTCCTTCCTTCCTTCCTTCCTTCCTTCCTTCCTTCCTTTCTTCTTTCCTTCCTTCCTTATTTCTTTTTTTCTTCCTTACTTTCTTCTTTCTTTCCTTCCTTTCTTCCTTCTTTCCTTTCTTCCTTCCCTCTTTCCTTCCTTCTTTCCTTCTTTTTTCCTTTCTCTTTGTATCCCTAGTGCTTAGGACAGTACCTTGCTCAATATCAAATGTTATTTGATTGATTGACTCATGGTGGCTTCTGCCTGCCTCTGTATTTCTTGCTGGGCTAACACAGGCTGGGCACTGTTTTCCCTCCCCTCCTCTATTGGTTGGTTCTGTTTCTGACAGCTCTCCATCAGGGTGGGAAGGACCTCATGCTTCCCCTGAATAGCCTTGGTTTCATTTCCCACTGTTCTCCCTCCCTGGGCCCTCCCACCCCCAATGCTCTTGTGGATGGGTCAGGGAGAGTGACAGCTCTTCGGGGCCCTTCCTCCACGACTTCTTGCAGGTGCCTCCCCAGCCATTCCCCAACAGGACCCATTTGGCCAGATCCAGCAGACATTCACTCCAAACAGCCCCAGGCAGAGCCAGTCTCTGTCCCCTTGCAAGGGGAGCCTGGTTATTCTTGGCAGATGGACTCTTCCTGACATCAGTTTAACTTAAATTAGGTTTTGCCTTTCCATCCTGTCACAAGGTAGCCTTGCTTTCCAGGCCTATTATACATTATCAGTCAATTAATCAATCAATAAAAATGTTTGAGGCACCTGCTACATGCCAGGCCCTATTACTCTCCTTCATGTGTTCTCCATTCCAGCCAAACTCACCCATCTGTTGTTTCCCTCCCCATGTACAAGGTTCCATCTCCCACCTCTCTGTCTTTTCAAAGACTCAGTCAGTTAGCATTTATTAAGAGCCTACTGTGTGCCAGGCTCTGGAGATACAGGTACAAAGATTACTTTGTATATATTTTGCACTTTTTCCCTCATACATATTGCCCCCCCAAAACAGAATATAATTTCCTTGAGGGCAGGAGCCATTTCTTTTTGTCTTGATATCACCCCACCTTAGCATAGTGCCTGGCATATACTGGAGTAGGAATTTAATCAATGTTTGGGGCGTGAGTAAAAAAGTCACGAACAGGACTCCTGGATACACTTGTCCCATTTCCTAATCTACAACAACTGCTTCAGGACAGGCATGTTAGAAGCTCCAAGACTGAGGTAACTGTTGCCCCATTAGAACCTAGCGTGGTTAGAAATTCAAGGGTATACGCTCATAAAAGAGTCTACGTCTATTTGTGTACTTATAAGTACTCTGAATGGGAGGGCTGTGTTCAATGACCCACAGAGAACTGAATCATGTCGATATGAATATTCTTGCAATGAGGGAAGCCAGAAGAAAAGGCTATCTTCCACACTTAAGAGGGAAGTTGAGTCACAGATTCTCTAGAAACTTCTCCCTAAAATTCCCATGTTTCTGACTCCTTAAGATGAAGGCATTAAACAATGACCAACCACAATTCCAGAGAATTGGTGATGAAGAATGTTCCCCATTTCCTGAGAGAGAGGTAACAGACTAAATCTTCAGGATGAGACATACATTTTTTGATGTGGCCAATATGGGATATTGCTTGACTAAGCATATTTGTTACAAAGGTTTTGTTTTTTTACCCTACCTCGCCCCCAACTTGGAGGAGAGAGAGAAAATAAATGCTTACTAATTGAAAAAAAATTGTAGTTGTCATTAAAGTCCTAATAAATGTAGGCATTAAGCATGTCATCGGCATCTTAGCATCAATTAGTTTCTCCATTCATCCAGTGAGCTATCAAGACCCTTAGAGAATGAGATTCAGAATAAGTGAGTTTGGGTGGTACCATTGGCTCAGAAGGGAAAATCCTGAATCATGGGATAAGGATGGAAATGAGAGAGGAAGGCCCAGGAAGGGCCCTACTTTGGGGAGCCCTGGGAAACCTATGGCACTTCAAGAGCAATGGGTCTCAAGAGAAGCAGGACACCAAAAGTCAAAAAAGAAAATGCCAAAGGAGAAAGAGAAGGTCCCTCTTCATAGTGTGGCTGATCATAGGTTCATTGGGTCATAGCTCTAGAGCAAGAGGGGACTTCAGAAGTTATTAAGTCCAAGTTGATAATTTTCCAGATGAGGAAATTGAGGCCCAAGAAAGTGGGGTGACTTACCCCAGGTCATGTGAGTATTCTGGGATAGCTACTCTTCTCACCCTGATCTAACGGTCACTTGTCCTCTGTCCCTTACCTCAGGCTTACTCCGCCTGTTGGCCATTTTTTTTACCCTGATGGCCACGTGGTTCTTTACCCACACCTATTTCAAGAGCACTGGTAAGACCATCAACATTCGAGGCTTGCTGGGTAAGTTACTTCATCACCGTTTTATTAGCAGGGAAGCCTCAGGGCTAGGGCTTAAAATCTAAAAGGACTGTCATTTAATGGAGTGGCTACTGCTGCCCCAGTCAAGGCTCTACTCCATCACTGGCAGGTCTGACCCCAGTTCAAGCATAGAATTCTTGGGCTGCCGCTGTCTGTCAGCACCAAGACTGCAGTCCCCACTTCCCTTCTTAATGAGTCCAACTCTTCTTCCTCCCGAAGGCAGAAGCATGCACTATAAGGAACCTGGAAAGAAAATTAGCTAAGAGGACACGGAGAAAGGTTTGGGGAAGTGCCATGGATTTAGGGGATGTTTATTTTTCAGTAAGTGAAAGAAAGAGGGAAAGGGAAAGAAAGTATGAGAGAAAAAAATGGAGAAAGAAAATGGAAGAAAGGAGAAAAGCAGTGTAAGCCAGAGCTGTAACAAAGGCTTTGGGACTTTGCCTCAGATTATCTGCCTGTGTAGATCTCTACCTTTCCCAGTATTCCTGCCAAGGTCCCATCTCCATAGAACTCTCTTATGGAGACCACCATCCTCCAACCCCCTGATGACTCCCTTATGGTCCAAATGAATCTTTCTGAGGGACCAATCTCTTCCCTTGTGCAACTAGCATTCTCACACTGTATCTTATACACTGCCAGTGACTCTGGAAACCCCAAATATCATCCCCATCTGCCCTAGATGAATTTCAACTTGATCTCAGAATCCTGAAACCCATCCCCGTGTGAATATATAACTCTCTTTTAATAAACTTTAAATGTATTAACTCATTTCTTTGCTTAGCTGGTGAGAAAAAAAAGGACCACCTTCTCAAACACTACCCCATGGCTGGGTTATTTGGAAGTCATTTAATTCATCTTTTTCTTGCCATATATTGACAATAACATACTGTTTAGATGATATGCAAAGGTTCTTATTCATTTGAATAGGAGCTTCATATAGGCTCCACTTCTCTACTGAATGTTACATGTTGGTATGGGGAGTAAGACAGAGTTCTTGGCCACTGATGAGGTCCATGTAAAGGAAAATGGCTCGAGGGAGGCTCTTCTGGTCTTGAGAATGATAGGATGAGTCCACAAAAGGAAGGAAACATGGGATGGTGCTTCAAGACTCTTCTGAAGCCCCTTGACTTCTGAGGCTGTAGATCAAGATTATGTTCCTCCTCGAGGACAGAGCTCCATCATAGACCCCTGTTTTCCTCACCCCCAATCACTACACCACTGAGAAATTTAGATTTCAGTCTATTAGACTTTGGGCACTTTGGCGCAGATCAGCAGTTCTTTGATTTTTTAAAAATACATTTTCATTGATATCTTGCCTTTTTTCCCATCTTCTAACTGCTCCCCTTCTGAATTGGTTCGTTAAAAATCCATTCCAAACCTCAGCTGATTAGGAGTGGCCACCACTGGCTATTCAACCATAGTCTACCAGCCATGTGGCTGGTACTCATTCAGTTGCCACTCTTCCCTCCAGCAAATGAGAAACATATCTCATGGTCAATGGTGGGAACCATCACCAATTTGAGATTACTCCAATCACTATGATATCAATTCAACCCAACACCAATTTTCACCTGTAAATTTGTCTGGAACCCCATTTTGTTACAGAGCTTCAGGTGAAAGGGAGAGAATGAAGGGAGTTCTGTTTGAGGTAGGACTCCCAGAAACTGTGTCTGGTTTTCTGACCTCAGGGAAATTAGTACATTTATTGTGCATGGAAGTGAGGTGGGGAGGTGTATCACAATTAGAGAACAGATCAGGAACACCACAAAGAGATACCAAGTGTACAGCATTAACATGAAGCTCCATTTAGAGTTCAGAAGAGCTCAAGGTTGGCTAGGGTAGTTGGGGTTGGCTTGAACAAGGAGGCAACATTTGACCTTTTTTTTAAAAAAAAATTATTTATTTAATATTTTTAGTTTTCAGCATTGATTTTCACAAAAGTTTGAATTACAAATTTTCTCCCCATTTCTACCCTCCCCC